>VZTN01024656.1:0-28866 GCA_013400515.1 Erpornis zantholeuca | reverse complement strand
AACTGTAACAGCTGTATAATTGACAACATCTGCCTCATTTTGATTTTTGATGAGCAAACAAAACACTGCTGTACTAGTTGGCATTCTAAGCCAGAAGCCAGTTGTAAGCCAGTCTACTTTTGCTTGATTAATGGAGCCAGGTCTTGAAAAACTAAGTGTTGCTTCTCAAAAGGTCACATCTTCTAGAAAAGCTATTTGGAAAAAAAAAAATTAAAACCCACCATAATATTTGAATGTGAAAGGAAAGAGTGTGACATAGCTGGACTTCTGTGGTTTGTCTTGTTTGACTGGCTACTTAATCTACTATTATGCTTTGAGGCATCAAGAAAGCAGCTTTTGGAAGAAAGGAGCAGCTCAAATCCAGATTTCTAAAAGACATATCTGCGAGGGCAAGCTCTTAGCCTAAGGCCTCTCAACATTTCTTTGAGGTCAGCATTGCAGTTACAAAGAAGAACCCTAAAATCTGTATCTGATAAGAAAAGGAAGTGGCGAATTCCTTCAGACCTTATTCAAGCAAGTTGTGTAGGACTGCTTTTTGGTGACTGAGGTAGAAGTGAGTGATCTTGCCTGTTCAGAACCACATATGATATTCCACATGCTTGAAATTGAGCCTCTGCTTAGTGGTTTGTCTCAGCACAGTACTTCGTGGCACTCGTGTAAAATATTTAAATCATCTTTACATTTTGAGGTCAAGTGTTCTATGAGTTTTGAAGGAGTCTTATATCTCAAAGTGTTTGTCAGTTCAAGGGATAGAAAAATGTATTCTTATAGCTTGCAACTGTAAATCATGATTAATGTTTTTCAACAGAAGCTTCATGGCATTGCTGTTTCAACATATTAATTATGCATAAATAAATACATCAGCAGGGCTGCTAGTTAACCCTTTCAGTTTTCAAAACAAACCTAGAATAATGCCTGTGACTATCTCAGTTCGTGTTTGGTATCAGGAAAGTACTTTTGGTTTCTTTCCCCCCCCCATAACGGTTGTCAAAACAGGTTATGGCTAAATGCAAACATAACACTTTTAGCAGAGGTCATGGAGTTGCATGGCAGGCTCTTGTCCAGAATTACAGTGAAATATTTATTCATGTGTAACATGGAAAAAAGATTGTAATGTCTTCCTCCCATCTTTCTTTCTGGGCATGTCGTGTATATCTGAATGCCTGGTAGACTAATGAAATCTCTTGGTGATATCTTTGCAGGGAGTGCCTTACTTAGGGAACAGGTGTAGTCTGCAGTACAATTACAGCAGTCTCAGCTTTTGCTACCTGCAGTCTGAATAAACTTTTCTTCATGCTTTATACTCTCATGCTGTCCTGAAAGATGTCCTGGTGTACTACAGTTCACTACATCAAAATCTTTTGGGAAAGAGTTGGAAATCTTGCCAAAACATGCTATATGCTCTAGGAGGTAAGAGAGGATAAGAAGTCTAATAGCAGACAAAAAAAACCCCAAACATAAAACTTATGTACAGGATTTTTATCTCTCTCGCATGTGAATTGGAGCTAAAAGGCCATAGGGAGGAGAACTGCATATGCTCAAAATATTGAAGGGGGGGAAGATAATCCTTTACAGTGTTCTCAGTTGCAATTTTTGGAAGCTGTATCTGAAAGATGAGTTTGTTGTCTTTTCTTATGTTATTTCTTCATGTCTCTGATCACAGTGATATTTCAGGTATTGCTTCTAAAAGAAAGCTATAGAAGATAGTAAGTTTTCCCTTTAGAGCTCCTGTAGACCTCTAAGGGTGATCTCTGAACTTAAAAGGAATTTTATGGAAGAATTTCTGCAGTTTAGGACAGTCTTGAAAAATTTTCAGCATCGTTTTGTCCCAGAGATGTCATACTAAGTACAAAACCAAATATTCTTTCTATAGAAATAACTTTGCTTATTAATTTCTTTTATGAAAATGCAGTCCTTTTTTGGAATGTGTTGGATGATTTCACTATATGTTATTTCAGTGCATTATTTTAGGGGAAAAAATGAGAGGAGAAATGTTACTTTAATGTTTTTTTTAATACTAGCACACTTTTTAAATGTCACAATTCAGAGCTGAATATTTTTCTTTCAATTGTTTCCTAGCAATATAGGCAACCAGTTTCCAGGCCAAGGTGTTCCTGCTGGATTTTCTATGTATCCTGCATTCAGTCCCTTACAGATGATATGGTGGCAACAGATGTATGTACGTCAGTACTACATGCAATAGTAAGTCTACAATATCTTAGTACTGAGCTACACTAGTGAAAAGAACATCTTAAATGGTTTTTTCAGGATCAAAATGTCCGTGTTTATTTTGTCTGGCTGTGTTTTATGCTTGGTTTTGTCCAGCAAATTATGAAATCCAGTCTTGGATTAGAATTAAATTACTGCCTTAGTAAGTAAAAATCTAAGGGAAAATGCAGTTTGTTTTGACATGTTTTACATCTGAAACTGTAGCAAAGAAGACAGGCTTAGTAATTATGGCACATGTTTTTTTGACAAACTGGGTCTATGTTTAAATTTTTAGCCAAGCTGCTGTTTCAGCCCAAGTGACTTCCAGCACTGAGCCAGCGAGATCTGCAGTTGCCCAGGCTGTAAATTCAGAACGTGCTCCTGCAAATGAGCCTGCAGCAGTGCCAAATGTAGCCGTCCAGGAGAACAGGCCTGTAAATCAAAATGTTCAGATGAATGCACAGGGTGGCCCAGTAGTGAATGAAGAGGACTTCAACCGGGACTGGCTGGACTGGATGTACACATTCTCTAGGGCAGCAATTCTTCTGAGCATTGTATACTTCTATTCATCTTTCAGTCGGTTTGTCATGGTAATGGGAGCCATGCTGCTCGTTTATTTGTGAGTACAACAGTTGAGTATAGCTGCAGATCTGAGATGTGGAGTATGCTGTTAATGTTTATTACATTTAAAATTAAAAATCATTCACATGCAAAAATTTACACACTGCCCCTTTATGGTAGGGTATGTCTGTTAAAAAAATAAATTTAAACAATTAGAGAAACAGATGTGAAGAAAGAAATAATTTTCAAAACATTTTTACAAAAAGTTGGATAATACTTATTCCTGAAACACAGCGTTCTCACATATTGGTGATATTAAAAGATCAGTACTGTTGAAATGTAGCATTTTGGGATGAAAATTTACAAGCCAGGAGTGAGGGGAGGGAAGTTCATAGAGGTCAAGCATCTACTAGCATAAACCTAAACTTACTGCTTGGATATGAATTGCAGAGCTAAGCTCATGTATATTTCCAACGTGTGCAGTAGATTTTTTTAGGCAGAGTTAAGGTAGTGGTACTATAATGGTGGGTACTAGATCTGGTAGAATTACAGAGATGTAAAAATTTTTTAACTGCATGTCATAAAGACCTAAGCACATGCTGTGTTTGGTTGAGAAATACCAGTACTGTTGTCATCACATCCTTTTGCATATGAAGATACCTTAATGATGTAAATAGAAGTGGAAAACAGCAGTAATGCTTGATATTTTGGACTGATGTCATTCACTGAGAGTTTCTGTACACTGTACTCTCAGTTCTAACTGGGACTGTTCTTCCATACAGGTAGGGTGGTTGAAATCAGAATATAGACCCTTGGAAATGTAGGAGAGGCCTATTTAATTTACAGTGGTGATGTGGTTCAAGCATTAGCTGAAGTTTAAATTCCTTTTTTCCACGGACAATCAAATTTAAACTAAGAAAATTAAGGCTGCCTTTGAAAATTCATTTAACTTCAGTACTTAAAAATGGGGAGGAGACCCCCATAAGAAGTATTCTACATATTTAATCACCTAATCATGGTACATTATTAGTCTTCTGGAACTGAGGGCTGTGAACAGCAAGACCTTAATGCAGACATTGGAGAGTAGCCATTCAGTCTAGAAGGATGAATTACAGAAAAATAGATGTTAACGTCATTCATTTGAAAGTGCTTAGAGAATTTGCTGCACTAGCTAGCTGTAGAAGAAAAATCTTTTTGTCCCTTTCAAAAGAGAGGTTTTCAACTGTTCCACTTTCTTACATAGACACCAAGCTGGATGGTTTCCCTTTAGGCAAGAGGGAGGCCAACAACAGGCAGCCAATAATGCAGAAGTGAACCGTGATGGGCAACATGCAAATAATCCTGATCTTGAAGAGATGGTGAGTAAAGGCAGACATGTCTCTTGAGACTCCCGTATATTATATTGTAAAGTATGCTGCAGTGCCTGGACAGAAAGTCAACTTTTGTGGAATGGAGTTGGTTTAACCAAAAAGCTTTCAGCATTGTCCTCAGGTTGTGCCTGCTGCTTAAATTCTGTGTTTCTCCAGTCTGACAATTACTGATTATCTCTACTTCAATCACAGACTTTCTTCATGCTAGTTACTTCAGGAGGTTGTTCTGAGAGAAGTCACTTAATGTAGGAAGATACTGCTGGTTACCTTATGTCAGAATTCTGAAAAGAAGCAGTTGAATTGCTTCAATTTCTGTTTTTAAAGGAGCGACTTATGGATGATGGGATTGATGAAGACAACGGAGAAGATGCAGGTGAAGACGGCAATACAGAGCAGCAGCCTGGATTCATGGCTTCTGCTTGGTCCTTTATCACAACCTTCTTCACATCACTGATCCCTGAAGGGCCTCCACAGGTTGGCAATTAAAGTGGAAAAGGAACTGTGTCAGGCAGCCTCAGTAGCCATACACAGAAGTGGAGCAGATTCTAGAGAGTGTTCTAAATACAGTGCAATTTCTCAAAATTTATAATGTCATCTTTTTGATCATGGTGTACAAAAATGTGTATTTTTTTCTTTTGGCTTTCTCATGCATTGAATATTTTAAGCACAAGCGGACTACAAAATGCTTTCTTAAAGATTCTTCTTTTTCTGAAGAATAAAATGTAAAGATATTGGTCTTCCATGTTTTGTTTTAATTTCAAATATGTGTTAAATTGAGGCAAAGAGCTTGTACGTAATCTGCACCATTACCTCTTTAAAGAGCTGTTAAAAATATGAATGTTGACATATCTTTCCAAATGCTCTCCATTTATTTGAATAACGTATCTTGTGTTAGTTTGTTGCAGGGTATGAATTCTCACATGGGATTTGGAACTTATTCCTGAGAGAATGCAGTAAACACAAGGATTACTTGTTAATGGCATTTTGTTTTCATGTCAGAAAATAGTAAGCTTCTTCATTTAAAAAGCTGAGAGCTTTTTCTTGATACTGTATTGATGTTCATTAAAGTTGGAGGTATTTGACAGCTCTTCAAAGACAATTGGCAGTGATGGGGTAAACCTCAAACGTTTGATACATACAGTACTTTTTAAGGAAAATATAGCTGTGCTGGGGCAAAACATATGTACATTAGGTTTTTTAATAAAAACTGTTATGGTAACTCTTTTGGATGTTTATATGCATATTTGAATGCAAATGGCTAAATTGTGCCTCATTAAGGATGAGGATATGATTCATTTGAGAGTGTAATAAAGTTATCATGGTGGCATTACTGGCATTGACTAAAGTGATGTGTTTGTATCAGTGTCTATATGGTTACAAATATGATCTCAACATCAGACTGTATTCCTAAACTTCGTTAACCTAATTAAAACTGAGAAAAAGAAAATGGTACATGACAGAGTAACACAGTGCTGTGTCAGGTTTTTGGTTGTTTTGAGATTTTAATCGTAGTCAAGAAGGTACATTTGGTTTTGTTTTTAATTCTGAATGAATTCTGCATGCTCTCCAACTTGAAAATGTCTGCAAAGATTCTCTTGCTCTACTACCAGAGGAAAACCTATTTGACTTTCTTATTTCTAAGTGCAGGGCAAAGCTCTTGAATAGTCTGAATTAGTGATAAATAGGGATTTATTTTTCGCTTGCTTATGTTAAACTGCTATGGAGCAAAGTTTTCAACCAAAAGAAAACCTTTTAAGCTCTGAAACATCTGTAAAGATTTCTAGGCCTCACTGAGAGATGACTTAATTGGAAAAAATAAATTTGAACAATGGTTTTGAGGTATCTAAGTCAAGCAGGATCTTTTCTGAGCTACAAAATACTTCTAATTTACAAGTTTGTCAGAGGAGAAATAGAAATGTAAGTCTTAAAAGCATCAATTATTTGCTGTATAGGCAGCAATGATGATTAAGTCATGTTTAATTATGGGAAGCTGCTCTCATTTTAGGTTCTTTACTGCATATATGTAACATGTGTAGACCTTGTCCATGGAATGTTACCTTTTTAGTTTGGCAGATGGATCTAACTTGACTAATATTTCAGAGCTGCTACAAAAACTTGTATTTGAAGGAGTGTCACAAGTGGCACTCTTGGATGTCATAGGCCTTATTTCTGGAATAACTTCTGAAGAAGTTTCATCTGTTTGACCTGTGTGTTCTCCTTCTCACTTTTCCCAGAGTTTTTTTTTTTACCATTTCTCTTTTTGTCCTTGCATTAGCATACCTATATAAGCTATGCAGTATGACCTGCCAGTATCCAGCTATCAACAGCCGTTTGTTGCTTCTTACCAATGTTGTTCAGGTTGGTTTGTTTTCCATGCTGTAGGAAGCAGTTGGTGGTAGCTCTCTGCTGTTAGCAGACTAGATTAAGAAAGCTGCACTTAGGCTGTTAGCCCTGGTTTTCTTGAAAAGTGTAGAATTGTCACTGCTTGTTTGTATTCAGACAAGGATAAATTTGTTGACAGGTTTCACAGGTTGAAATAGTGAAATGGGAGATCCTGGCAGTTGGTTGGATGTTGAGGGAGGTGTTCTGAGAGCTTTAACCAGAGCACAGAGCTGGAGCGATGCATCACAGAGGCCACGCTTCCATGATCATCTTAAGGTTATTGAATCTCCCAGCTTTCACAACTTACCAAGACACAAGCAAGGAAAAGCAAAAATATGGTTACTGAGGAAAGTGAATGAGAAATAATGAGATATGAGGCATTACCTAAGGGGGAGGCAGAGGAAAGCTACTGGCAGAAGCAAAAATAAGATAAGGTTGTGCTCATGAGTAAATACAAAGCAAGCGTTGAAAAGCAGATTGAGGTAAGAAAGGTGCACTTTTTAGAAAAGGAAAGAACTTGTTGAAAATGAATTAGATGAGGTCTTTGTATGTGGTTCTGAGCAATTTTACTATAGAATTGAACAGTGTATGAAGTATAACAGGTGATGATGGCAGAGAAATTAAAACCCTAGGAAAATAGTAACTTTTTTTCATGTGTCCTTGTAGAAACTGTTCAATAGCGTAAACCGAAACACAGTTTCATAGTACATAGTTCTAGGCAAGCTACACGCAGAACTGTAGTAAATCTGGCATGAAATACAACAAAAGGCATGACAGTTAATGCACCATAGGATGTGCCCCAGTTGACCTGTACATCACCCACTTTTACAACTTTGAATATAGAAAAAGTGATTAATTCTTTCCTTTAACTTGTGGGAAGATGTGGAATGACAGATGCATTTAGATTTCTCTAAATGTAGGTTAACAGCGAGTCTGTCAGCATGTGCAATATCTTCATGGTGTTGTTAGAGACATACCAGAAACAGACACAAGTGAAGCATATTCCATCCATAATCCTTCTTGCTGTGAAGAGACAGAGTAGATGAGCAGTGCTGATGGAGCAGGTGTATGAAAAGGTCAACACACAGCTACTCCTTTGCACGACTTCTTACTATCGTGCTTCGAAAAACACTTTGCAACTGATGTGTATCCATACATACATGGGCACTGGCTTCTCAACCCCAGCTTACATTGAGTTTAGCAGTTTAACAAGTTGTCATGGTTTAACCCCAGCTGGCAACTATGTACCATGCAGCTGCTTGTTCCCTTCCCCTTTCTCCCCTCCCTCATGGAATGGGGAATCAGGGAAAAAAAGTAAAACTCGGGGTGAGATAAGAACAGTTTAATAACACATAAATTGAAATATTGTGGTAATACTAATAATTGTGGTAAAAAGGGTAGAGAGAAAACCCAAGAAAAATTATGCACAATACAGTTGTTCACCACCTGCTGATGAATGCCCAGCCCGTCCCCGAGCTGCACATGGCACTGTTTGGGATAGCTTTCCCCAGTTTATATACTGGGCATGACACTCTGCTTGGAATATCCCTTTGGCTGGCTTGGGTTAGCTATCTTGGCCATGTTCCCTCACAGCCTCTTGTGCACCTGCTCCTGGCAGAGCATGGAAAACTGAGGAGACCTTGATTTAGGCTAAGCACTGCTCTGCAACAACCAAAACATCAGTGTGTTGTCAGCATTGTTTTCACACTGAATCCAAAACACAGCACTTTGTAGTACTGGCTAGTAAGAAGAAAATTAATTATGTCCCAGCTGAAACTAGGGTACAAGTGTAGCCAAGTCAAACTGGAGAATTCTTGGGTACAAAATAGTGGACAAATAGATTTTTTTTTTGTGTGTGTTGCTTGCAATCTCTTGCTCATGCTACTGTTTGGTTTGGAGATCTTGAGAAGTATAAATGGCTTTGTTGTAGCCTGTTGTTGTTCCCTGTTGACCATAAATTCAGGTGACTCCTAGAGAAGTTACCACCTGATACTCTGGGAAAAGTTTGGTTCAGTTTAAAACAATACTACCTTCTTACTGTTGCTGCAGCAGAAGGAAAAACCCAAACCATTGTGGGTGATGTTTGTAATCTTAACAGCTGATGCAAAATGACTGATGCTTCCATCAGATGGTATAATTAGTCATATTTCTGCTGCTTGTTTCCTAAACTTACTGATAGTTTTCTAGTGGAACTAATTTTTAGCAGCCTTTGCTGTTGACGGGAAGCAGTTCAGAATTTACCCCAGTGAGTGTGAACTCTCACCTATTTTTGCATGTGTTTAGGTGGGCTGTTGTGGACCCAACTGCAGCCCAGCTGGGTGCACCCTTGTTAGTAAGGTTGGAGGCCTGCCTTTACTCTGATGCCTGCCAGCTGCCAAAGCCTCCAAGGTGTGATGGGAAAGCTTTGATGCTGCTGGCATTCGAGTTAAGGGGGTTAATGCCAGTGTGGCTGTCCTGTGGCTGAAGTACTCTTCTTTCAGATTCCAGTGTCACTATAGTTACTTCATCACTTGCAGCCTTTGTTTCAAAGCTGCTGCTTGTCCTACTAACAAGATAATACAAGGTAATATATAGGTTTCATCATGATTCCTACCTCTCAAGAAGAGCTTTTGGCCATTCTGCATGGTGGTGGCTCTGCAAGAATGCTAGGTCTGGAGTACCTGTTCAGCTGCAGCTTCTTTCTCTTGGCTGGATTTATTCACTTGCAGCTGTCTGCAAGCTCTTGCTCTGGAAGGAAAACAGCTGACTAGTGTGAATGCTTAGCCGTTTAGATTTATTTACAGGACAATCAACCCAGTAGCACTGATGGGGGAGGAGGGAAGCACATACTGGACCTGAAGGAACTATCCATAAGGAGGCTAGGACTGGCTAATTTCTTTTGTATGTGCAGAGGCCAGCACAGTGTCCAGTGAGAGAATTCCCATGGTACATAAGC
This sequence comes from Erpornis zantholeuca, assembly GCA_013400515.1. Classification (NCBI taxonomy): domain Eukaryota; kingdom Metazoa; phylum Chordata; class Aves; order Passeriformes; family Timaliidae; genus Erpornis; species Erpornis zantholeuca. Next base: position 19,410 of record VZTN01024656.1, on the reverse strand, counting down.
AGCATTTCCACTTCTTTACCAAGACAAGTTTAGTTTGTGCTTGTTTTAGATTTTGTTTAAACAACATAAAGAAATGTTGCTGTATAACAAGAAATACCTTTCTCCCTTAATCTGTGTCAGTGATGCTGATGGGATTATTGATAGTTTTAATTGTCCTAGGAATAAACTGCAAAATTACTGGTATTTTTTGGAGTAGGGAGCTTATACCAGAGCTCACACAGAGGAGTTTGCTCACATAGAGGTGAGGTGTGTTTAAGTAGGAGAAAACTTACAGAAAGATTGTTGACATCTTTTTCTGCTAGCTTTGCAGAAATCTAGAGAGGAAGAAGCTACATATGAGGAGTTCACGAGGCAGATGTAAATTGAGTTGTGGATACGTTCAGTTTTAAAATCAGAGGGGTTCGTGTGTGTGTGTGTGTGTGCGCGCGCTTATTTTCTTTATGGCTTTAGAAAAACTGCTGATTGGACAGGAAAGCTAAAACCTGGTCTTTGCGTTAAAGTTACTGTGTTTGGGTGGCTTTCTTGCAGTGTTCTGTTTAGTAATTTGGTACAAGGTTAAACCGTAGCCGTGAAATAACCACAGCAATGTGAAAATACACTGCCGTAAAAATAAACCAGCCGCTTGTCTAGCCGGTGAGCCACTTGACGCTCTAATTTGTCAGCCAGAGATAATTAAGGAAATGAGTAATAGACAAAATAAGAGAGGACGTCAATGGTGACGGGGGAATCGGAGGTGCTGAGGGCAGGGCCGGAGCCCGGGCGGGGCGGCGGCAGCGCTGCTCAAACGCGCCGCTAGATGGCGCTACCGCCCAGCGCCGCCGCCCGACCTGAGGGGGCTCCGGGGCTGCTGGGCTCGGCTGCGGGCCAGCCTGCCGCTGCACTGCTGCCGGCGGAGGCACGAGAGGGAAGTGCTGTTTGGGCCGCGGATGGCCCTCTTGGGTTCGCTTCGTGTGTAGGGAGAGCCAGTTGAGTGCTTGTCCCGCGGGAGGAGGTTGTGTGTTTAAAAAGGTGTTTCTTTTCACTGTTACCAAGACTCCTTGCAAGCAGGAGTGTGGCCTTCACCTTCAGGAGATAGCTGATGCTTCCAGGAAGGCTGGGTAGTTTTCCCTTCAAAAAAGCATCCCTAACCCAAAGCATCCCTAACACAAACCCTCCTGCTGTACCCTCAGCAGAGGTGAGTTCCTGCAGCTGGCATGAGGGCTCACTCGCTCCTTAAGTCCTGCTTGAGATAAGTGGATGAAGTATTGCGAGAGAACTGCTAAATTGCTCCCATTGTTGTAGCCTTTCTCTGGCTCGAGGGGTTCATATTCCAAACATGCCTCCAAACAGCCGTGTCTGTAGCTTGACTGTTCCTGAGCCACTAGATTTTCCCAGTCAGATGCTCGTGGTAATGCTGCTGCTTGGTGAAGCAGTGCTGTAACAAGCTAGGCACCCTGCTGTCTTCATCTGGTTGAAAAAACCCAGCCTCCAGATTATGTGACACAGAGTAGGCTCTGGGAAATGTGGAATCATCAGTTTATCGAGTTGTATGCTAGTTTGCCAATGCTGTTGATTTAAAAGAATTTTTTGCCCTGTGGCTAGAAGGATGCAGTGCAATACGTAAGTTACAACATGAATATTTTTAATTAAGATGATTATACATGACTTGATTTTGGTATGTCTTAAATTATTTTTCCTAACAGTTAGATGTAATGCAACTGACATTGTGGGTCTTCCTAGTAAATATCTATGATGTATGGATCTATTTCCACTTCAGAACAAGTATTTTTTCTTAATTGCTGAAGCAAACATTTGTCTTAAGTCATCTGAATCACTTCCAGGCCCTGCTGTGGAGGACAAATGATACCTTCTTACTGCTGCTTTGCCAATTGTATTTCTCTGGTGGGGGCTAGAATTTCTATGGCCTTGTCCCGAGGGCTTTTGTGGTCCTTTACTAAGTCAGGTGACAGGATCTGCAGAGATCCAGTACTGTAATACTGGTAACATTACCCAGTGTCATAGCACGGTACCAGGCAGGGGCCGAAGCTTGTAGAGGTAGTCATGCTTACAGGGTTTCAAAGACTGGATCAGTTCTCTGGTCTCATTCCCAGCATGGGCACACGAGAAGCTCAACTAGTGCAATGGAGGGGGGCAGCATGATGTGTCATAAGAACATTCAACAGCAATATCTTAAGGGGACATTGCTGTCAAAGAGTCTGTATCATGGGACCATATCTATTGTTCAGGAATGCACGTTTTTAAGGCACTTAACTGGCCTGGACAGCATGTTGAGGTCGAATTTCTAGGGAAACATGTAAGAATAAAAAGTAGGCAGAACCCTAAAACAGTTGTCCCTCCTCTTCATCTGGTGTTTGCACATCATATGAAGCCAGTTAATAATCTGGGTGGATTTGGGCCAGTTTGCACTGTACAAAGATCTGGCTCCAAAGTTATCTGAGCTATTACAGACATGCATAATTTTACTTGTATGCGAAATATATGGTATCATATATCCTTCAGTTTCTCTCTTCCTTGGCTTTCTTGTGTGTCTAGAGTGATCCCAATTTCCTTTAATTTTTCTCTGTGCTGACTTCACTCCCCTTTTTGTGACTGTAAAATGTGAGGCATAGGTTAGTGTGATAACCATACAGTTGAAGTTTGCTTTTCTTGTTATGGCATTGCTTTGTTTCTGAGAGACTGGTGTAGCATGAAGATGGACAGTAGCGAAAAACAGATGGTGAAGATCAGGGAATACGTTGTGAGGAAAAATTGTTGGGAAGGTGTCTTCCACTTTGCTGTGTGTTTCTATGTCTGTTAAAGAAGGAGGTAGAATTTGAACATTTATCGAAGGGAAGTAATACCAGACTTTTTTTGTCAGCCAAGCTAAAGAACATGTACAATAAATTTAAGGTTATTATACAATGGAATTTTAATTTTTTTTTTTTTAATAAGAAATATCCAATGGCTGTATTTTCATTCCATTCCATAGTACATACCCAGGGCGATTTCTTTTTGGCTAGCACATTGCTTCATTCTGCTTTTGAAGCCTCTCTATTAATGTGGACAAAGACCCTGGACTGTTGTACATTCAGAGCTGCTGCAAAAAAGTTCTGTTTGGAAGCTGGCTTTTGTGGTGTATGAAAGCACTGAATGATCACTTGGGAAGATCTTCGCTTTTCCCTTGGCCCTTCTCTCCTCTCCTGGTAGTTCCACAGTTCCAACTGTGCTTGCCAATGGTTTTAAATTGCACTGGGGCTATTGTGAAGAGTTTGGCAGTATAAAATGCCACTAATTGAAATGGAGGTTCTGAAAGCGTGTCCCATAAGATACCAGGTTAAACTGTTTCTACATTTCTTAGGAAGGGTCTTTCCCTTCAAACGATATAATTGTCCATCACTGAGGGTCTGCAGTGTCCCAACAGTACAAACAATAGTAAGATCACAAAGACAGGTGAGTTTTCAAATTATGAGAGCACAGTTAGCATCATTGAAACAGGTTTCAGAGAGCTTTGTTGATACCATGAGATTTTACTTTGTCCTTAAGGTGAGACAGAGAGCCTGTTGCCTTGGTAGCCACAATGCAGATGATACCACTTCATATTCTCTAGCCCTTATGATGCTGGAAGATAAAGAAATTAGGTCAAAGAACATCAAGGGTGAATTACCCTGATTTTCTAAGTTTTCTATAGAGTTTATTGCACTGCCCTTCTGTCTGTGTAGAATTTTCCATTTTTAAGGAAAAATTGAAATTCCATACATGGATAATGATCATCTCAAAAATCAATTGGGTTTTGATTTTAATGGCTACACTAATGTTTTTGCCCATTGTAATTTAATAGCTATAGTGATCTTCCTTGTAGGGATAACAGACTGACTCACTCTGTATATTCACAAAGACAAGCACTTACCTTCAATCATATGTATATCCAAGGAGTTACTGCTCAGTTTGTACAGCCCACTCACATAAACCAGCAGAATATGCTGCAAGATGGTTTATGTGTAGAAGAGGAATTGTGGGTCTTAGACTGTCAGATTTTCTGCCAGGCCATACGTATATGCAGTATAATGTATAAATATACAAACCTTTCAGTTTTTTAAAAAGACAGCTGTCATTTCAAGACCAGCAGAGTATTAACAAAAACATGCAATTAACATTGCAGTAAAGTTGTTTAAACTACTGGTGAAGGATCTCAGTGGGATTTGAAATACACTTTGGGAACAGAGATCGTAAAAGAAAATCCGGGTCCAAAGAGGACACTATTCAGGACAGATTAATAAAGCTAAATTATGATAATTCTCTTTTCACAGTATGACAAAGAAGGAAAAAGGGATAATATTAGTGAAATGGACACACTTTGTATTAAATATTTATGGGAAGAGTGGTAAAAGAAAAAATCTGCTGATATAATACTTTGAGTCCTGCTTGCAAACACTCAGCCTTAGATTTACAAACTGGTGGGTTTCTATAATTAAATTGCATCTGTAAAATCTAGGTAGGAAAACAGTATCTAGGACTAGTAGGATCCAGATAGTCTTGTCTCCAGTAATTTGCAGATTTCTTCACTAGTCATAATAGGAGTCATCAGAACTACAGAGTCCAGCAGCAAGGATGTTACCAAAGAAGTGATTGCCAAAATCAAACTAAATTGCCTGGATTGACTGAATGCTCGTGGAGTCCTTTTAAATCAAAAGGTTGTTAAATAAAACTAAGGTGCTTTATTTCAGGAGAGCAAACTTTGTTCGTAGGAATGAATGGATCAAGGAGAACTAATGAGCTCAAGGATTTGGCATTAGAGGTGTCTTGGAGCTGCTGGTATCAGAAGTACAGAACTTGCCTTAACTTTGAATAAAGACAAAAGCTTTGTAAGAAAGTGGTGGAGAGACAACTGGAACATGAAACGTGTCTGGCAGACCAGATTTTATTGTCCTTTGAGACAATTTATTGGTTTATATGGTTAAGATAGGGATGAATACAAAAGCTAGATAAGGAAGAGATAATGGGAAGCTTTGCTGACAGGGGGATTAAAGGGCTGGAGACATGTTTTAAACATAGCCCTGAGGAAAAGAATTCACACTGAATAGTTCAATGAATGATCTTGCATAAAAACTAGCAGTGTTTCTAAGGCTGGATTACCATGGGCAGACAGATGGTAATGGGGTAACATCCCTTCCCCATGGGCTTTTCCAGTGGTAGGTTATATGTCATGGTTGCAGTCCTCCTAGCCAGGGCACGTCTGTGGCCAGGCCCTGGAGTGCCAGTGAAACTTGGTACTGACACAAAGTTGTGAGGCACCAACAATATGAAGAGGATGGTGATAACAAGAATTACTCTTACAAAATTACTCTTACTCTACAAAAGCATAGCACTTGGAAACAGCAAAGGAAGAGGATCTAGGGCACGGTGCATGATCAGAAATTTACAACGAGTCATAGGTGCATAATATCCAGAAAAAAATATCTACAATCCTGATGTCTTAAGGTACCTCAAATGAAGAATTGGCAGAAGGGTAAGAATTACTAACTCCACTGTTCAAGGTGTTAATGTACATTGCTGTGTCATTTTCACCACAGCTTATCTCCAAAGTGGAGTGGTATGGAGGAAAGAGACACCTGGATGACCAGGAGAATTTAAATCATCTAAGAAGGTGAAAACTGAGAAATTATGAATGTTGTCTGTGAACACACCAAGGAGATAAACTCTGTCAGGAAGAGCAGCTCTGTAGCATGAAGGACACAACTGGCCTAAAGAGGAGTGGTTCCAAGACTAAATTTGGGCCAGAATATGATTCCTAAGCATGGAAGTGGTATCTTCACAAGAAGAATAACGGGGATGAAGACCACAGGTAGGTGTAACCTGGTGCTTGAGGAATTCTGTTACAGGGCAGAGTTCCCTTTCAGTTCTCTGATCCACCACCCTGTTACCAGCATGTTCTTTCAGGCTTTGCAGTTTGTGAGGAAGTATCCAGAGTTGCAGGGCAATAACGTATTGCTGTAGCAATGCCATACAAGACCAGCAGGTCCAGAAATGTGATACTTCCCCTCTATTCTGCTCTTGTGACACCCCAGCTGGAGTACTGAGTGCAGCTCTGGAGTCCTCAGCACAGAAATGACATGGACCTGTTGGAGCAGGTCCAAAGGAGGGCTACGAAGATGATCAGGGAGCTGGAGCACCTCTCCTATGATGACAGGCTGTGAGAGCTGGAGTTGTTCAGGCTAGAGAAGGGAAGGCTCTGGGGAGACCTTGGAGCAGCTTTCCAGTACCTAAAAGGGGCCAACAAGAGACCTGGAGAGGGACTTTTTACAGGGACATGTAGCAGTGGGGCAAGGGGAGTGGCTTTAATCTGAGAATAATTTTGATTAGATATGAGGAAGGAATTCTTTACTGTGAGGGTGGTGAGGCACTGGAACAGGTTGTGCAGAGAAGTTGTGGATGTCCCGTCCCTGAGAGTGTTCAAGGCCAGGTTGGATGGGGCTCTTGTCCAACCTGGTCTAGTGGAAGGTGTCCCTGCCCATGGCAGGGGTTTGGAACTAGATGATCTTTGAGGTCCCTTCCAACCTGAACCATTTTATGATGCTATATCCCACTGAAGTCACAGGGTACATATAACAGATGAAATGTAGTTTTCAGACTTGGAATTTGTCCTTGGCACTGAAAGTAATGCTTGCCTCTGTGAAAAATAAAATTAGATTCCCGAAGACTCTTGGTGATCTGGACTTTATGCCTCTTCCAAAAGAATAATAATAGTTGAAGACTTGAGGGAGCTCTCATTCCTTATACTATCATCACTTTTAAAAGAAGAAAATCCCACTGGATGAGCCTAGACTCTCAGAGGCTTAGGAAAAAAACATAATGGATGCCAGCAGTTTAAATTGGGTCATGTATGATCAGAATTATTCCTTGTGGCAAAGGCTGCTACTAAGGATACTATGAATAACTCCTGTTATACTTTGGTCTTTGAATAAATGCAGCTCAGAGTGTCTTGAAAGTTTTGCCTACAAAGATGTTCATAGACAAATCAATTCTTATGTGCAGTGCTTATGATCCTCTATCCTTGAATTCACCTGTTAGCCTTACTAATCTGAATAGAAAGCTGGGTTGAAAGAGATGGATGCCTGGTTATTAATATCAGAATAGCAATACTCTTCAACCTCCTTAAGACAGTATCTTAAGACACTGAGAATAGCTTTAACAAAGATTTCACACTAAACTTGAACCATACTTCTTAAACTGTTCAAGGTTTAGAACTTTCAGCAGAGAGGCGTAGTGTTCAGTGAACTTCCCACCTCACTGGGCTGCATATAAGTTGTAGACAGGGCTCTCAAACTCCTGCTGCTGTAGGCCTGCTTGTGTAGGAGCTCTCTTCTCTGGGTATTGGAATGTTGCTTTGGAAGCTACCGAGGTGATGGAGTTCTGTGTCTCAGACACAAATAAGAAAAGACATAGATAAGGAAAGACAAAGAAACATAAGAGACAAGAAGGATGTAAAAATGCCATAATGAACTCGTGTGTCTTGAGAAAACCTCTAATCTAATGAGAATGGATTTTGTTTGAGAGATTGTACTGGTACAATTAATTATTCATGGCAGCTACATCATTAGGATTTCATTTTATTTAAAGGCCTCTAAGTGACTTGGAAAATTGGGTTAAGCTGAAGAGGAGTTTCAGGAGAGAGACAGGGGAAAGCTTTTCCTTTTATTGGCTTTGTCTAATATTTTCTAGATAGCTATTAGAAGTACAAACACAAATTACACTCAATCTCTAACACTCCTGCATTAAACGTGGGCATAAATTTGAACCACATAAGTATGATATCTGGGCCAAACGGGAACCTAGATGGCTTTTTGTGGGACAAGCTAGATACCATTACTGACCTACTGTCACTTATTGGGAACTTGCTATGTTTCAGCATTGTAAATTAACACCAGCCTGTGACTGGTGGCTGCAGACTTGGGCTCCTGGTGGAGAGAGGGTCTACATGGACTTTCTGTTTTCCTTGCAGCAGCAAAAGTGTGGACACAAATGGAGGTTCATGGGGCCATTGTCCTAAAACTGGAATGGCTTTGGCTGATGTACATACTATACAAAACGACACAAGTCTTCCCCTTGCTGCAGCAGAAAGCAAAGGCAGAAATGGTCCTAAAAAACAGTAGCAGCCAGACCTCTACACTGACAGTAGCTAGAACTCTTTGCCCTTGACCACACCACCAGGTGTATTTCCCCTGTTGACAGACAAAAGCACTTTTTGCTGGTTTCTCACCTCTCTGGAGAGGACAACCTGTACATCAGCCCACATTGGGTGGGTGGTGTGCCTGCAGAAAACTCTGTTGTATGGCCTGAGACCACGTGCCCTGCAAGGCACAGGTCATGGGAACAAGTCAGGGATTACCCTTCTCCTTTTTCCCTCCCCTCACCCCCATAAATCCATACCTGATTCCCAGATAGATTACACAGCCTCAGAGCTGCTAGAGCTTGTGCACTGTTGAGAAGATTGCAGTTTTTTTCTTTAACACATGGATAGGGAACTTAGCCTGGGAACTATGCAGGCATCTGAGTGTTTGAAAAGTCTGGTTTTCTTTTTCTTTTTGTAATGTTTATTTGTTCCTTCCCTTGTAATTCTCCCTGTTAACTCATGGACATCATTCAGGGACAGATTTAAATCGAAGCAGACAGACTCCAGTTCTGCTCTGTCCCTGGAACAGTGGAGATTTGTTTTAAAGTGCTATCAGGAGCACACTTGGTATGACTGGAATGTTCAGGGCTTTATTTTTCATTTCACATCACATGCAGAGTAACCCAGCTATAGCTTGAGATGTGCACGTGGCCCTGGTGGTACCATCTCAGCCTTGGTTGGCTGAGGGTTGTGTAAATTATTTACAGCAGCTTTACTGAGGATGCTCACAAACAATGGACTGGCCACTGGGAGGAATGTGAGAGATGAAGCTCATATGGAGTGAGGCTTGAGGCCTTGGGAAAACACATTGGGCAATGGCTCTTGAAAATGAAAAAGTATGTCTGCAAGTACTGGTCTGGATCCAGTTTCAGGCTTGGTCTGAAACCCAGAAGCAATCACTCTTGCTTTGATGTCTGGAAGGGTTTGTTTCTCAACATTTATATCTAGCTTACACTAGGAGGGAAAACTCCTATTGAAATTTTTTAATTAAGAAGAAGTTTCACTAAGAAAAATGCCATTTGTTCTACAATCCCCAAGTGTCATAGTACATGAAAATCCACAACAGCTCCAAGCTCCCAAGCTCTCATTCACCTGAAACCTAAGCTGGGTCACATCAAGGTTTTTGCTGGCAAGAGTGGTACCACCAGTCTTGAATCACTGGAAAAAGCAGCAGTTGTTGCTGTTTTGCCAAAGCTGTGGCTTGCCAGCAGCATCTCCCACATGTTGTCCCGGGCACCTTGGAACTGCAGCCCAGCCAGGCTGGGAAGTCACAGCCCTGCAGGCCTCCCAGTTCTCCTGCACTTCTCTGTTGGTGCTCACTGCTCCTCTGAAGCTGGGTGTGCAATCACTTCCCAGAAGGGCTAGAGGACAATCCTTCTGAATTTTGGAGTGCCTCTAATTTTTGCTGCAATGCAAAGAGAGGGAGAGTGAGAGCCACACATCGCAGATGGAGACTTGACAGAAACACATGGCCGTCTAAAGCATGTGTAGGCAAACACTTTGCACTGGTGGTTAATTGATTTCAGGTGAAGATGCCTCAGCTTTAGGTCTTCAGGTGGTGTTCCCTTGGGCACTGTTATCTTGTGTTTTATGGCACATATCTCATGAGGGTGGAGGTCTCTGCTCCTTTTGGCAGTATGCTTAGGACTACCTGCTTTCCTCTGGGTGCAGCTGGGGAGCATCAGAAATGTCTTCCCACGGTGTCTCTTCTTAATCAGTTTGAATGGGTGATTGTTTTGGGCTGTGAAGCCTCTCCTTCGATTCCTCGGGGTCCTACTCTTGCTGCTCAGCAAGAGAAAATTTTTTCTCTTAACACGGGCCTGCCATCTCCCCAAACTTCCAACAGATGAAATATGGCTGCAGCCCAAGTGTTTATTTAGACTTCAAGAAGAAAGAACCACAGAAGGAAAAGATCTATTCAAATAATAAGACCTTTTCTCCTGATTGCTTTCTGATGACATTGTTTTGGTTGCTAGACACTTGACTTTACAGTATATAAATATTCATTTACTTTCCCATATGAGAAGAAAATTCAAGTCAAATAAATTCAAGTCAATTTGATACTCTCATTTCTCTCCTTTTAAAAAGTTCTTTATTATTTTTGCAACTAAGTAATATGTGTTTGACTAACCATTAATTTTTCCCACAAGTAACCTTGGATAAATAAAATAATTTTTAAAATAGATGTGAAAAGCAACTTCTCAATACACAGATAATTTCTTCTATCATTCTTTATCTACCATGGCAAATGTAAAGCTTAATACTGTACATGAAAGCTGACTAGTCAATCCTCAATTCATGAAAATAGTTTTCCTTTGGTAATAGTTTTGGTAATAGTTTTCCTTTCCTTTCACACAAACTTGAATTGCTCTCCCTGGGACTGTAGTGACACTATTCAAACTATTGAAATGCAGCAATGCTTTTCTAATCATCCATTACTAAATCTCAGTCATCCAGATCCTTGCTAAGCAAAACTTTTGATGATGTTCTTTAGCAGTGGCCCAATTTTTGTCCAAGCAAATTTCAAAACCTCTCTTCAGTTTATTAGCGCTCTGTGTTGGCAGCTGCACAACAGCCTTGTGGCTGGGCAGTGCTCAGGCAGTGCCAGTATGCATTGCTTTACAAACATAGATCCAAACTGTACCACCAGGCTTTCAAGGGTCTGTGTTTTTGGGCTTGGTTGTCCTGTTAGTCAGCTTTAGAGACACTAGTGCACTTCAGTGCTGACTTCAGTGAGAAACAAATTCCTGCCTCAGTGTAGATTTAACTGTTTTCTTCATTTGGATGGATTTTGATATGTCTTTACCTCTGAGTATTTGTTTAAGAAGACAAGCCTTTCTTTTGGGAAGAAGAGAGGCTTTGGAACCTTTTGTCTCAGTTCTTTGTAAGGAAAAACAGTAGTTCCTTCCATATAGTGTTCCCAGTAAAAGGGAACACCATGTTGTCCTAGGGCAGGAACCGGCGCTTGCTTAAGCGTCCCCATACTGCAGGATTTTTAGACTTTTTTCCCTAGCAAATCAGGGAAAAGCCTTTTTAAGGCTGACACTGTGTGTTTTTCCTCAAAAGAAGAAACATACTAGTCAGAAAAACTAATGTCATCTACTAAGCTCTGTTATCTCAGTATGAGCTGACTTGAAACAGCATCAGCTAGGAGAAAGCTGGATCCAAGCTACAGCTGCTATGAATTAGTACAGGCCCAGCAGGAGCCCAGAGAAGGGCTGTGAGCCTTGGGAGGGGGGGCTGGTGGGAGAAGGTTTAGTGTCCTTAAGTTTACAATAGGCTGTTGGGTCAGCTTGGTCTGAGCTACTGTAACTCTGAGTAGTGAGTAGCTAGGAAGACCCTTATCTTTGAGGACTGTGTTGATAAATTCAAATTTTGAGTGTGTTGAAGCTCCCTGAACCAGCAGTAAAACACAGGAGTGCTGTGTAAGAAAGGATAGGTGGAAATAGCTAGATGCATCTTTTAGTGGATACTGTTCCTTTGCTTTGGGTGGACTGGTATGACTGCAAGGCCAGCGATCTGTGGCTAAAAGGTAAGTGAAAAACTGATTTAGCCTTCGTGGAGGCTGATACAAGAGAGGGGAGTAAAAGTTTCAGTGAAGAGAAAGAGGGAAAGATTATGTGCAGCAAAACAACTTTGAAGCTGAGAAAGGAGAAAAGAAATGTCAGTAGTCCTAAACCAGAATCACTTGCTAAGACTTAGTGAAGGCATCAGGATGTCTATCTCTCATCCCATCTTGATGCCTTGAGTAGCTAGCAAATACTTCATACTTGGAAAAGAACAGCTTACAAAACTGTGCTGGAGGCCTTTCACTTTGGTTCAGTAGAGCTAGCTGCTAAAATTTGTCTTTAGGGAGCTCTGTTTGGGCTGCCTCCTCTCCTGGGAGTTGTGCTGCTTGTGCTGCACTGGTTGAGTGGTTCCCTCCTTCTTTTCCCTTGACTTTTGGAGGCTTGGATCTTCCCACAGAGCTGGCTGGTGTTAGTTTGACATCACCCCCTGGCAGTGATAAGCATGTATCTGGTTGTTTTGTTTTGGTTTGATTTTTTTTTTTTTTTTAACTGGAGGTTGTTTAAATACATCAGTGAAACACTCTGTACTGTGGAACAGGAATAATAAACTTCTGAAAGCTCCAGGCTCCTGCCTGGTGCTGGAAGAATGAGCCATGAAGATTTTTGCCTGCAAATCCCAGCACTAACAGGGCCCCTTGATTTGGTCCAGTGACTCTCTGTATGTGGGTGTTGGGTACAGTAGCATAGTTTTAGAGGTGTGAATTGATTTGTCCCATTTTTCCCACCACATGTCCCAGGATACTGGGAGAGGAAATCTTAGCTATTTGAAGGAGAGTGGGAAGAAAAAAATATAAGTGGCTAGATTTAATGAAAATACAAGCTCCATTACTTTTTCTCCATCCCTTATTTATTTTTTTTGCTTGTTCAACTCAATTAACACATGGGAAGGACTGCGCAGTTTGGTGCCTGACTCTCAAAAAGTTTGAATGTAGACTTCTTCAGTAGATGTTCTAAAGCTGTACAGATGGGTAGCCTGTGTTGCTTCCTGATGTTGGATGTTGTTCTCCTAGTTCAGCACATAGATCTGGGTAGATTACTGTACATTTTGTACTCTTAGTAGCTAAATGTTTAGTCCTCAGAAATAATCCTCCATCTCAGAGCCAATTCTTCCCAGCTGGATCTCAAAGCTGGACTTCAAAGCTTTGTAGAAATTGGGTAGAGACCCATCTATGTTATTCTTAGACTATAACAGCTGCTGTATTTGAAGTAGGTGGCAGATGTTCTTGAACTGTAAGCTGCCTATCCGGGAACCAGCAGAGTTTGGGTCAGAGCTCAAGAAAGTCCAAATGCTGAAATTCTGTTCTCAGCTGAATTTTGTGTTGAAGTACCTCTGCACCAAGCTGTGGTTACACTGGTGACTGCAGTGTAGGCGTAACATGGTCAGACATTCTTGAGTATCTCATTAGGCACTTAATACCATCCAAGTTCTGGGTTTATATCATCTGGGCACTTTTTGTATCAGAGCCATGGGGCTTTGAAGTTCCTAGAAAGCCTCACAAGGTTAATGTAAACCTTCAAAATCATTCTAGAGTGAAAATGCTGGGGAAAGGAGAATTGGGTGCTTTGGGGTGGGTTTTCTTCATTGGTTTGAGGTTTTTTTCTCCCCAGTAAGTGCGTCACATGCAAAAATAATCAGCAGGATGCTCCAGCTTTGTGTGAGTGATCATGTAGTGAGTGAGAGGATCTAGCTGTCCATAGCTCTAAGGATCAGTTCTTTTGCATAGCAATTCTGTGGAAGTACCACATGTTCTTTTTAGGTGATCTTATTTGAACACTGAAGAATGGGGTCCTAGCTTTAGTTTTGGAGCAATAACATTAAATTGGATCTCTTTGCATATAGCTTGTATCTGGACAAAATTTGGTGACTCTTTCATAAAGTCAGCGTGAATTTGTGTGTGTGTGTGCACCACTGTTTGTTGTTCCACAGAACTGCTATCCAGAAGGATAGCTGCCTAGATGGATTTGAGTTATGTACCAAGACAAAGGTAAATAAATGCATATATACTTCATCAGATCTGAATTACTCTGTTAAAATATGAGCTGCCTCTTTTTAGAATAACACCAAATTTCTGCTTCTCTTCTAACTTAGTTAACAAAACCATTACATTACACTGAGATACATAACACTGTGTGTTATTCCCCTAGTTGATTTCTGGCTAAATTCCTTTGCTTGGTTTGTGCCCTAAACAGCTAAATGTTTAGTCCTCAAAAATAATCCTCTCTCTTGGAGGCAAATGCTTTCCTTTCAACACTGTTTCCTTCATAACAGGGCAAGGGTGGGATTCCCAGCCCTGGGCTGATCTGCATCTCTAGACTGAAACTAAATACAATGCCCTGGGACCAAGTCCCATCATCTGCTGAAGCTGGGCAAGAGGAAATGTTTCTTGTGTTAGCTCAGCTTGTGGCCACACTGGGAGAATTTGTTTTCACACCAAACAGTTGGCTGACTTCTCTGTTGGGGGGAAAGGAGAATCAAGGTCTGATCTCTGAGAGAAAAGGCTTTGCCTTAGAGAGAGTCCTTTCCAGAGACATGCTGTTATTTTTCAGTAGGTGTGTGTATACTTGCCTCCCTGATACCCAAGCGTAAATGTTTTGCTGGTGGTGCACTTTTGTGTGCAACATCAGGGTTCAGAAGACCTGCTTGTATGTGCTGCTTGTTGTCTTTAAATCCTTGCAGAAGTAGAGCAGTGCTTGCCTAGCTCTTATTCCCAGAACACCAAATTTGATGGCCCTGGTGACAGGGTTTGGGTAACATATGAATCTCAGCCTATTTGCAGAGTGTCGCTCAGCATGTACTTTTGTTTCAGGTTGACTTCCAAGTTCAAAGAACAACATTTAAAATGCTGGTTTGAAAACACCGTGCACCCACTTGATCATTATTCTTTCCCACATATTTCCCCCCTGCAGTTCAGTGCCAGGAACAGCCTCTATTTGGTTCGGGTTTTGACCTCCCATTGTGCAGGGAACTGAGAGTCCTCTTGGGGTCCCAGAGCTCAGCCTGGCACAAGTCTAAACATGGAGCCTTTCTCTGTGTGTGGTAATGAGACTGTCACTCTGGGCTTGTAAATTACCACCCATTAGGAGCAGAAGGTGAACACTCTTCTTGTTGATGTAGCAAATATTTTGAGTGAAGTTTTCACATGTCCCTCTTGAGTGATGAGAGAGAACATTAGAGATGCTTAGGTTTTCTAAGTGTGTTCTTTACCCTTTATTTCCTAAATGCTGTTGCACCCATGCCAGATAAAAGGCACTCATTTGTGCATCATCATTTGGAGCAACAGCAATTTCTGGTTGTTTGTGTTACAGACAAAGCCTTTTGGGATGGAAGTGCATCTTCTTCAGATGAACAAGATGCTTTCTAATAACCAGCTCCATATGAATAAAAGCAATAGGATGACAGGAAAATATGACTAAATATTTTCATTACAATGCATAATGCCTTCCTGAAATTCCAGACATGGTTTTCACTGGTTTTCTTAAATACATTGCTATTACATCTTGTCCATTAGGTTAGAAGACAAAGCTGTGTAGTCAGTTGAGATTTCTAATTTTTCAGATTATGTCAGAATTATTGCTGACTTGTTAGAATGCAGATCAGTGAGGATTTGCTGGGTCTAATCATGGCAAATAATTTCCAGTAGCTACTTTCCACTTATTGATAACAATTTTAGACTATCTTGTTGACCAACAGACAGCATAACCACTTCCTTACTCTAGATGGTACCCTTAAAGAAGAAAATAATCTTGCACTGCCTTATAAAAACTAATCTAACTTGAACATGGTTCTTGAGGTCTGGAATACTGAGCCACATCTCAATGCCAAAGTCCTGGAATTTGACATAATGACTTATAAGAAAAATGTACATAAGTTAAGAGTAAACAGGAGACACATACATGGAAGCTGGCAAATGTCTGCTGCCATTCTATGCCTTGCTGGCAGTGAGTGAAAGTGCCTGTGAATTGCAAAACATTGAATACATGTTGAATATTGGTTCTGCAGTCACATCCAGTTTCCGGGTTTTTTTCCCTTTTAGGGGTGTATTATTTTTTGGTAGTTGGTATGTATTAAATTTCCTCTTTTTTTCTTCTGAAGTCTGCTCAATAAGACCACAAACTACTGCTGAAAGAAAAGGAAGACTGAGTCAGTTGTTAACATTAATTGCCTGCTGTTTGATATCCTTAAGGTTATTGCCTAATGGCATGTATGTGGGTTTTAGAGGACAAGAGGGATTATGAGTGGAATAAAATGGAGAACTCCATGGAAATAAGATTTAGCTTTAGCATTCTGGCTCAGGAGAGGAAAAATTTTAACTTTAAAACTTTTGGTTTTTAATCTCTACCTTAGTCTATCTTGTCCACCAGATTTCCCTGCAATGATATCACCTGAAACAAGCATTTTCTGAGTAAATGCATGTAATGTCAATGTTAGAATACAGCTCAGCCCAGTGTGATGCTGGTTCTTTGGCCACATAAGTGGTTCAATACCACCTGTGAGTTGTCTGTGCCCCACGGAGGTCAGTGGATTGACTGTGAGGTGCTCCCCATCAGCACCTGTGAGTTTGGCGTCACTGGGGCTTCTAGAAAGTTTGTCAGTCTAACCACATTGCTCGTTTAGGATTTTGGAGGACTCACCCTTCTTGAGGACAAGTCATTCTGGGGTGACAAAATACACAAGCACAGCTACAATCAAGACATCTGTGAAGGAAATAGCACTTCCTTGCAGATTTATCTGGGGAAAGAACTGAACTTTATAAAAGGCAAAGTATCATTCTAGTAAATTTCTGCCAGGTGATTTCACTAGGCTTTTACCAGCAGTGGATTTTGTTAGGCCTTTGCCATAGCAAGTAATACTGCTCTCAGACAGAACAATAAATTAGCACAACAAATTAGGCAACCATTGCAAGTAAGCAGGCATGTTTACTGCCTCATCTGGGGAATAGCTTTTGATTGTCTGGGTGAAAGTAAATAGGTTGATTGCCCCAAGCAGTGGGTATTTGCAGAGCAGTTATCAGCCCCCTGCATTTAAAGCAGAACAGGCTGCTCAGATGCTTGGGAATTGTCACCCAATGATCTGTACCACGTACACCTGGCGCTTGTTTTGAGATGGGAAGTGTGGTGTTTCAGAACAGAATAAGAATAGTCCAATTCTGGTATGAACTCTGTTTTTCACCTTCTTCTGTCTAACAGGAAGTGAGATTTGGAAAAATTAGAGCCGAAACTTTGTCCCCAGAGCATTCTGCCAAGCTCATGCAGGCAGTATAGCTTGTGGTTGTGCTTTCCTGGGAGCTGGGATGAAGGCAGGTACCATGGTAGACCATAAGTTGTCCTAGGCAGTGGCTGGCTGATGCCCATTCTCATGATTTGGGCACAGACTGGCCAAGATGGACCTCCTGCCATATAAAGAAGTAGCTGTCTATTTAATCCATGGGGAAGTAAGTTAGCTTTTGAGGCTCAAGCCTCTTTTGTTTTGAGGTTCAAGCCATAACCAATTCATAAAGTTAAGAAATGAATTAGCTTTGAAGAACTTCTAGTAAATGCAATGCTCAAAGGCACATTCAGTTAAAGAAACCCACACAATCCAAGTCTTCCTTCTGAACATCTGAATTTAGGAAGTGCAGATGGTTCTGATATGCAACTATAAATGAACAGGTGGACACTTGTTTGAAAATGAAGTTTGGGTNTGTAGGCTATAGTATCATCTCACACAATTGTATTACTACCCAATTACTTTTTTTTGACCTCTTTGGAACCATGCTTCTCTTAAAACACACTCAGTCTGCAGTTCTCACTGTCCTCTCAGTGTCTTTTGTGTCAAGCAAATTGATAACTTTAGTATTTACANAAATATGTCAAATATTTAGTGTAGGCAAACACCAGAAGCGCCAGACATTAAATATAACTCCTTCTAACTTGTAGTTAATTTAATTAAGCACAATTCTTTCCATCACTTTCCTTTTTGTTTTGCTGCAGGGAGAGGTCATACTAGTAGTTAGTAGTGAAATGGATCACATGTGCTAGCCATTAAATAGTCCAGTGTCAAGAATCAGAAGTATTAGAAACCTAAACTTGGGCTGTCTGATGAATTTTGTGAAGCTCTTCTACAGGAGTTAATGCACTCTCCTGCCAAGTGTCGTGTGGGCACGTTTTAGGTTTGAAGCTTGCAGGAGTACACCACAGCAGTTCTCTGAGTGAGCGCCTGCTTTTGTAAAAACACAGCAATCCTTTAGAAGTGTGTAGGAAGAGTTTATGTTTAAGCTAGCATTTAACACTGGAGTAGCCCTGCCTTGGGTTTTTAGTGTGCTTAGGGACCTACTGTTTCCTGTAGGCTCAATAGCTTTGAAATCTGGCCTAGAGTGTCTTGAACCCTGCCCTAGGTAGGAAAGCCAAAGGTGGCACTGAAATGTTCATTTTCTGTATATTTCTAAACGTAACCAAATAAATTTCAACCTAGATAGATTGTTGGTTCTGTGGCTTACAGCAAAATGTAATAAAATGAATAACTGTAGGCTTTAGTATCATCTCACACAATTGTATTACTACCCAATTACTTTTTTTTGACCTCTTTGGAACCATGCTTCTCTTAAAACACACTCAGTCTGCAGTTCTCACTGTCCTCTCAGTGTCTTTTGTGTCAAGCAAATTGATAACTTTAGTATTTACATCATGCCCTGGCTCCTGTTTGCAGAAGCACAGCAATGTGAAAGGTGTTGTGTGTCTTGGACAAAGTGTTTGCCTGCTCCATGGCTGCTCGCTCCGTTTCTTGTCCCCAAGAGGACTCAAGACAGCTATTTATTTTTCTGAAATTATTAAGCAAATATGACAATTCTCTTCTGTCAGTGGCTGAGTTTTTAAAGTCAATAGGCTGCTTTCCTGGTAAATTAAGACTACTGAACTAATTCTGCCACCTCCTTTAGTAGCCTCTCCAGTGAATAGTGCTAACAGACACCTTTCATCATCACTCAAGTACGGTGAGATACTCCCTGGCTCTGATTTAGTAAGTAACTCCATAATCTTCCTGGTCATTTTCAATCATGAAAATATTTTGCATAAACTGATACTTGGAAAATAAAGATGTTGACACAACAACTGATTCTGCATAGTCTAGAAAGGCCACCAGAGGAGGTAGGTTTTTGTCTAATAATTGTTTTGAAATGTATTGTAGGATTTTTATTAGTCCACAGTGGGTGCATGAATGTTGATCTTGTCCTTGTATGATACTGATTGAAATATTGACCCATACTTGGTGTAACTGCACAAGGGGCCATAAAGAAGAATTGCAGGCTGTTTATATGGACTAAATAATCCTGCACATCTTACTTTATCATCCCAGGGTTAAAGGCTCAAACAAGATCTTAAAGCTCTGCAGATCAGATTTAAGTGCCGAATATCCACAAATCATGATAGGTTTATTGTACCACGGAAGCAGAAAAGAAAAGTACAGCTTGGCAGCTCACTTGATCAGACCTGGAAAGACCCAACCCATAACTATATTAAGGGGTAGAAGCTACCTACTGAAGCCTTGAAAAGGGAGATCTGCCATTCAGTCTGAGTGCAGTTGTACCTCACACATGGTGTTATCAATGAAAATTTCTTTCCAAATGCCAAGTTCCATAATATTCTAGGCATTTCTAAAAATAATGAAGGGAGAACTCTCTTAATTAAGAAAGAAGTATTTATTTTGTGCAAGATGTC
>VZTN01024655.1:5491-55487 GCA_013400515.1 Erpornis zantholeuca | reverse complement strand
TTTTTTTTTTTTTTGAAAGAAATTTTTATTTGGCATCTGTCACCCATTTTCACTTAGGAGCACAGCTTCACACAAGTATTTATGCTCTACTCATCACTGCACAGCTCTAGGATTTTTAGGGAATCTCTTCTTATATCACTCTGTAGGGTAAGATAAGCAACAGAAACACGAAGGAAGGAAAACGATTATGGCATTCATTTCAGACACCTTTATTCATAAGGCAAGTGAAGCCATCAGTTTCAGTTAGCACTTTAGGCCTGCAGGGCCAGGGACACTAAGGAGCACTGCTGGGAAGTGCTTCAGACCTCCACTGACGTCTGCTGTGTAGACTGCTTCTCAGTTCTGCCAAGAAGGACCTGGGAGTCTTGGTGGATGACAAGTTGGTCACGAGCCAGGAGTGTGCCCCTGCGACCAGGAGTCAGCAATACCCTAGGATGCATTAGGAATAGCATTGCCAGCAGGTCAAGGGGGTTGATCCTGCCCCTCTAATCACCCCTGGTGAGGCCACATCTGGAGTGTCCAGTTCTGGGCTCCTCAGTACAAGAGACAAAAGGAGCTGCTGGAGAGGGTCCAGCAGAGGCCACAAAGACAATTAGGGAGTATCTCTCCTATGAGGAAAGGCTGAGGGAGCTGGGAGCTCATTCTAGAGAAGAATGAGAGCGCATGTTGTCAATACATGAAAATATCTCAAAGGTGGGTGCCAAAAGGATGGGTCCAGACTCTTTGCCTTTGCTCCCAGTGACAGGATGAGAAACAATGGACATAAACACCTTTACAATGGACATAAACACAAGAACTTTCACCTTAACATAAGTAAGAACTTTACGCTGAGGGTAGCAGAGCATTGGAACAGGTTGCCCAGAGCTCATGGAGTCTCCCTCTCTGGAGACTATTAAAACCCACCTGAACACATTCTTGTGTAACGTGCTCTAGGTGACCCTGCCTTGGCAAGGGTTTGGACTGGATGATCTCCAGATGTCCCTTTTAACCCTAATGATTCTGTGATTCTGTGTTTCTGATTGTAGATACAACGTCCTCCAGTCATCTGAGTATTGACTTTGGATGAAATGGGATTGCAAGGCATCTCTGTTGGCACTGAGTGATGATGTGTGACAAAATGAAGCAAACCCTAGATGACTAGCTCGAAGTGGATATTTAAGCATGAGCAGGTCTGCTGTTGTTTTGAATAATTTGTCTGGGCTTAAGAGGCCCATCTCTGTCTTGTCTTGTCTTTCAGACCTCTGTGAATGTTTCCGATACCTCTGGAAATATCACAAATAAGATGACTATGTTTGTTCTACTGAGCGGTTTCCTGGAGTTGAGTGTGCTGAATTAGTGAATTTCTTGAAATAAGAAAAACAGTCTAGATAGGATGGGGGAATTGAAATCTTACCTTAGAATCTAATCAGTGAACTGCATTTTCATACCTGGTGCTCATTTATAACCAAATTTCTATAATACTATATCCAAAATATATAATATTTTCTATATCCAAAATTTCTATAATACTCTAGGAGTAATACTCCTAAATAGGTACTTTAATCTCTCGGGAAGTTTTGATTTCTTGAATGAGAGCCTACAGCAGAATAATTTCTTACCTCTTACCATTTTGTTCTCATGTTTAATCAGTCTGTGCTGTAGCAGCTATATCTGGAGAAAGCAAAGAATAAATGAGATGGATCTATGCTTTGCACATTCCCCTTTTTTACTCACTTTACCTGACCTGAAGAGTCAGGATTTTTCAGTCTTGGATTTAAATGCAACTAGACTAAATTGCTTCTATAACTTAAAAGATGATAGTGATGAAATAAGTGCACTAATATGAAAATTGAATGAAGTCGAAAAGAGCCAAGTTATTTCTATTTTGCCTTTGACCTTTTTTTAAGAATAAAATTACTAATTTCATTAAGAAGATCAAAGCTTATATTTATAATTATTATTTCATCTAATAGTTATAATATATGTACTTAGGATTGTACCAAAGAAAATCAAAAGGCACATTTCTTGATGGTGGACATCAATAATAATCATAGATGTAGTGGAAGAAATAGACTGGAAATTAGAGCAAAGAAGTATTAGGGCTGTTGCAATACAATTCTGTGATTATTTAGTTTACAGTTAGAAATAAACAGGCCAGAAGGAGCAGAAAGAGCAATTGATAAAATCCATGTTATGGGAGATGGGGAGTGGATTCTCACAGAAAATAAATGAAAAATCTATTAATGCCTTTTTAATCATTTGTTGCTCCAATCAACAGTTTTGTTTTGTTTTGTTTTTTATTAACACTATTGATAATAGCAATAGTAATAGCCTAGACAAAAGTGAAATCTTAACACAACTTCCTTTAGTCCTTTGGTCCATATGTAAATACTTTTATGATGCTGCTCTGACCTATCAACTACTGAAAAAATTGCTCCACATTCTATTCAACTGAATAAGTAAAAATTACACAATACATTTAAAAGTCTTTTTGTTCCTCAGATGTAAATCATTTTATCTCATTGACTCTCCTTCATATTTGTTATACTCATCCATAAAATAGAAGCACATTTTCAGTAAAAATGTGCACATTTAAATTTGAGTTTCTATTTTAAATTTGCATAATCAAACAAGTTTGTGGAAGAAAAAAGATAAACCAAAATTAAAATTCTGAAACAAGAAAAAGAAAGGAAAATATTTCCCATCAAAATGAAATAATATAACGTTCTGGGGAAAAACTTATTTTCTAATAAGTCTCTTCTAATATATTTTTGAAAAAAATTCTAGAGCCTAACAATATGAAAATACATTGTATGCTAGGATTCTTTTTAAAAAAATAATTACTGCAGTCCAGTATGACATAGTACAATGAGAAATGAGAAAAAAACAAAAAAAAAAGAAGAAGAAACCTTGTGTCAAAGATCCTTGTAACAATCATTAGTTCTACTTTCAGCCACTATTTCACAGGAACCAGCCTTCTGCAGTTTGAAGATGTCTAACAAAAACCCCAAAAATTTAATCAGATTGATAATTTTTTTTCCGTATGTGGAAATACTTGATGTGTACATGGTAAAACTGCTGTTATCTTGGTGACAGGAGCTGTTTAAGTCCACTAACTCTATGCAGTAAATTTCAGGCCAGAATAATGCAGTATAACAAGAGAAATTTGGCATTTAGAGGTATTTTAGTTTGAAAGACAGGTCTGCTAAGGAAGGCAGAAACCTCCCTTGGAATAGAAAATGCAACCCCCTCCCCTCCGAATTATTATAATTTTGAAATCAAGGGCTTTCAAGCAGAGATATGGGAAATGGGAATAACAGTTCTTTACTAATGATTATATAAACACATATATAAAGCAAGGCAAACAAACAGCAGTAACCCTGGTGGTGATACCAAACAGAGCAGAGTCCGGTGCAGCCTCGCTGGGCTGTCAGGCAGCGATGTTCCTCCGCGGCTGCAGGGGGCGCTCCGGAGCGAGCTCGGCCCTCACAGGAATGGCGGAGGCAGAGAGTAAACTCACAACCCCCCTGGGGCAGAGGGGAAGGACCCTCGGGGACAGGAGGCTGGAGCAGGAGAGATGGATCCAAATCCCGGGCTGTAGATGAGATGTATCCAACTCCGGAGCTGCAGCGGGGTCTCAGGAGGTCTCAGCAGGCAGGGCGCCGGAGCTACAGTGTAGCAGAAAGCGGCAGCGGCAGGAAAAGCCGAAACCCAAGCAGGAGTGATGGCTGTGCCAGAAAATGGCTGAAGCAGTGAAGGCGGCAGGGGCAGCAGAGGACTGGCAGAAAAAACAGAGGAGCGGCAGGGCAGAGCAGCCTCTCTCTCCTTGAGATGCCAGCGAAAAAAACTGCAGCCAGGCTGTATCTCGCCCCGCCCCTTTTCCAGTTCAAAATCCCGCCCAGTTCTAGTTTCTGCTCAATGAGAAAAGCTCCAGGCAAAAAGGAGGGCTGGGCCTCTCTCCGTGGCCATGTCCCTTTGTTTCTCTTAAGTACCCAGCCATTTGTTCCCTAGCAACCAAACATGGGGAAAAATTCCTTTAAGAGAGGAGGGGGAAAAAAAGAAAGAACGGGGAGCCTTCTTAAACTCCAACAAGAGGTATTACCTAAGTTGTTCAAATTCATCATAAAATATAATAAATATTAATATTCCAGTAACAAAGGATAGAAAAAAATATTATTTCAGCCAGTTTCTGACTGTCCCTCTCATGCTGAGAGGATGAGAACCTTTCAGCCTTTCTGAAAAGTTTGAAAGATGTAGGACTTCTTTCTTAGCTCCACACTTCATAAGATAATCAGGCAAAATATTTTTGCTTAGTATTTATGGAGCTGAATCGTGTGGGTTTCTACATGTTTCTAGGAACAGCTGGAAGACAACAGTGTGCTTACACATTCTTTTATTATTTTAAACACACTTAAAGATTAAAGAGTTTTAGAATGCACCAACAGTAATTTCGCTGTGCATATTCTTAATTTACTTGGTGTTCTTCCATTTGACTGCTGTGAGTTACTGAACACCATGGCTACAGCATGATTTGGGAAGATGCCTTTGCTAGAAGTTTTCCATGTAAGTGGTAAGGAGGGTCTGTCTTTAGTAGTAGTTCAGGAACAGTAAATTAAGGTGCAAGCTCCAAAGAATTTTTTTAGGCAGATAGACTGATCTTAGCTGCTATGATGATAAAAATATTTATACAAAGTTATAAATACATTAATTTATATGCACTTGCTCTTATGCTTTATCTTCTTTCTCCATGTGATATTTTCCTTTGAGGAAATATTCTGCCAAGCCATCTAGATGGACTCCAAGGCCAATGTTACCTGGCACCAGAGTGAAATTTCCTATGGGTAGCATGGTAATAGCAGTAGAAAATGCTTTTTGAAAGCTCTTAGAACATAACCAATACCATATTCTTATTAGCCCATCAAGGCTAAAGGGGTTCACCAAGCCAGGCATGAAGAAAGCAAAATATATACTCTTCACTTAGGTGTGGTGAAATGATAATCTTCCATTAGAAGGGACTGGAAGAAAATCAGATGTGATTGTTCCCTCCTTCATTAAAACCTTTACAGTTCTGTGTTAGTACCCAATCCTATATCATGGATGGTTCTACAAAGCCATGCTGCAAAGAGGAGATGAGTGAAGTCTTCAGTGTGTGAAGTGTCAACACAAGCTAAGTAAAACATGTGTGTGAACTGAGATTCCTGTGAGGTAAAATGTAGTGCCCAGAATGTATGAACAAATACCTATGAAGCTTGAAAGACTATATAATAATTTAATTCTGTTAAGAAATAATTATTTCATTTTTGTGTAGCCGACTGTCGTAACACTGTTGATTGGTAGACTTTTTATAGCACATGGCCCCAATAAAAAATTTATTGCATTTTCATGCACTGTGACATTTTAGGAAATCTAAAGAATCATCGAATCATAGAATCATTTACATTGGAAAAGACCTTTAAGCTTGTTGAATCCAATCATTAACCCAGCACTGCCACTAAATGATGCCCCTAAGCATCACATACACAGGTCTTTTAAATGCCTTGAGGGATAGTGACTCCACCACCTCTCTGAGCAGCCTGTTCCAGGTTCCCTTTTAGAGAAGAAATTTTTCCTAATATTTAATCTACTACAGCAGAAGCTCATTACGTTCTTGCTGGGCTTTGGCACTTCTAATTTTTACCCTCCCTAATCTCATGTTAACCTTGCAGTCCCCTGAGTCGGCTGCCCCTTCATACAAAGGTAATAAACTCTCCTGTTTCTCTCCTAAGTGTTGGGAGGTATTTGAATCCTGAGAGGGTGCCCCAGCCAAACTATTTCCAGTTGTTCTTATCAGAGCCTCAGGAATTCGCAAGGTTACTGAAGCGCGGACTACACTGGATTGGAAAGAGGAGATTTGAAAGGGCGGAATGCCAAGACAGCAAGAAATAGATAACAAAAGACTGCTGCACTGGAGTGGGACCAATTAGATGGTGTGAGATCACGTGTACAGTAGTTGGAGAATGTATAACTGAGGTCTCTAAGTAAACAATAAAGCAGCTTTTGCGGAATCATATTGATTCGTTGTTCAAAAGCTCTGAGCTCCCTGCACCTGAGTTTGGGCCAAAGTCCTTTGTTCAACCAGTCCAGTCCTCTTCTGTGGTGCCTAGTCTTTTGAACACATGGGGATGCTCCTGTACCTTGATGGTTTGCTTCCTGAAGAATGTCCAGCCTCCCTGGACTCCTTTGCCATTCTGCAATTCACATTCTGCCATTCTCTTGCTTCACAAGATGCTCTATGAACCAGTCTCATAAACATGTAAAAAGTCTGCACTCTTGAAGTCCAAGGTAAAAGTTCTGGAGACCCTGCTTCATACTTCCTGAAGAATTGACAACTCTCAGTCTGTGACTGTTGTGTCCAAGATGACCTCCAACCATCATATCACCCACCAGTCCTTCTCTGTTCGCAAACAGCAGGTCCAGTGGGGTACCTCCCAAATCTGGCTTCCTCACCAGCAGGGTCAGGAAGTTTCACAGAAGTTAAATGATGTCATTGTTAAGAGCTATACAAAATTATGGCACAAAATTAACCATAACTTATAGCAACAAATACTTCCAAGTCCTTTCCCTCAGGGAATGTTTCTAACACATTACCATTCATGAAAATTACTCACATAGTAATAAATTTTCATCATTTGTGGACAGGCTCTAAAAATCTTACTTATTAAAATCCAGTAGAAACCAAGTAATGACATGAGAACTTTGTAAGGTTTAAGCATTCATTGTCTCAAATATAGTGTGGTTAACAAGTATATGTGAAGTACATATATGCTGGGGGTTTTATTCTGAAATTAAAAAAAAAAAAGGAAACAAATGATAATTCCATACGTAATCTGGCCTGCAACAGCATGTTGCCTTTTCATGTCCAGCCTCTCCTCCACCAGCACTCTCAGTGACATGGAATGTCCCAGCTGATTCAATTCAAATAATTCCTTTTATACAGTAATATCAAGTGGGTAGAAAAAAAAAAAAAACACTTGTCAATGAAAAGACAAGAATTAGAAGAAAAACACCCATAATCATTTTAGATGCAGCATTTTATTCAACCGCTCTGAATGGATACAGGTTTGTTATTAAAAAGAGGTGAACGAATGGAGCTTAGATACTGTATAAATGAAGCATCAGTTATGCTCTGTCACATTTTTCCATTACTTAACTCATGTTTGCCATAGAACTTATTTCTTTGCTGATTTTTTTCTATATCTGTGGTTTAGCTGCACAAATTAAAAAATGTGATACCAAGTAACAAGTTAGATTTCTACACATATTTGACTTACTAATTGTTTACTAAATGATGCTTAAAGGATAAAAATTATATTTTCATGCCAATGGTTCTAGTTTAAGCTCTCCAGAATGTATTCTTATTGTCCCTGAACATACTGTAAAATTATTTAAAACACTTTGAATAGTCTACTGTACTCACAGAACTGAAAAGTGCTAAATCCATTAGGCAATTGGAAATTGGTCTGTGTCAGCCATAACTACTTGTCATTTTCATATATAATCTTCTCAGGAAATCAATACAATACGAGCAGATTTCTAGCTATTGATCTAAACCACTTTACATATAACAAAACCCGATTCTGATAAATGATAGTATAAATGGAAGAGGATGTGTAATTTGCTGTCATTTGACAGCTAGCATCTAAATTATTCCTCTACTTAAAAACCAAAGCAGATCGTTTTTCATAGTCTTTGAAAGACTATCTGGTGTTTGAATGCCTATGGATATTAAGCAAACTGGTGTGCATTGCTGTACATAATCTCGTAGCTCATGTGATTGACCCTGTGAGCACCAGAGATCTACTGGCATGAGTCTTGTGCAATAGTTGATGGGCAACCTCTTCGATTCAAAGCTCATCCTTTTGTCAATACTGAGGTCTTTCTCCCAAAAAGTTATAGAAAGGCTGAAGTGACTGAAATTCTCAGTTCTGTGTTTTCCAGTAACCTGTCACAAAGGCAGATACTTTCCATCAAATTAAGCTTTGAGGATTTTACTTTTGAATGCACAATGATTACAGGCAGAAAAAAATAGATACTGATGGTGGCCAATTATGACAGACTTCAATTTCCAAATTACATTATTTTCAATTTATTGTATCCTGAAGATGATGAGACTTTGATTTCTTCCTCTCTCAAAAGTTTCGCACTGGTGGTAAGTAATTACTCTGAACTGGCAGATGCGTTATCATTTCAGACATTTCAGATTTCATCACCTGTCACCAAAAAAATCAAGAAAGGGAGGAGAGACTAGCTTATAGCTGGTAGACTTTGGGTCTACCCAGTGTATGCTTCAGAAAGGTTGATTTCTGAAAGCATGAGGTTCTAGGGCATTCTGCCAAATAGTCTTTTCTGTAATACAATAAAATCTTCAACTGCTGTTAGTGGATATCAAAGCCTTTTCCAAAGCCAGAGTATTCCTGAAGTAACCCTTCTTCCACTCTTAGCTTACAGGTATCTTTATTTCAATCTTAAGCATTTAAACTAGCCTAAATGTTATTTCTATAAATAATCTTACTGATTTTCCACATAAATATGAGTGTATATTTCCCTTCCCCTTATGCAGTACATCTATGGATATTTCCCTGACAGCAGGATAATTCACTGGGATTCGGGGAATATGGCTTTGAATAGACATTTCCAGAGCTATGCTCTACCTCTGAAGACTCTCATCATCCATGAGAAAAGAAACCTAGCAATCTCAGGAGTTCAGGTGTTGTAATCTGATGAAAATCAAATCAATTTAAGTGAAAAAGGTTAACTATCTTTTAAAGTACCATAAATTAAGTGATATTAAGGTTTTAATAAGAAGTCATCATAAAGGGACTGTATTTGTATTTGTACTCTTTAACTGTTGGAACGCTACATCAGGAAACAGTGTAAATAGCAAATGTGAAATCAGTGAATGCAGAAGAATATATATTTGGTCAAATATTCACTGAAGCTATATTAAACCACTTGAGAAAATGTGTGGAAGACCCAATGTTTTAAAAGAATGTAAATGTAAATTTGAGAAAAAAAAACCTTGACTTCAATCACAGATAGAAAGGTTGAGCAAATAAATACTCCCTATATGAAGAGGCTATATAGAAACAGGTAGGATCCAGAATAAACATTTTATCTAAAACATAAACTGCTGAATAGCCCTTATTAAAGATGATGAACCACCTTAAACTGAATATGAGCATTACAAACCCCACTTAATTTTGCATATGCTTCTTCTCTTCTGCACTGTCATTTTTAGATCCAGTACTAGCCATGACATAAACAATTTTTATTATTATTATTAAATGGATTCCTTAAATGTCTTGTTGAAATTTTTGTTGGTTGTAATCAGCTGGTCTGTTTAAGCTCCTCTGAGAGCTGATTTATAAATGTGGCTATAACACAGGAACCCTGTTAAACAACATGGGGAACTAAGGCTGAAGAGCTCACAACCCATACGAGTCCTGCAGATTAAATACAGACTCGATCCTCATTCTGCTGAGCATGAAAGCACCAATGCTGGTGGCTTCAGTGAAACCCTTGTCACTTATATGTACTCAGTTTCTTGACCACCCACTAAGGTGATATCCAGAGATATGCTGGGTGGTACAGTATAGCCAAGAAATTGTTTCATTTTTAAAACCTCTGATTTCTCAGTCTATGCTTATTCTTCAGTTTGGTGATTCCCAGGAGAAAAATACAATCAATTTTTTAGTAAAATAGCATAAACATTATTAACAATATAATATGAAAACAAAGAGACAGTTTTTAAGAGAGTGTCTTTGTGCCAGGCATTGTCCTTGCAAAACTGTTGTCTTAATCCACTTTTCCAGTCACAATTGTTTTAGCCCTTAACAGGACTTCCCTCGTTTCTTCCACTTAAACTTGATTTTCCCTTAATAGTTGAAGGACACTTAGACAGCATCACATTAATTTCAGTGGACATTGAGTTTTATCTAATTCAGCAAGCCAGCCTTTGTTAATTAGGCCTCACAGGGCGAGTGATTGTAAAGAACATCTCTAACTGTCACTGATCAATACCCACAGCAGAAGCAGTTCTAGCAGTCAATTACTTGTGTTTCTGAGAAGGAAGAAGAGTCCTATCCTTGTTAACTCCCTGCACTTTTTTGAAATCACAACACTCCTCAGCCTACCTTTCTATCAGGTTCAACCAGATGCATACAAATTTTATTTCCTCCTCCTGATGCTGAGGCAGGTTCTTTGGTAGCAAAGTCCTCTGCAGCCCAGAAATGTTCTTCAGAAACTTCTTGTGCTTTTAAAACCATGAGCTTCACTAATAGGAAAGTCAACACTCCAACAACACTAACAGAGATTCACTGTTTAGGCCTAGAGACATGGGCTGTGTTTGATTAGGTCCCAGAAGAATAAGTATATGGAAGGCAGTTTAACATAATGCTGCACTGCAATCCTTCAAAGATCAAGAGAGGGTAGGGAGAAAAACAGATCACAGCTTGTAGCATTTCCTGGACATTTATTTCAGTGAGGATATATAAATATATATGCATTTGTATATAAATTACAGCTTTAGACATTTCCAAGGAAATTTCTGCCCTCTAGAACCTGTTTTATGATAAGCTCCTGTTCTTCTCTGGGAAGATTATGAAGCTGTCATTCTTGTCATTGAGGACTTGGGGTTAAAAACACCTGACTTCCTAAAACCATCACTGAGTTGTTTTAATACATGATAAAGAGCTAATCACTCCAAAAGAAATGGGTGGGAAAATGTTTGTTCATGAGAGAGTCCCGAGAATTTAGAAATTTTCTCATTATACATCATGCATTTTCAAAACCAATTGATGACATCCCAAAGTGGAGAAGTGTAAAGACATTGGCTCTTCACTTAAACACTGTAATGTATAAAGTGAATTTAACAATGGAATGATATTTCATTTTTTCCTATGAGTCTCCTTTGTTGCCTTCTCTAAACAGCTGTTATTAAAGGCATACAGGTTAACATAACCTGTTGAGTTGTGGGTGAGAGATTTTATGTTTGGTTGCAATGCTAAGTGTAGTTACAAGCAGAACATCTAAACTTCCAGTGCAAGTTTGGATGTTTACATGGGTGTCCAAGTGCCTTGAAAAGTCAACGGATAGCTAAACAATACACTTATGACTTCAGAGAACAATTCAGCCATGAGACAATCTGGTTGCCTGTTGTCTATTGCTCACCTCTCATTCATGTCTCTTTAGCCTGTTTTCCCTGTCTGATAGCACCGTTCCCCTACCTCTGGAATGATCACTTATCTCTGATAGGTCCCTCAAGATAATTTTCTCTGAGAATCCTCTCAGCCATGTTCTCCTTTATAATCTTCCCTTAAAGATTATCTTTATTAAGCTTATTAGAGACTCTAACCTATCCATGTCATAAAAGAGCTTGTGACATCATTGTACTAAGTTTTAGATGTAAAAAAAAAAAAAAGAAAACTGGAGACTGTTATTTTTCAGTAGTTCTAGCAGTTCTAATCAAAGCATTATTTTTTTTAAATATTAGCTCTTCAACATATGCATACTTGTGAGATTAATTTAAAAATATTTTTTGGAAATGAAACTATTGCTCCTATGTATAAATTAAGACAAGGGTTTTTTTTCTTTTTCTCAGTGGCTGAATCTTGCAAATAAATATTTTCCTCATTTTATATATGTCAACAGCACCAATTAGTCCTGAAAGTTAACACAACCCCATTCTTCAAAAACTTGAAACAAAATGAGAGTTCTCGGAAATTAAACACTGTATTGAAAAGTATCTGTAAGGAACTCTAAGCAAACAACTTATTTTTATACTGTACATTAAATATTTCAAATTCAAGTTGACCCTAAATTGCAATGTATTATTACAATTGCAAACAGAGATATTACACTACTTACAAAACTTATTGAGACACAGTACATGATCTTGAGAGCCTGAGAGATTTTAAAAATTCTTTGCCAAGTCACTGCTAGCATTAAAAGTTATCCTAAAAAAAGAACCAAAAAAAGACTTTTATTCATGATGATAATGAGCAGTGGTTTTGATGAGAATGTCAAATGTTTCACATCTAATAAAAACTAAAAGTTTCAGTAATTCCTCGTTTAAAACAAATCTAATTGTACAGTTTTGTTGTTATGCAAATTAGATCTATTAAAAGCACCATTTGCAACTCCAATACAAAATCTTACTATATAAAGAAGTGAAAAAAAAAAGTATTATGTTCCATTATGTCTTAGAAGTTCACAGTGTGGTAAAAGCAAAAAAAAGTATTCAAAAACATTGCAATTTGAAACAATATATCCCTTTTTACAGTTGTCAAGAACATTAGGACTAGGAAATGAATATAATAAATAGCAAAACACAAATAATTCATAGTGATTGTGCAAAATTGATTCCTTAGCATTCAGTTTTGTGTATACAATAATATACACATTATGACTGGAAAAGCATCCCAGTACAATTTTGAAGTGCTGACATCTTAGAAACATTTTTTGCATCTAGCCACAGATAATACAAGCTTAATTGTAAGATGTCTGCTTCAAATCGAAAGGCAAAATTTTTAAATATAGATTTTCTATAAATAAATATGTAGTAAACAAATATATGCATTTAAAACAATAAAGGAATTTTCATAACATTTGAAAATAATATTTTGGCAGCATAAATATGGTAGACTAGCTGTTATTTTGATCAGGTCTCATAAATGATCAGAGCATTTTGACATGAGCCAGAACATTATAGCATTTAAAAAACTGAAATAAAATGTATCATGTAGAAACTACACATCCCAAAACACCAGTCCACTATCCAAGATTTTTTTCTAAATGTATAAGTAATACATATAAACTTTCAGTTCAGTAAGGCCCAGAACCTGTGTATCTCTCGTGTCTATACTTAGTTGCCCTGGGTTCTGGGAAACTAATTCTGAACATTTTTATAAGGCAACAAATGCCTTTTATGGGTGACTAAATCAGAGCAAAGTAGATAATCACAATGAAAGGTTTCTACAAAGTAAATATAAAACCCGTGAACATTGTAACAGGACATCAAAAAAAGAAAATTCAATGAACATGAAAATCTGCCACAAAAGTTTCCTTGTCTTTGAAAGCAGAGTTTAAAGGTTCAAACAGCAAATCATCATTTAACAGAAGGGTCTGTGTGGAAACTGCTTTGTAGGACGAATCAAAGAGTAAAGTAAGGGTGCTGGCAAGAGTGAGAACAGCACAGAGGTTTGGTTCTGATCAGCAGAGATCATGCCTCGTAGGAATGGGCCCTGTTTTCAGGGAAGGTGTGCCGCTGCAGCCCATGGAGGAGACCCGCACTGGAGCCGGTGGGTGCCTGAAGGAAGGCACTGACACTGTGCAAAGCCTGTGCTGGAACAAGCTCCTGGCAGGACCCACAGGCCCATGGAGAGAGGATCCCACCAAGGACCAGGTTTCCTGGTAGCACTTGTGACCCCATGGGAGACCCATACTGAAGGAGCCTGTTCTTGAAGGACTGCACCCCATGGAAAAGACCCCTGTTGGAGCAATTGGTGAAGAACTGCAGCCTGTGGGAAAGCCCCACGTTGGAGAAGTTCATGGAGAACTATCTCCCTTGGGAGGGACCCCATGTTGGAAGAGGGGAAAGATTCTTCTCCCTTAGTAGTGGCAGACAAAACCTGTGATAAACTGACCATAACCCCCATTCCCTGTCTCCCTGTGCCACCAGGGGAAGAAGATAGAGCCTGGGAAGGAAGAATGGGTAGGGGTAAGGTGTTTTTATTATTTGTTTTACTTCTCATTATCCTGCTGTGATTTTGATTGGCAATATATTCAATTAATGTCCCCAGGTTGGGCCTGTTTTGCCTCTGACTGTATTTGGTGAGTGACCTCTCCTAGTCCTTATCTTGACTCATAAGACTTTCATTACATTTTAATTCCCCTCTCTAGTTGTGGAGGGGAGCAACAGAGAAACTTAGGTGGGTATCTGGCTTCCAGCAAGGGTCAACCCAGACCTTAAGGCATTTTGATTAAAAAAAAGTATTTACCACTATGTATAATGACACTTGTTTATGGTCTGATATTATATTTCATTGAATCAGGCATAAAATTTCAGAAAATTACCATCAGAGGTCCAAGTAGCTGATCAATGGTGTAAAGATTCAACAAGAATATTTGTATAAAGAAAATACAGCCTTTTGGTTGAGAACTCAGCATTTTTTCTCTGATTAAAATGTATTTGGGCAGAGATGTTACTGAAGAATCATATATGGTTTGTAACTATGAAGACAGATTGCATGAAAAGCATCTTATTGTCTCTTTATTGCATTACTTTCTTCTCTGAGGACATGGCAACTTATTTCTCCATCTGATACTGTTTATCCTGGATTTAAACTATTGAATGTCCAATTTTAAAACAAAAGCATTGCAAATAGGTACTACTTTTATTAAAATACTTGAAATTGTCTTCTTTCATTTTATAAGATTGTGTAAAAAGAACATAGGATATTTTTCATTAGAATAAGACCCTCAAGTAAGGTTTCTCTTTCAATACTATTCATGATTCTATATTACCAAAAAGCTTCTCATAAATAAAGATTATTATCTACTCCACATAGCTTTGATCAACTCAGAAGTTATAAGAAAACTAAGTATACATTTTTTATCCTTGATGTTATTTTTTATATGCTTTTTGTTTTAAACTGTTTTTGGAAATTCCTAATATTCAGAGGAAAATCTGCCATGCAAATAGACAAACCTTTGTCATTTCATCAACAATATTTAAGAAAAATACAGTGCAACACTTACTGTGGAGTAACAAGATTATTTTGAACAGTTCTTGAAACTCAGCAATTCCAAATGCACACATTGAGGAAATTCTAAATAAGGTTGACAGAGTGGAGAAAGGTCTGCAAAGATTATCAGTCTGATGACCTTGTTTACACTTTTCTTTCCTCCCAAAATATCTGTGATGCATGGAGTTAGTGATACAGTATAATACTTTGCCCTTATGCAGCAGTTTTCATCTGAGGTGTCAAAGAAGTTTACCAACATACAATTCATCTCTGTAACATTGCTTCAGTAAATCTTGTTCCACTCAATTACTTAAGGTGAACTGAGCCTCATATCTACTTTGCAGACACAATGAATGGAAAACAATGCATGAAGGCATTCTAGGATGCAGCCGTGCCTCTAAATTCAGTCAATTGTACCTGCATATTCCCAAGAGATATTTATCTATTCCATTTTATTATGTATGTATATGTTTCCAGTCTAATACTTTACTACATCACTGGATAAGGTAATTTGCTGATTAACTAGTTTTGATTAGGAGGTTCTACTTAAATGTCAAAACTAAATACCTCTTGGAGTGATTGATTTCAACAGCTACTTCTATCTACTTTAAACATGAAAAATAATTCATTCCACTTATTTTAACACCCCTTTAGCTTATTTAAAACTTTTACATCTTATTTTGATCTTTTGCTTCCTAAACTTTTGTTGATCATTCTTTTCATTTTCCTACGTGTTTCAAATTGTTGGTGTCGTGATTTGACCTGACCAGAGGCCAGGCACCCACTAATGACTCTCATTCACTCCTCTGCAGCTTGACAGAGGAGAGAAAACATAATGAAGACTTCATAAGTTGAGGTAAGGTCTGGGAGAGAGATCACTCATTAAACACCATAATGGGGTAAACAGGCTCAACTTGGAAATACTAAGCAAATTTATTACTAACAAAATCAAAGCAGGATAATGAAAAGTAAGAAAAGCCCTTAAAAACACCTTCCCCCTCAACCCCTCCCTCCCTCCCACTGACAATGCAGGGAGAGAGGGAGCAGGGGGTTACAGGTCAGTTCACCACCCATGGCTTCTCTCGCTGCTCAGGGAGAGGAGTCCTTCCCCTGCTGCACATGGGGTCCCTCCCACGGCAGACAGTTCTCTCCAAGCTTCTCTGATGTGGTTCCATCTCACAAGCAGCAGCTCCCTGCAAACTTCAGCAATGTAAGTCCCTTCCAAGGACAACAGTCCTCCCAAAACTGCTGAGGTGTGGGTCACTCTTTCATGGGGTGCAGTCATCCAAGGACAGGCTGCTCCAGCCTGGAAGCAGGGCCCTCTCTCCACTGGGTCTCCCACTGGATCACAGCCTGCTCCAGGCACCCACCTGCTCCGGCACGGGCACTTCCCCATGGGCTATGGGTGGATCTCTGCATCCCCCGTGGATCCATGGGCTGTGGGTGGATCTCTGCATCCCCCATGGACCCCCATGGGCTGTGGGTGGATCTCTGCATCCCCCGTGGATCCCCAGGGGCTGTAGGTGGATCTCTGCATGCCCTGTGGATCCATGGGTTGTGGGTGGATCTCAGCATCCCCCGTGGGTCCCCAGGGGCTGCAGCAGCACAGATGCTTCACCATGGTCCTCACCATGGTCCACAGAGGAATCTCAGCTCTGGAGCCTGGAGCACCTCCTCCCTCTCCTTCTTCACTGACCTTGGTGTCTCCATGTTGTTTCCCTCACATATTCTCACCTCCTCTTCTCCGCAGGCCAAACTTTCTTTTGATTTCTTAAATATGTTTTCACAGAGGCATTACCAACAGCCTTGGCCAGTGGCATGTCCATCTTCAGAGCCATCAGGAATTGGCTCTGTCCGATGTGGTGGAAGCTTCTAGCAGCTTCTCATAAAAGCCACCTCTGTGGCCTCCCCACTACCAAGAACCCGGTCCTGCAAAACCAACACAGCTGACCTTTAGGTTTATTCAGGTATTCAGCCCAGTCTTGGTATAGTATATATTTTTCAATAATATTTGTATTTCTATATGTATGAATCACCTGATATTTGTTTCTACATGACAGCATAAAATTGCTAATGCTGCAAATTACTATAACCATTAGATGGTTTCCTACACATAAGTAGTAACTACCCTGACTAAATAACCACTTTTGTACCATTTTAAAAGTCTAATCTAAAGTATATTTCTGCAACCAATAACTGTAATTATTAACTGTAATGATTTTATTTAGTTTTCTTAGTACCCAAGGGTGATTTAGTAACACCAAGATGATTTGAGGTCTTTTAACTTACCAGAGTGCTTTCTTACCAATTTGCTTTGCATGTATGGCTCAGACCCCTCACTGATCACAGCTGAAAGTAGTCTCAGGAAAAGTAAAAACTCACTCAACCTTTTGGCCACTCTGCATAATCTTCAATTGCTTTACACCTGGCATGGAGGGTCACTGTGTAATGAACTACCTCTTGGGGTTTTTTCCTCGAACACGGTAAGAACGCCCTTTTGGTTCTCTTGGGATGTCCTTGGCTGGAGGCACTTTATTTTGTACCTCAGCATTTCTAATATTGCTAACATTTTGTTATTGTTCAATTAGTATTTCTTAGCCTTTCATTACTTTTATTTAGCAATTTTATTCCTTTAGTAATTTAGCCTACTACCTAATTTTTCTCAACTATTTT
This sequence comes from Erpornis zantholeuca, assembly GCA_013400515.1. Lineage (NCBI taxonomy): Eukaryota > Metazoa > Chordata > Aves > Passeriformes > Timaliidae > Erpornis > Erpornis zantholeuca. Next base: position 38,052 of record VZTN01024655.1, on the reverse strand, counting down.
TTTATAGTTTCAGGTCATGCAAGATTCTACACTTAACTTCATTTAATCTCATTATATGTCCTGTCATTTTTCTTCACAGCAATTCTTTGTCTTTCTGTCCTTAATATTGCTTTTTAAGGAATCATTGGCTCTCTAAAACACCTTATTTCTTAGACTTTTTTCCTAGGGGACCTTGCATGCCAGAGTTTCTTTGACTGTGCAGAAGTCTACTATTCATTGTCATAAGTTTGCTCTTGCTTTTATTCCATTGTAAGGATTAGGAATTCTTTAATTTCAGAATTATTCTCTTTGAATTTACTCATACTTTAAAATGTCCAAATTTTTTTCCCAGTGATTTCAGTTAAGTGTATGAAAACAATATTTTTAGCTTCCATTTTTCTTGTTTCAGACTATAAAAGGAATATTAATGCATTTTGAACCCCAGGCACGGGTTATATCTATACAGACATAAATACTCCTAGAAATGTGTAAGATGTATCTGTTCAGGTGAGAAGATCTTCATACCCCAGTCAGTCAGCATGACTCACTTGTGTGAATGGAAGAATTGATGCTTGTCTTTAAGACAGCCTCCTGTAAGCTGCCAGGTGGTTAGCTACCTGCTTTGCTATTCCTGCCATCTCTGGAAAAGTGTCTTGGACAACCTTGGGTGCTGCTTCAAATGGCAAGAGGTGCATATCTCAAAGGGACTGAGTTAATATATCACTATACTGAGTAGATCTTCAATAACAATGGTAGGAATGCAGACACCTAGCTCATGTAATACTTAATCACATTCTGACACCTACATTATAAGTGTATGAGCCTCATCCATTGCCTCCCATTGCACAATTTAGCTGCAGAAACATAAGTAATTGATCTAGTATTAATTCTGGTGCCCTTGCCTGCTGACCTTCAGCTTCTGCCTCAGAAGGGCGGGGTTGTTCCTATGTTATGTTTAACAGCCAAATGAAGCCACACATAGCAGAGTGGCTTCAATGGCACTGGATACAGATATTTTGGGAAATTTATTTATTACTTATTATTAAGTGAGATAAATCTGTCCATTAGTCTTCACCACACCAAGTAAATTCTAATATTGATTATATATTAAGGATTCTACTTCTTCCTATAACTGTTCCTCATCCTCATCAATTGGTAAGTAAAGAGCTAAGGTTGGCAGCAAATTTACTGATTAACCCTTCTCTTCCTCATCTTATAATCAAAGTGCTATTCCTCTTGGCTTGTAGAACTTAGTCCAGAATTCTCTAGGGTTTATTGCAGTGTTTCCTCGTCTGGTACAATTTTTATTATCTCCTCATTCGGTTCATGTGTATTTCTGAATGGTGTAGCACAAAGAGGGAATGAAAAGTGTTAGACTGGTGTTTGAGGCTGTTGGATCCATTTAGGTTCTAACATCATATTTACCAGCTGTAAAATCTACAACAGTTTCCAGGGCTAGATACGTATCACGTGTCTACAAGATGCAAAGGGATGACAGTAGATGGCTAATGCCAAACACATTTCCATGTAGCCTCACAGGTTGTCTTGCCACTACTGCTGGCATCAGATCACCTTTAATTGCTGATGTTGCTAGAGACCTCTAAATTAGATTTCTGTGTAGTGCTCCAAAATGTCGTTTAAACTTATGAAGCACTCATATTTCCTAATGCTTCTCAGACTGGCCTCTTGCTCTGACTGTGCTCCAGCCCCTGATTGAGAGAATCTATCACCAACATACAGGTATGCCAGATTTTTAACCTACTAACCGACTTGATGATATGAAAATTTAGGCTGAAGGCCTTGTAAGTGCAGACAGAATCCAAGCTAAGGCTGCAAGGCTTAAGTATATAATTGTCATAAATATAGTTAGAAGAATGGATGGGAGACAAGGTCCTGATGTAGCTACACACATTTAAACCTCTTGCTATGAATGCCGTTCCTCTGCTTAGGTTTCAGCTGATTTATTCTCTGCTGATCTTAGATCTTATTGTCAGGATCAGACATCTGTTTTCAAGGAGGACAATAGCTTCTTCAGAAACCATTTCATTGCAGTACAAGAAGACTTGAACTTGTTAGCAATATGCCACCTTAGATACTGGGACCAGTCTAGGTGTAGGAACAAAGAGTATAACAGATTAATGAAGTATGAGAAGCAGCGAAGAAGATGCAGGTGCATTCGTATAGAGATAACCAAAGAGAAAATAAATGTCTTTTTGCAATTTGGGTGACCTATTCAAAACCAGAAATTGTCCTCCTTAGATATTAGCAATTAATTAAAACATAATACATTCTAAGCAAGTGTTACACAAGGGATACAAGTTTCTCTCCAAATGTGATCAGTTTGTCAAAAAGTTGAAGTTCTATTTTCTGATAAGACTTAGAGTGTTTTTCCCCTGTTCATTAACTATTCTGTGTGGCAAATATTTTATTGTTTCTGCTGGGAAAAAAAAGCTGTAGTTGGGGGTTAATAGAATCTTCACTATATTCTTCCCCTTTGAAATAATCAAGTGGGTTTTGCTGGGGTTTTTCTTTTCAAGACCCAGAAAATTATTCTCAGAACATACTTAAATTTCAAGTCTCCTATCCTCTTTATAATTCAGGTTATTATATCAGTAAATGATATAATATACAGGTTTATACTTAATATAACTCTATGCTAATAAAAGCATAAAAGGTGTGCAAATTTCCTTTATATAATTGTGTTGAGAAATTTTAATCAGATTGAGGAAAAACGAGGTCTATGAAGTTTGAAAGACTGAAGTAGTACTTCCTACATAATGCTAATATTAATAAAAGTAACCAGAATAAAAGGATCCAGATTGGATATTTTTTTGGCAGTGACTACTTCTGTCTTGACTTGAACATGAAAAGTGCCTCAGAAACAAAGTGAAAATAGGACCTCTTTTTTTTTTTCTTAAACCACTCCACTGCAAACACAAAAGTCCAAATTAACTCTAATTCTTCTCTCATTTATATTTAGCCAGTATCCATGAATCTCACTGGTGTAATCTTGGCTTTTCGGACACCAGGAGAAAATATGAAATGTGAAGGTGAAAAGAAGTTACATCAAGGGATGTAGTATTTTTGAAGAGATAAGGCCACACTTAAAAAAGCATTGTCTGTGGCCATTTCTCTATATACAGCAAGCAACCATGAGTCATACTTGGGTCATGAGAATGTTCTCCAAATCTCATCATCTTCAGTGACACTTCCTGTCTGCCATGATAAGGGTAAGTGGCAGCAGTTAGGATACCAGTTTCATGCTTCCAAACTAAAGTTGTGTGGAGAAAGAAACAAACACAAGAAAAGCAGTAAAGTTTACTTTGCAGGTAGTCCATACCTTTGACTTAAGGGACAGTCAAAATACAGGGAATATGTCTAGACTAATTGTATGTCTACCATCAAAGGAACAGTGTTGTTGTAAACAAGTCCATACTCCTTGACTTCAGAGCCACAAATTAGTATTGGTTCTTTTTATTTTATACAATAGACATAGCTTAAGGGAAGTTTCATGGTTGTAGATTTGGTTGTGCAGTCCATTTGTATTCTGGTTCCACATCTGATGAAATCATACAGCAACCTGTCTTCTGCATCATCTATTCTATACTATTCAAAATGGTCCGAGAAGATTTTGCATGATTTTAAAATACAAGCAACTTAGTTTTTCTCTGGTTTTGACAATTGTTCTGCCTGTTTCTCCGTAATTTATTTCTTTGTAGATTCTTCAAGTTCTGTTGTAATTTTTGCACAATTCTTGTTTTCCTTCTGTTGACACAAGTGATTTTTTTTTTTTTTCTGATTTGGATATAAGAGTTTTTTTTTCAGCAATGGAGAGGCACAGTTGTCTAAATAGCTTACAAAACAAACAAGCAAACAAAAACCAAAATAAATTTTGGTTCTCCTTAGTTTTCATTTTACTAAAAGTGAATCCTTTTAATTTCCCTGTCACAGAAAGAACGGACAGTTAATTTGGCATGCACTTACTTGTCTCTTCATTTCTGGCTGGCACCCTATGAAAGGATATTAATTCATTAAATCTACACTCATTAGCTGAATTTTGTACTTTTTACTAAAAGGTTGCCTCTATTAGTCTAGTTTGATCACAAGCCTACCTTTGATCTCCAAACTTCAGTAATTCTGTATTTCATACATCAGACCTCCTGACTTTGTAAGTTCTGTATTTTGCCAGCTCCAGATCATAGAATCCTAGAATCAGAGAATGGTTTGAGCTGGAAAGGGCCTAAAGATCACCCAGTCCCAACCCACCCTGTGCCCATCTTTCCTATATGTTCCCTTCTGGTACTGGAAAGCCACAGTTAAGTCACCCTGAAGCTTCTCTTTTCCAGAAAGATGGAGACTGTTTACCAGTGGACAGGACAAAGGGGAATGGGTTTAAATTGAAAAAGAGTAGGTTTAGATTAGATACTAGGAAAAAATTCTCTACTGTGAGTATAGTGAGGTATTGGAGCAGGTTGCCCAAGGAAGTTGTGGATGGCCCATCCTCAGAGGTTTTCAAAGCCAGGTTGGGAGGGGGCTGTGAACAACTTTATCTAGTGGAAGGTGTCCCTGCCCATGGCAGGGGTGTTGGAGGTAGATGGTCTTCAAAGTCGTCTTTCAACCCAAACCATGATTCTGTGATTCTTGTAGGCTCCCTTCAAGTACTTTGCTGAAGGCTGCAATTAGGTCATCCCAAAGCCTTCTCCTCTCTAGGCATATCAGTCCCAGTTCTCTCAGCCTTTCCTCATAGAATAGGTGCTTCTTCCCTTGCAGGCTCTGGATTCTCTCCAACAGATTGATGTCTCTCCTGTGCTGGGGACCCCAGAGCAGGATGCAGCACTCAAGGTGGGCTCACACCAGAGCAGAATAGAGGACCAGAATCTTCTTGCCCTTCTGGGCACACTGCCTTTGATGCAGCCCAGGATACAGTTGGCTTTCTAAGCTGCAAAGGCACATTTCCAGCTCATGTCCAACCTCTTGTCCACCAGAACTCCCAAATCCTTCTTATCAAGGCTGCTGTCGATCTGTTCTGAAATATACATTACTTTGCAAGGGACATGCAAGTATTGCAGCCCAAAAAATGACAGCTTATGTAACCACTTGAACTGTTTTAAGATTATCTTTGACAGCTTCATTTATCATTGCATCATTAAGTTTGAAATGTTTTACTTTTAAAATTCCAATAGTTTTCCCCATGATTTACTCAAGATTTCCTACTCAGACCCCTTCTAATATGCACCTTATGGAATGGTTTGAGTTGGAAGGGACCTTTAAAGATCATCTAGTCCAACCCCCATGTCATGGACAGAGGCACCTTTCCCTAGATCAGGATCTTCAAAGCCCCTTCCTACATTTGCACATTTGAACATTTCTGATGGGGTTTCCATGACTTCTTTGGGCAACATGTTCTAGAGTCCCACCAACCTCATAGTAAACAAAATTTCTTCCTCATGCTCAAACTAAATCTACATTCTCTCAGTTTAAAACCACTGTCCCTTATCCTGCTGCTACAGCCCTTAGCATCTCTGTCTTTTTCATAAGACTCCTTTATATATTGAAAGACAGCATTAAGGTCTCCCTGAAGCCTTCTCTTCTCCCAGATGACCTGAACTATGCCAGCTTTCTCAGTCTGTCTTTACAACCACTTCCCTCAGCCTCCTAGACATACTGCTTTTTATGCAGCGCAGTATATCTGCTTTTCTGAGCTGCAACCACACATTGCTGGCTCATGTCCACTGTACTAGAAGTAGTCAGTGTTTTTGTAACCAAAACTTTTATTAGAAGGTTTTCCAGATGGAGAAATTTTGTCTGCAAAGATTTCATTTCAATGAACATTTTCTGAATGCATAAAAAAATAAACATTACTTTTCACTACATCAATTATTTGGTTTAACAAAATAAAAAGTAGAAATAATTACCTGGTATATTCCATAGCTTATAGTTTAGCTGACATGGTTGCTATTCTCCCATATAACAGAAAATTAATAAAAGCAAAAACTTATATTTACCTGAACGTGTTAGATTACCAGAGAATGAATCTATGGAGAGTACACATTTCTTTGCCAAAGTACCAATTCTCCACATGCTATTTTGGAGATATTAATGCAAAAGTGTCCTTTTCTGTCTTTGCACCACATTTCACTTGGTTTTTGTCTCATTTTTCTTTCTGGAGCACATTGATAATGTATTTCATTTCTAGCATGCCAGTAAGCAAGAATTTCACATGCACACCCTATGACAGATGTCCTTAATGATGCATGAACTTTCCAGACTCATTTCATTAAAGTTTTAATAGTAGATCCTTGTAAACCTTAAATTATCCTCATTTGACCATCACACATTTACACATCCACCAGAATGCATATTCAGACACTTAAACATTTCCCAATGCTCATCTCTTCCCATATGTCTGTATTTTCTTCCCCTTGAAATTAGGTTTGAGCAAACAGGCCAACATATGTTGTCTCTGGAAAGTACCAGGAAATAAAACTCTGAAGTATAAACATATTTGCTCACCCGTCCTAAGAATATTTAAAGCTGATTACTTAAACTCTGCTAATAACTTAACACCAAGCTTTTTCCCTATGCATAGTTCTTGAAATTCACAACTGACAAATATCCCTACTACAAAGTGTGGTTTCCAAAGTGTCATGTAGGACTTTGTCAAGTTATGCTTGGTAGTTACAGCTCCGGTAACAGATTCTGAGGTTCTTTAAAGTAACTGCTTTAACATGCAGGCCAGCAAGAAAAGGTATCAAAATCAGAGCAAAGAGGCAACAGAAGGCAGAACCTCAATTTATCGCCTAAAAAGAGCTTGTTGGACCTTTTCTTAGGTACTCTGAAAAGTTTATGTCTAGGCAACTCAAGAGGGATGAAACTGAGTGGAGTTATAGAAGGAGAAGAGCAGCAAACAAGGGGATGGAGGCAACACTTTTCAAGAAATAAAAAGTTATCCGATATTCTAAAATTTGAACAGAAGAATAAGAATAATAATGTATCAAAACCCACAATACCAGAGCTTACTGCTCTTACTGAAACGTGAGACATCAGTTCAGAACAAATCCATGAAACAATTTTTTCTTCCCAATGGACAGTGAACTTACAGGATTTTTTGTGGAGATGTCAGCAGGTTTATTAATTACAAATCAAAATGGATTAGGCAGTGTCATACCCACTAGAGTCTCACATCCAACAGTTGCAGGGGGAATGTGGGGGGATGAAGGAAAGAGGCCAAATGTACAGGTTCCTCTGAATTAGTATCTCCTTCCAGTCCTTTCTAATCCATGGAATAATTCCTGTTTATATGTCTAAGGGCACAATACTGAAGTCAAAACTCGGTATAGCAAAAACCTTTAACAAACTCAGATAAATGGAACTGAAATAAATTAAGGGAAAAGACAGATAGTGGCAAAAATTTGAAAGACAACTGGAAGAGTTTTAAATGAAACTTGATCTATAAGCAATACATGTTAGATAAACAGAGATGAGTCAAAAAAATTACAGCACCTTGGTTGCTTAAGGGTTGGCATGTAGTGCCATTCTAGACTCACTACACTACCTTGGGTGCTTCTTTTGGCCTGGCAGATACATCCCAGTGAAAATCTCTGCCATCCTAGAATGATAAATGAAGAGCATAAGGAATTAATGTCCTACAGGTATTTAAAATGGAACAAGAATCGTGTTTAGATACATCAATCAGTTTTACTTCATCTTTAATAGAACACTAACAATAAATCTACAGTGCAAAAATTTGAAATATTGACATTCCCTGTAAAGATAAAATATGCGAGTGATGTATTTTTAAATAGAGAGAATGCAAAAAAATGTGAAAGCTTTAGTGACCCTAACAAGGAGTAACTGTGGCGATGCTTGAAAACCCACTCACTCTAAAATGGTACATGACTATAAATTCCTGCAAAGAGCTTTTTAGTAATACTTTGAAGTCTTCCAGTAATGTGTTTTGCTCTGTACATGGTAATCAGAAATGCTTTCTAGAATGCTGAGGAATGTTTTTCAGCTGCTATATGCATTTTGCTGTATTTTATACATGTTTTGTCTGTTTGTGACAATAAATTGTCTAGTATAAACTCTCCCAGCATGGAGGTAAAGAAAACACAAACCCGGGAAATGCAGCAGAAGCTATATGGAAAAAATCAGTGGTAGAAATTCCAACCAAGTTTTCTAACTTCCTGGTTTTTAACAAACTTGGAAGTTCATTTGGAAAATTTGGACATTAAATTAAAATACTGAAGTCATTCAGTAGCAGAAGAGAATCACCAGCTGTTAATTGAAAGGCAATCCAGAGTGGAAGACCTAACTACCTGTCTACAGAACTACATGTTCAAAAAAATACTATGACAGCACTTAAAGTCCCAAGTAAATTTGGGGAATGCTTTGTGGATTAATTTTTTATTGCAAGAAGTACTGTAATCAGGTCACAGTTTTAGAGGGTTTTTTTAGTTAATTCTGCATAATAATTTAAAATTTTAAGGCAAAGCAAGCAAAACGGATTGGCCTTTCTGTAGACTTTGCCGTTCTGGAGAAAGTAAAACAAAACCATTTCTTATACTTCAATAAAGAGGAATTAAACAAACCTGAGAACTTGTTTTTGCAGAAAGTAATCTGAAGGAAAAAGTGTAGAATAAGTGTTATTTCATAAAAATCAATAACATCAAAAGCTTTGAGGTAAGCTATTCACATACAAAGGAAAGGTAAGCTTAGGAGAACAGAAAGCAATGTAGTTGAATGAAAAAATTGTTTGATAATCTGAAAACGAAAAGGCAATCATAGAAAAAGTGAAAATAATAACATAAAATGCTCTATAAAAGAATAATAAAAGCCTATAGTTGCAAATTCAGAAAAACCTAAGGAGTTAAAAATAGCAAAGAATATTAACAGTAATAAGATGTTCCCCAAGCACAGCACAATTTTAAGAGAGATTAAGAGAAATAGTGAGGTGAGCTACTGAGTGAAACAGAAGACATTTAAATGTTCAAAGCCTTTTTAACTTCAGCTCTGACAAAAAGAATATAATGAGCCAATACCCCAACACTTACAAGTAAAAGCAAATGCATAAGAGAAATGAACACAGCAAACAGTAGCAAGACAAATCTACTCCTGGAAATGTGCCAGTGAAATTCTATTTTTGCCCCAACAGGAAGAAATCCACTTTACATAGTAATATAATTTCCCAGACAGTCAAAAGACATACTGTTCATTTATGTTCCTACTTTCTTCCAAAGGGTCTACAAAACTAATATTTGTGGGGGTTTGGTGATATTAACTTATCTTCTGTCACGCGTCCCTCTCTTTCACTGATAACAGAGACAGCTAATGAGAATTATGTCATCATCTGTTGTTATGTCAACCTCAGTTGTTTTCAGAACACTTTTGAAAAAAACTAGGGGCTTTGAAAACTGAGACAGAAAGTAGAGATCCGAGGTACTTGACTAAGAATTCAATGGATTGAACTGATTGCTGTGGTCATCAGACTATGAAAAGCTGCAAGTAAAAATCATCCTCCTGAAGGAAGGGAGGGATTAATGAGCAAGAAAAACCTTATAATCTTGTGACTGTGATGCTACAGGACCTCGGCCTCAGTGCCAAGCTTCCTTTATGGTTAGAGTTCAGAGATCCAGAAAGCCTAAAGCTCCAGGGGCAGCCAGGCTGGGAAAGGCAGCCCAAGGAGGTCACAGCAGGGCACAAACATTACTGCCTCAAGACCTTTCTAAACTGGATTACTCATGATGCTGGGATAAAGGCAAGACATATGAGGAGTGACTGAGGTCCCTTGGCTTGTCCAGCCTGAACAAGAGGAGACTGAGGAGACCTCATTGTGATCTACAGCTTGCTTGTGAGGGAAGGGGAGGGGCAGACACTGATCTCTCTGGTGACAAATGACAGGATCCAAGGAAATGACATGAGGCTGTGTCAGGAGAGATATTAGGAAAAGTTTTGTCACTCAAAGAATGGTTGGGCACTGAACATGTTCCCCAGGGAAGTGGTTACAGCACCTAGCCTGGCAGAGTTCAGGAAGTGCTTGGACAATGCTCTCAGGTACACGGTGTGATTTTTGGGGCTATTCTATGCTGGGCCAGGATCCAGTGATTCATTGATTATTGTGGGTCCCTTCCACCTCAGGACTTTCTATTATGTTATATTCTGTGATATCTGAGAAATATAATTGTGGGCATCTCTCACTGTGTACATTTGAGAATAAATTTAAAGATTTTCACCTTGTTTCTCAAGGATTTAAAAGATACTGTTTGCTGCTGTAAGTAATAAACAACATGGTTTACAAACTGCTACTACAATGATGTAGAAATATACTTTGCTATGGGGCCATAACAATTAAAGGGTCTTTAAAAGGTCCTGTAGTCTCTTCTCACACTAAGAGGCAGAGGAATTAAAAATAAAGCTTTCCTGACAGATATTTGTCAAAACTGTTTTTTAAATTTCTCTCTTTGACAATATTCTCAAACCGTTTATTCTGATGTTGCATTAGAGTGTTTTTCCTTAGGTGAACCTTGGTCTCCCTTGCTTTAATTTAAGAACTCCACTTCTTTTTCTATCTCAAATCCTATGAGATGGGTTTGACCTACAAGTGTAAAAAATCATTTGAAAAAGCCTCACACTTCTAGGAAGCAACAGAAAGAACAGATTGCAAAAAAGGAACCAAAACACTTCTATATTCATAACACTCTAAAAAATAAAGTTAGGACCTCATATAGAATGTAATTTACAATCTTGGTTACCTACATTAATGAACTTAAATGGAAACAGGTTCTGAGAAATGTCAAAATAATTACAGTAATGAAAAACCAAGCTTATGAAAAGAGGTTAAAGGACTTGACTTATTTATATAAGGAGTCATTTAATTTTGTTAAGCTAAATATTTGGGGCTTTGGAAGATGTGAAAAAGAACTAATTAAATTGGAAGATAATGCTGGTGAAAATCAAACAGCTACAAATGGATTATGAATATAATTCCAAGACAGAATAAGAAAAAACATTGACACTCATGAAGTAAATTTTCAGATAAGCCTATATACTGGACTGTGGGAACAACTAATTTAATTGCTCTAAGATAGTATGTGATAAATATTTGGCTGTGTCAAAAGAAGGGTAGGTTTCTGTTAAATATTAGGAAGAAATTCTTCATTGTGAGGTTGGTGAGGCACTGTTACCCAGAGATGTGGCAGATGCTCTATCTCTGGAAGCGTTCAAGTCTAGGCTGGATGGGATTTTGGGCAACCTGGTCTAATGGAAATTGTCCCTGCTCATTGTGAGGGGGGTTGGACTAGATGACCTTTAGGGTCCTTTCAAACCCATATTATCCCCTGATTCTATGCAAATTCAGGAGAGACATTCTGATGAAGTTCAGATAAGCATATTTTGATATCGAATCTGAATGTAGTCACAAGAAATATTTTTGTCTTAATGCTTACACATGTTCTATTTAAATCATTTTTTGTCTCTTCGTTTTTTCAAGAACTCCGTAAGAAACAGATGAATGTTTTTTGCAGATTCATTTCTGGGGTACATTTTGCTTTAATGACCAAGTGTAAGAATTCAGTGTTACTGGCACCACACTGATTCTCCAAAGTTTCTCCTTTTCCTTGCAATATCTCTTGCTTATAACTAAATAACCCCGAATATGAAGTCAAACCAAGAAAAATCCTTACCCCCTGCAAGAAGAGCTACGAGGCTACTTGAAGTTATTGAGGTCTTACACAGCAGTCAGCTGGATCCAGTTTGGGGGTTTTGGGCAGGCTGTGTGGCTGCAGCCTTTTAGGGACTGGCCCAGAGGCTGCCTGAGGCTCCAGGGGCAGGGTGTAGTGCATTGCCTGCCCCACCTTGGCAGAACTCACCCTGCCCACACACACACACTCCCCGTGCAATCATTTTGAGCCAGTCAGTCATTCCTCTCCCACATATGTGTATGTGGCATTCTTCAATGCTGAAATGGTCAGATGAAAGGAAGATAAATGGATTGTTAATATAGAATGACTTCATTCAAAATATCTGAATTCTAGTGATTAATCATTATTATAATTATTAATTATTATTTTAAGAAAAGAAATCATAAATATGTTTGTCTGTCTCAAGGGCTAAATACAAATGAAAGGAACTGAACTTCCAGCAGTCCATTTTCAACAACTGCAGTATTACTTAGCTAGTCCACTTTTTTAATGTATTTTTTTTAACAACACACAACTGCTAACTGTAGATAACCCTGTGAGACATATTAACAACAAAAAAAAATTCATACTTTTGTAAGAGATTGAAAAATTTCTATTTGAAATACCTGGTTTGAGTATATACCTGCCTGGTGAGATTTAGTATACTGAAAGGGGATATATTTGGTTTTTTGCTTATTTTTGAGAAGCCTAGTTGAGAACAAAACTGAATTATTCTTTCAAGCATAATAGAAAATTTGATATTTAAGTGCTTAGAAATTAGCATTTTGGATTTTATAATCACAATTTTTCACTGATCAAATTTGTAACATTATTTTTTTGGAAATATGAACACCTATTTAGTTAATTTTTGAGGCAGAAATTTTAGTGCCTAAGCAGAAAACATAAAGGTTTTTGTTCTACTATTTAGCTAGAAAACAGCTCATAACATTATGTCACACAAAAGCCCATGTTATCTCAAAATACACCATCAGAAATTGATATTTTGTCACTGTAATCTGTTTTCACTAAGAACTGCAGATAACATGATGTAGACCTGAATCTTCACTGATGACCTGATAAAATGGGTAGTATCTATCAGTTCTCTCAACAGTTCTCTCAACTGCCTTTAGTTAGTTGTGAACAAGAATGAAATTGCCAAGGATTTTTAAATTTTTTTCCCCATCAGAAAGAAATTGTTTCTCATGTCCTGTGAACTAACACATTGAATTTTTTTACTGTGTAATTGATAGGAATACTTTTGAGATCTGGTATTAATGCTGCTTTCTTTGTAGAAAGTTGATAACAAACACCATTAAATGCTCATGTTATCAGAGAGAGTCTTTTAAAACTTCAGTGCTACACATCTGACATAGTTCTGTAGCCTTCAATATCATATTTTATCATCTATGTTACTATTAGAAATCTACATACAGATCTATGTCCTCATCACTCCCATGACATTACTTACTCACATTCAGAAAGAAATGTTCAATTATATTGCTGCATATATTAATGTAGCTCTCTACTGTCTCTTTTCAGACAGTAACACTGCATTTAATTCTTTTTTATTCACTGTGCAGGATGCCAACATGTGCAGGTATTTCTACAGGACTTTTTGTCCTATAACTCATTGCAAGGAGTTAAATAGGTTCAAATCCTGAAGAAATAGATTCATAGCTATTGTAGCACTATCCAAGGGACTTACAGTCCCTGCCCACTTCTACTCACAAATCACGTAGTAAGTGTAATGAATAAAATATTTAAATGACACCAGCCTCCACATCCTCTTTTCATCCAGGAATAACAGCATTTGAACTTGGGGGAGAAGGATGCATATGAAAGACAGGAACCAAAGACATATTTTACTTTCTTTTTCATTGCTTTTTAAAAAAAGTTAGTTTCATAGCAAAATAATTTTGTGCAACAGACAATATCTGTGATCTTGAGCTTTGTCCATTAGTATTACATTTTCAAAAGCATTAACTCATAGCAGTTATGAAGGAGTCTTTGTACTGGCACAAGGGGTCAGGGAAGAGGAGTGTGAGAGCAGAGTGAAACAGAGGGGGAAAAAATGAAATTTATTTTAGAAAGTCATAGAAGCCAAAAGTGATGTGACTAAAAATAGTAGATTTTTCCTATTCAGAAATCATAAAATCATAGAATGGATGGAAGGGACTTTAAACATTATTTAGTTCCAACCTTCCTGCCATGGGCAGAGATGCCAAATATTAGAAGTAAAGTGGTTATTTTGTTCTGCTGCAAAATAAACCTGACTCCCAATGAAGGACCATTTGGTTCTGCACCAGTCAGAGAAAACTCATTTCTATCACAGGTTAATTTTTGTAACTGATTGAATTTAGAATAGTCAGAGGTTTATACCAATATGATATATTAGCAGAGCATGACTGAGAACAGTGTTATTATAGGCAAATTACAATATAACCAAACAGAAATAAATTAATCTCTGAACTAGAGAGATAACACTTTTCATATATTAACATGTATGATATCCTTTCATATGAAGGAAAGATGTAATAGCTGATGACTTCTTGGACACAGATGACTGAATCTTAAAAAGATAAAAAGATAACACAACTTTCAAGGCACCAATAAGAATTATATTTCAAGGTAAGCTTAACTAAACAATATATGTATAATAGTTATTAGAAGAATAAGCACCTAATAAAAGAGACGGCTTATGTGAAACTGATAGACCACTCTCAGGAGAGCAGATTCAGAGGACAGATTATTAGGCATTATGAAAAATTAATTCCTTATCATTAATCTTTCCAGCAAGGCAAGTTGTGTATTTTCTATTTAGAGGAAGCGAGAGAAGCATATCTACCTTTAGGGTAGCTCAGGAAAAGAAAACAAGCCAAAAAGTGCCTCATTCTAACAAAAATTAAAATCATCAAAAATAAGCCAGATGTCAAAAGTGGGACCCGGGTTTACAGAATCATAAAAGTTCTTCCCCCATGAAAACTTGTAGGTCTTCCAGGATATAGTATGGTGCCAGATGTTAAAATTTATCCAAGAATCTCTGGAGCCAAAAAAGCAATTATGTTTTATCCTTCATCTCTCCTGTTTCAGAATATCATTACCAGAGTTTACAGAAATGTTTGTGCTGTAAATATTACAGGTGCTACTTTAGAAAAAAAAATTAATTGCAGAAAAGTTTATTCAGCAATGAGAGAGCTTTGATACATACAAACAGAGGCATAAATAGTATATGAAGTCAAAAAGAAAATTAACATTTTACTTACGTATTTGACTTGTTTGTTGATATTAACCTTACTGTTTCTACAGTTTTAATGTTCTTCCATTACAAATCTCCCCAAAGCCTCTGCCTCCCAGACGTTTATATCTATGGTTAATTTCTTTGAATAAGGTCATCTCTTGGCAAAGTTGGGAGGTTAAACTCAGGTACCACTGAACAGATTATGTTCTCACACATTCCTATTGAGCTCAGTTCCTGCTGGACCTCGTAAATCACTCAAAGGTGTAGGATGATCTGTGGCCCAGAGAACTAAACACAGTGCCCCTCCAGAACAAATGTGATTTCCAACTTAAAAAATTACCTATTTGCCTCATGCCTCTTAGCTTAAGAGTAGTAAAAAGATAGTTGATGAATTCTGATTCTCTTTATGGCAAATTAGTATGCTAGAAATACGTTTTATGTCTTAACCATAGAAATTTTTTTCAGAGTGTATATGGGGTAATAGTTGTCTACACACTCAAGTTTATGTGTTAAATGTGTCACAGAACACTGGAGTTCAGAAAACTGACCATACCTCATATACAAGAGCAATTGTTTTCAGTGACAACAATGGAAACATTGTAGCAATGATTGGTGGCTATCAAGGGGTGGAAAGGGATTTCTTAACTGCCTTCAACATAATGAGTTTGGTTTTTAACACACAAGACAGGATTTTTTTGCTCTTCTTTTTCTACTAAGCACCTACCTGGAAGGTGCCCTGCAGAGCCTGAGCACAGTTCAATGACCTTTTTATTTTATTTCTGTGTCCTGTGGTATATGGTTTCCCATAGATAGTCAGACACAGGTTAATTTTTGTGTAATTCATGCAGATATTAAGGATACATTTGATCTAAGATCCAGTAAACACATACAAAATTTCACACATGCACAATTGCTGTACCATTAGCTTTACCACAAAAGCTTTCCTTGGCTAATTCCAGGACAGATTCTACTAAAATTCAATCTCACAGACTATTGCTAAAAGATTTGGTGTACAATATACGCTATTGGGTTAAAAGATGCACTCAGAAATCACTGCTACTTTTCTACCCACACAATTTCATGTAAACTTGCTTAAGAAAACACTTTATTTAGGTTGAATCTAAAACTGTAATTCAAACCACATCTAATTACGTAAACGAAAGTATTTAAATAAGCTAGAGGTCCAGTGAACACGTAGAAGTCTTGAGATTTTCTGAGAAAATTAGTTTGGCTCTCACCCAGGTGACACCAACATCCCATCCCATTTTGTCCTTTCCTTTACTGCCACATCACAATTTTATAACTTTAGGTTCATATTCAAAGTGCTTATTCCAAAACCCATTGAGTGCTAATCAAGTATAGCCTTCCAGTGGTGGTCTGAAAGTGTGAACATGGCTACTCTCTGAGTAGCAGTGCATGAACATTACTGGCACAGCATCCTCATTTGGATAAAGACCAATAGACTTCTGTGGTAAGAAAAACAGCAGGGCTAGGTGGAAAAGACCAAGGAAAGACCATTTTGTATATACTTTACTAGAAAGCCATGCCACCTTAGAAGTCATAAAGAATTAACCAGGTTTGACTTCCATAATAAGCTACATTTTGGATCTTGTGGTTTATTAAGAGGAAACAGTAGTAGTATGTGAAGTTATTTCACTGATGCATTTCTGCTTGAGATGGATAGTTTTCTAACTACAGTAGGAAAAAAAGAAAATCTTTTCCTTAAAGGAAATCTATGTGTGAAAGTGCAGGAAAAATGTAGTTCATAGATAATGTGATTTAAAAGTTGTTTGTTATTTGTTTGACATTTGTCAGCCATCATCTCCTCAGAAATTCTCTGCATATGCTCAGTGTTCCTCAAAGAAACTTATGGCACATTGAAGAAAAGGTCACAGTAGGAAATCTGAGGTTTATGGTGAAAAATTGTATTTGAAACCTGGCTTCACAATGAATAGGGGGGTAAGGTAGTACAAGGACAATTAATTTTTTCGTTAACGATATTAGTTATAGCTGGGAAACCTTCTCACTACTTTCCTTTTTCAGGTGCTTATAGCTTTGTGAAATGAAAGCTCTGTGGGCTAAGCCTATCCTTTGTTCTTGTTCTTTTCCAGTTCTTTCATTTTACTGATAATAATTTACTATTAACAATACATGGAACCATCAGTAAGTCACATATGCTCCCAGTGCTTTTAGTTTCCTGTTAGAGTTTTTACTAGATTTCTGCAGTTACACATTTTGGGCAGCACTGAGCATAACATATTAAAATGCAATAAGTACCATTTAGTTTTGTCACTGTGTCAGCTAATCTACCAAATGATCCTATCTCAGCTTTGCTACTTTTATGTGCATTTAGTACCAACAGTTAGTCACTAGGGGTCCTATTACCACTTATTAGTCACTGTTTTAGCAAACAGTTCCTCAAACATAATCTTCTAGATCCGTTTTATTCATCTGACCCTGCCCGGCCTCTACCTGCTGCTCCAGACAGACACAGGTTTCTATAAATCCTGTGTCATATTAGCTATACAGATATCTCAACCTTCCTACCTGTGGTGCTCTGATTCATGTACTCCAGAGCTAGTAAGCCAAATAACTTTAAGGCTAAACAAGCCAGTCTCTCCCAGCTTCTCAGCCTTTCCTCATAAGGCAAGTACTCCAGCCCTTCATGGCCATCCCCTGAGCTCACTGCTATTTATAGATGTCTTTCCTGTATTGGAAAGGGCAAAGTTTGGCACATTATTCTGCATATTTTCTCTTTTTTTCAGAGGAGAGTAATCACTCCCTTCATACATCAGGGATATTTCTAACACAGTGTTTAGACTTCATTCCTGAGAGGATGCACTGTTGTTCACTTATGTTCAATTTGCTATTCATTAGGACACCCAGGCAATTTTCAGTAAGCCTGCTCCCAAGTTAGTCAGCCCCCAGTCCAGCTACTGTAGAAGCTTAGTTCTAATAATTCACCTAGCTAGACCATAAAAATATGGCTTAGATACAAAGAGGCTTTCACAGATCGTGCTAACTCAAGGTAGGTTATATTCACCCCCTTTGAGAGACTGAAATATTTAGAGTTAATGACCCAAGCAATTGGCCACTGGCAAAAGCATTAGAGTGCTTTGCTGAGGTTTGCACCCCCCCAGCTGAAGGAGAGGAGGGTGTGTGGTGGTGAAACCTCTGACCTGCATCAGAACAGCCCAGGTGCAAAGGGGTGAACATGGCAGATGGCCATGCCAAACCACCTTCTGTTTTGCAACAAGCTTGATCTGGATAAACGAAGCTGGTAAGAAGCAGATCCTGCTAGGTGGGATAATGCTTTTTTATCATGCCAATATCCTTCCTTACACAACTCCCTTACACAACAGGCTCAGGAGTAAAACTGCCCCCCTACTCCTAGGGGAATTATTGGGACATTCACATGTAGTCCTGAAGGTGTTCATACTTTCTGATGAGGCTTGCCTGGCTCAGCTATGCTGGAGTGAGAGGCAGCTGTCATGTCTTAGAAGGTGTCATAAACCATCCAAGTACCCCCAGACTCATTTCTGGGGCCTTCCACCAGACCAGTGTTCATGGTTCCCAGTGCTGCAACAGTGTACAACTCCCCCACCTGGGCATTCCCACCTGACCCTGAACCTACATTAACCCATTGGACTTCATGTTTGGAGAGCTTCCCCCAACCACGAAGTATCAAGACAGCAACTATCACTTTGACAAACAGACACTGAGATTGCAGCAATCAGGTCTTCTCACTGGATTCATGAGTGGTGATATCTTCCTACTCTTATTCTTCCTTCCACTTTCTTTCTTTGTACATTTTCTTAAGTTCTATGTTTACATTTTCATAATGCTGTATTTTCATAGATAATAATCAAACCAGGTACATATCTCCTTTCCGTTGCAAACAAATTGGTCTGAAATAAACCCACCATAAATATATGTGTATATATTTATAAACACTATCCATTTAGGGCCATTTCACTCTAATCCAGACAAAGGGTTCTATCATTAAAAAGATTGATATCCTGCAGTTATCCTGCCTTCAGGGGTGGGCCATAACACCACTCACCCCTCACACACAAACACCTTTGAGTTCTGCTTAGGGGCTCTATCCCAAACTGTGTGTGCAACAACTTGTGCCTTTACAGAAGATCCAAAAAAGCAGTGACAGCCACTTTGAAAAAGAGACACTGTTTCACAGCAGTTATTATCAATATTATTTTAATTTCTCCTCTTCAAAATTGATCAGTGCATTTATTTATATATCTGAGCTTCAAATCAGATCTCAGAACATACATAAGTAACCTTAATACAGAATCTGTTCTTCATAATGCAAATTGTCTAACCCTAGAGGTTCAAAACTGAATTTTAAGCAGTGGGCCAAATTAATCTTTAATGTAATTTCACTCATGTCAGTATGCATAACGTCAACTATTAATTTGACCTAATTTATTAGGAAGACTGTGGGCAGATTATAAATGCTACTGAGTTTGCACTCTGTATAAAAATGCATTATTTATGATCATGAAGCTGAGTGGTTTTTATTTGTGGCCAAAGTAATTTGGTTAAAATCTACACACTTGTCTTTAAAAAAAGAAAAAAGGAAAAATATTTAATCAATTATGACTCCATATCAGCAGAGCACTTAAAAATAGAGTTCAGGCTGAAGGCTTAAATATTTTTCTCTGTTGAACCCAATGATTGTTTGAAGTTTGGATTGTCTAACTCTTTTTTTCAATTTTCTATCAAATCTTCAAGTAAAGAAAGAGTGCTAATCCACAAGCAAAGAAATAAGGCTAATCTAAAACAGAAATTCACCAAAATGCAAAGTCTACTCACTTAGCATCTCATAAATATGCGTGAATATTAATTATTAATCTGGGGACTAATTGTATTTTTTACATAAGATGATGCTACCAAAAAACAGGTTTCCAGAAAAAAAATAACTTTAAAAAAGGGAGGAAGAGAAGGTCACATTTTAGTTACCTAACTCTGAGTGAACATATGAACAGACAAAAAACAAATAAATATTTCAAAGAGTTTACAACAGTGACATTCAATTTCAGCTTTTCTCCAAAGATATTGGCAAGGCTCTAGGCAAAAATCTGAAGTATTAAATAGATAAAGTGTTTTTTTTTCCACACTACTGTAATGGCTTTTTCCTCACTTATACATAAGAGTATAACTTCCTATTCATTCTCTTTCATTAGCTAAAAGAGTTCTATGCTGCTAAAGATTTCTGTGCCTCAATTAAGACTAACCTTTTCTAAGGTAAGAATCCTGTATCTGGAAGTCTGAGCTTTCCTCTAAATTCATTATTATTTAGCATTATTTTTTCTTTTAGGTTAGTGTTTCCATCCTTAGAATTCTTAATTGCAGTGACAGTAGATGTTTGTGGGCTTTATTAAGTTTTGTCTACTTGAGGATGGAAAAGCTGCCATTGCTTTGAGAAAATATGATACAGTGGCTGCTACTGCTGCAATTCACTGAAGTTTAGGGATTTTGTCTGCTACCAAACAAAGCCCTTGATCTGCAATGTCCTATAGGGTCTTCACAGCACCTTCTGGCTTTTGGTGCTGTTGGGACTACATGGTATTTTTCTGGATTTTATCATGCTTGCCACAAGTTTGTAACACATTTACCTTCCTATATTAATTTTTCTTTTTGAGAATATCTAGGATTCATGGAAGACATAATAAATTGCCAGCCTTATTTTCAGAGGCTAAATTTCTTAAAGCAGTTTCCAGCAATTTCAGAACAAGCAGTTCTGCATTCACAGTGGACATTAGTCACCAGTGCAGCTGAATTTAAAAATTTAATGCAGATGAATATCACAGCTTGACCTCTCCCATATCATAAAGTTCACTCTGTATGTTACATTGCTAAGTAGGTACAATTACAGAACTTATAACCTCCCTGGTGACAAACACAACTTTGAAAGTTGAGGGGTTGGAGCTGGTCTTCACTTCCTGCTAAAGAGGCATCCTGTCTTCCAATAAAAATAAAAAAACAAACAAAAAAAAAACCAAGAAAAAATAAAAAGAAAGGAAAAAAGAAAAAAAAGGAAAAAAAGAAAAAAGAAAAAAGAAAGAAAAAAGAAAAAAGAAAAAAGAAAAAAGAAAAAAGAAAAAAGAAAAAAGAAAAAAGAAAAAAGAAAAAAGAAAGTTTTTTCCTCTAATTTCCAGGAAGATAAAATTAAGTCACCTCCCTCTTGTATCTTTTCAAGTCAAAACTCTTACATTCTCAAATTTAAACTGACATTCACATTGCTTGTGGGATTAGACACAAGCAAGGGAGAAACCAATTTTAAGGAAGCAGGAGGTGTAATACATGACAGTTTTGTGTCTGACTCTGGACAGGAAAAGTTATTCAACATCCTCAAAGCAGTGAGACAGAAAGTAGCAGAAACAAATTAATTTTCTTTGTTCAGTATTTATTATGCTTTCAACCACCTTGGAATACAAACTGTAAACTGTTGATTAATGGCCTGAAAGATTGTCTACTTTTGTTGCTGCTTCAGAACAGAATCACTGTATCTTTAGTTCTAAGATATATTGTAACTCCTTCTATGAGTTGTTCTTTCATGGCTCAACCCAAATACCTGCTTCAAGAAGAAAATTCTATTTGATTGTTAATTAACCCAGTCTGTCTGTCTGTTGGAGCCTTGTTTCATTTTCAAGAAAAGATCAGTAAGAGGACGGTATCTGTGTACAGTGATAACCTTGGACCTTGAACAGAAATGTGAGCTGAGAGCATCTTCACCCAGCTACAAACCAGTGACTCAGGCCCTAACTTCAGCTGCATTTAAACTGTCAGACTGGCTCTTCTAGTTCTGCTTTCAAAGCCCACTACTCCCTCTGGGACAGCACTGTGCCAGTGTAATGCTAAAACTCCTTGTAGTGTTAGGGTGGATTTACCGAAGGCTTCTCTATTTCATCTTCCTCCTGCCTGGGGCCTTTAATCTCAGGCAGCTTTTCATTCAATACTGGTCCTCTTTTTTTGTTTCTTGGTGGTAAAAATATCATGTCAGTCCTGATTTGTCACTTCACAATCTTTCTAGTAACTACTAAAGCACTGAAAAACCCGAAAGTCTCCATGGAGTTAGAAAGTACTTGAAAATTAGTGATAATGACCACATTTCCCTAGGCCAAGGCAGCAAAAACTAGAATTTTGCTGAATGATAAGATAGCTTTTCTAACAACATTTTTCATTTACCACCACTACATCTGAACACAACCTGAATCTCTGAGTTCAGTCTAACAATATGTATCACAGCAATTAGTTCAAAACCAGCAGTTGGCAAATGTCAGTTCTTCAGCAACAATTCAATATTGTTTATTGGTTAGCACTACACAGTTAAAAATGTTCACAGGGACATTTCACATTATGTGTATCATCTCTCTGTTTTCCTCTAGAGTATCAGCACTAAGAGAAAACAGGCAACATCAGTAGGTTTATTTTTAGTTTGTATTCTTCTTTAGAAGCAGATATCAAGTTATTGCTAGATCATTGATGTCTGATAAGTTTTCAGTTTTGAACTAGCTTAGACTTATTTTTTCACATAATATTCCATTAAGTCTGAGACTTATACCCAGATAAAAACAAGCAAACAAACAAAACCACCCAAAAAACCCCAACCTGTTTAATTTCCTTTGTTTAAGTAGTTTAGTGTAATTTATATTATTAATATCACAAAAAGATAATGACAGACAACCTATTTTGAACAGATGTCTTTTACCTTTCATCCTGATTTCAGTGAAAAAATTAAGATTATGTATGTGCAGCTCTGCTGAAAGTTGATTTGATTGATTTTTAAAAAATGCTTCTTTAGCTGCACCCACTATTTTAAGTAGAAAAATTCTGGATAGAACTCTTCAAAAGTAGGTTCTCATAATCCAAAGTTCTTCATACCAGAAGAAAACTTACCTCACAAATTAATGCCAGGCAAAACTTTAACTAATTAAAGCTCATGTCTCAGTAATTTAGTAGGGGTTTTACGCTATTGAATATTAAAGTACAATATGTGTTGTTTGATTGTTTAAATGTGGAGGTTTTTCAGTTAAAACAATAGAAACATTTATAGCCATATGACTATATTTTAGATGCTGGTATTGCTGTGAAATTTTGACACCTTTTCTGTATTTGGCCATAGGTCACATCCAGTGCAATCCTCAGTCCAGCTTGTAGTATCTTTTTGTGTCACTGTACCACTGCATGTTCTTGGAAAGGGCCCCCCGAGAAGAAATTGTAAATTATATGCATGTGATTGTGATGCTCATGTTTGCCTCAGCACAAACACCAAAAAGTTGATCCTTATTTTAAACTACACGATACCAAAATTTCCAGTCACAGAGAATCTACTATGATCTTGCTATCTTACTCTTCTAATTAACTTCTTTGTTAAGGGGGAGAATAAAAGGATCCCGCTCTGAAGCTTCCAAGCCTTACTACTGCATACCTTGGTTTGTTTCAATTTCCTAAGTTAAAAGCTCCTGTCCCCACTCCCATCTATTTTTCCATCTAAAGATATCAAAATTCTGAGCCACACATTACAGCATCTTGTGTCTTCTGAATACAGGCAACCTTTGCCTACAGCAAATGGTGCTCCCACACTGTTAGACTTAATTCAGTTCAAGGACTGCAGCATGCTTTGGAGTTAAATCCTTGGTCACCATAGCAGGCAATATGCCATCACACTTTTAGAATTCAAGTCTCAAGCATGTGTCACTTCCCATTGCTTCTTTAATTGATGTGCTACCATAAAATAAGATGTCTGCATGATATCTCAAGGGTAACCTCTCTGTAGTGTCATAGCAGTACTATGTTTTCCTATGCAAAGTATATAACTTGTGCTTGACAGATTGTCTTGCTGACTAACTACTGAAAATGTAAACTTTGTGACCACTCACAAACCCTGTAGTTATAAATTTAGATGATCTTTACCAATGTGCCTGGAAAAAGTAGCATGTTCTGGTTAAAGTAACTTATTCTGATAAGAAGATGTGGTCTTACACATAAATTACCAAAAACTTTCCCTACAGAAAGGAAAGTGTTCAAGAAGAAAAAAGTTCTTTTTCACTGCTTAAGTATCCTGTGATAGTAGTCACTGGATACAAAATTATGGTCTTAAATTCAAAATGCATGTTAATATACAATGTTATTGAACATGCAAAGTTGCATGTCTTCTTTGTTGTTGAAATTAAGAAAAAAAAAAGTCACTGTTATAAAGAAAAGAGAAAAAAAAAATGGAAGAACAACAGCAGATTAACAGCATACCACTGGAATGAAGGATGGAAATCTAGACTTTATCAGCCTTTTTATTTCAATGTCATTTAAATTGTCATTAGACATCTTTCAAATCATACAGCAGAATGCTTAAAACTGATTCGTTATTTTTTAGTAGAGTGCTAAAATTACACAAAAGGTAAATAGACTTTGATGAGTATTCCTTCCTTTTATTACCAGTATTAATGGTATACTCAGAGTTTACAAATATGAGCTTACAATTCATAACAGGTTTTCCACTTTTGCTGTAGATCAGCATGGACACTAAGAAAACAATAGCCTTCAAAATATGCCCCATTGTCTCCATTGTTTTAAAACATTAGGTTGATAGTCTTTGAGATCAATGACAGTGGTCAAAAAGAATGTAGATACTCCACAAGCTCCCAATAAGAGATACTGGAAAAATAAAAACTCTGGCCACTTGGCATGGATGTTGAACAAAATCACGGGATGGAAGGTAGGGTCCATATACCTCTGTTGAAATAAATATGAAAACCATTATTTATGTCAATGGCACAACGTTGTGGAGAAACAATTTTGCCAGATATACTTGTCATTCTTATTTAAGATTATTTATTTGATTGACAATGATATTTATCCTCCAAGGCTTATTATCTTTCATATGAGTAAGGCATTTTGTTTGAGAGTAAGTTAGATATGCTATTGAAGAGAAGATCATACTAGATCATCAGGAAAGTTAAGAAAGTGTTACAGCCCTGAAATAAAGTGTGTTAATTCAATATCACTACTGCTACTGTATTTACTTTTTTCCCACCTTTTTAGTTAGTTGATAAAATATTCCTACAAATCTTGCTTTGCTTAGGACTGTTCTTAAACCATCACTGTCTATGCTCAGCATTGCATAACCTTATATTCTGCAACAATGAATTTACTGCTTTCAGTTCTTCACAGCTTTGTAAAATGTAAAATTATATAGAAGTTTCAGCATGAAATTTCAATTCACATAATTTCTAACTGTAAAGTACTATAAATTTGCCTAATAATTCTTTTGTCCTATAGATTCTTTATTTGGTGCTATTTCATTCCTCCATACAGTGTAGTAATTACCTCAAACAGAAATGTAGATTATGCATGCCATAGAAAAAGTGGGTTTGGGAGTGGAAAACAGAACAAAAAATTTTATTTCAGTAACACTTCTTTCTCATTTTAGGAAATGCAACAGTTTTTCATTTTTGTGCATGATAAATGTTAGGTATCTCGATTCTATTCAAGGGAAAAAACAATGAAAGAAAAAGTCAAGATCTATTTCAGCATAGGAGCTCAAATATTGAATGAGTCTAATCTGAGAAGGGATAACCTGAAGTAGTTTAGAATAACAGTGATATAGTATTAGAGTTACTCTATGTCTGCAAAGTATACAAATAAGGAACCATGTTGTCTACTCATTTGGAACTCTTAGTTTGTACTAGATAATATCTATGAAGCTAAAGTTTTCATCAGAAACTAGTATTATTGTGCAAAACATTCCAGAAAGTCACAATATTGGCATTTTTTTGAAAGTAACTTCCTCCTGAAATAGATAAAGTATGCATTGTAATGACTTATGAAGCTGAGATTTCTGAGTTAATAAGGTTTCTGTTATTGCAGGAATTTTACTTTTAGTAAAACTATGTGGCATTCATCTGAATCTATACTTAGAATATAATGTATATCTTGTTCTTTACACATTGTATACCATTTTTGAAAACAATTTTGAGAGTTTATAAATAATATGGGTTATCATAAGATTCTGTGCAGCTGAACACCATGCGGGACTGCTTAAAAAGCCTAACAGTGGTTAAAAAAAAAAAAAAAAGAACATATATAGATATATCTATATCTCCTGTTTTCTTAAATCACAGAATTGCAGAATCACAGAATAGGTAAGGCTGGGACAGACCACAGGGGGTCATCTGGTCCAACCTCTCTGCCCAAAGAGGGTCTTTCCAGAGCACATGGCACAAGCTTTTCTCAAGATGGGTCTTGAATATCTCCAGTGAGGGAAACTCCACAACCTCTCTGGGCAATCTGTTCCAGTCACCCACACAGTAAAGAAGTTCTTTCTTATGTACAAGTGGAGCTTCCTGTGCTGCAGTGTGTTCTCATTGACTCTTTTCCTATTGCTTGGCACCACCAAGAGCTTGACTCCATGTTCCTGACAAACTCCCCTCATGTATTTATAGATATGGATGAGGTCTCCTCTTAGTCGTCTCTGCTTGAGGCTAAACAGGTCAAACTCTTATCCTTTGCCAGACTTGCTCCAGGGGCTCCATGTCTCTCCTGTCCTGAGGAACCCAGAACTGGACACAGCACCCCTGATGTGGCCTCACCAGGGCTGAGCAGAGGGGCAGGATCACCTCCCTGCTGGCAATGCTCTTCCTAATGCCCCCCAGGATCTCATTGGCCTTCTTGGCCACAGGGACACACTGCTGGCTCATGGACAGCTTGTTATCCACCAGGACCTCCAGGTCCTTCTCCACAGAGCTGCTTTCCAGGTCAGCCCCCACCCTGCACTGGTGCAGGAGGTTGTTCTTCCCCAGGTACAGGACCCTGCATTTGCCTTTGCTGAATTTTGGGCAGTTCTCTGCCCATCTCTCCACCCTGTCAAGGCCCTTCTGAAGGGCTGAACAGCACTTTGGGGTATTGGTCACTCCTCACAACTTTGTGTTGTCAATGAACTTGCTGAGGACATATCTGGCCCTTCATCCAAGTCATTGATAAGTAAGTTAAACAATATTTGGCCTAGTATTTAACCTTGGGGGACACCAATAGTGACAGACCTTCAACTAGACCCTGATTATGACACTGGGATCTGCCAATCAGCCACTTCTCACCCCATGTCACTGTCCACTCATCCAGTCCACACTTCCTGAGTTTGCCTATGAGGTGTTGCAAGAGAGAGTGTCAAAAGCCTTGCTGAAGTGGAGGTAGAAAATATCTACTGCTCTCCCCTCATCCATCCAGGAAGTTTTTACACCATAGAAGGCACTTTACCTTTGGTGAAACCATGCTGACTACTCCTGATCCCCTTTTGTCACCCTGCCATACACTAAAAGCTGAGGATGGTTCAGGCGGAATAAGGTAATAAGTTCAGTCTAGTAAATCCTAACAATGACAAAAACTTACATTATAAGGTAACTTCTGTAGGGTCCCAGAGTTCCATTACAGACCTCTGATATCCCTGAACCACTTTGTGAGTAGTGATCATAGGATTATCAGAAAGCGTTAAGAATGGAAGACCTTGTGCCAAAGTATGTGAGTTTGTATAATGTACCTACACTTAAAATTGCTTGGAAAAGAAATGGTGTATATATTCTTTCATGCCTATTCAATCATTAATGGACCTACTGAATGACAGTTATGTTTCCACTGTCTGGATGAGATTGAAACTGGAAATAGATCTACATCAAGACATTAGACTCAAACAGCCTCAGAGCTGATTAGAAAATGAATTGGTACAAATTCTAAGGTTTTTTCTAACCTTGCTTCATACAAAAACATTCTGAGACAAATTGAATTCTTTTATAAAAATCTCTGATCTAAGAACATGTCCAGTTTCTCTTTGGTTTTCAAGATCATACTTGTATGTCTTAGATACACCTCTAATTGCAGGTTTAAATGTTTAAAAAGGAAACATAATTTTAAGCTTTTGCATAAACCTTTAACCCTGATTATGTAAAGCTTTTACCTTCTTGTCTTTCTATAAAGGAAAAAATGTATTAGAATATCAGGCCTTGATGTATTCCAACTCTTAATGTGCTGTAGCATGCTGTACTGCACAACCTGTGATAAGACTAACCTTTTGCATTAATCCATAACACTTTCTAATAGGGTAGCATGCAAAATGTTCTATTTGTTGGAGTCTTCACAAGAGAATCACCCTGGAAATCTGATGCTGCACAACTTCAGAAGTAGACTACATTAGAAAAACCCACTCTTTTTGCTTAGCAACCATTTGAGAAAGTATAGATATTTTAACATTATATGCAGCAAAAGCTCTTTGAAGTCAATGTTGTTAAAATACATAAAATGGTATTAAATTATATATAGTAGATTATACAATATAATTGAACAAATCTTGTATTTTTTCCTTCTAGGTGGAACTGAGATATATTAGCTAAAAAATAATCTCTTATGATTTAATATAGTCACTAGCCAGGAAAATAATTAAGGCTTCTATAACATTACCAGTTTGTGACTATTTAACAGTGAAATTCCCAACCCCTTAGCACTAAATCCACAAATGTTAACTGAAGTTTAATATTGCAATTTTGAGACTCTTTCCAGTAGTGGAGTCTCAAACTCAAATTTAGCTCAGTGAAAGAGCTGGGAAACTTGAGCTTCATGTACTCACAGATGCATGAAGGCATATGTCATGGTTTAAGAATGGGACACCCCAATTTAGTGCTCCCACTGAGACTCTCCAAACCATAAGCCACTTGCTCATTCTCTCGCCCCCTGCAGAGGGAGGGAGAGGAGAATTGGAGTCACAAAAGCTGAAGATCACAGGCTGAGATAAGAGCAATTTATTGGAAACTGCAATGAGATAAGAAAATGAGTAACAGCAACAATATTCATAACAGGTCTACAAGGGAGAGGCAAGTGATTCACATGCAAAATTCTCTCCACAGAGAGTGACCTGACCAGACTGCAGCCACACCACCCTGAGCCCTGCCTCTGGCTTGGAACTGGCATTATCTCCTCACTCCCACTACCACACTTACTCAACCAGAAGAACTCCTTTTCCCTGGAAGAGTCTCCCTTCCTCCCATCCCCGGCAACGAGGGAGTAAAGAATAACCTTCGGGTCCTAGCCATGCCCTCTCCCTGCTGCTGCAGAAATTAACCCCGTCCAGGCTGGAACCAGGGCAGTCTATTACACTAGTTCTGCCTAGTCCAGGCTGGCTGCCTGTAAGTCAGCTCCAGATCAGAGAGGGATGTGAGGGGGTGACAAATACCAGAGCTAACTACCAACTGCTCCTCTACATTCCCGAAGCTCCAGCAAGGTGTTGGTACAACACTGACCTGTCTGTATATCAGAGCACAGATGAAACACAGGTCTGTCAACACCAGGTGGTCAACAAACCTAAATATAGGATCCATTCTGTGAAGCTATCTAGCTGACTGCCTTCAGCAGAAAATGACAAGGGCTTAAGCCTCATCCTTAGAAGGGAACACAGACCATAAATCCAAGTTTTTCACAAACATTTCTGCTATACAATATTAAATTGATAATTTCAAAACTTAGTTTTCAATTAGCTTGATGAAAATTCTAATCATCTGCCCAAGTGATTAATTATGTCATACTTCATTTTTGTTTATTATAGTCCCTAACATTTTTAAAAAGCAGATTTAAGTAATCTTTTCTGTCAGTAATGAATTGGGGATAGACTCAGGGAGAGCACCCAAGAGAATCAGCTGTTCCACCTGAGAGACTAGGCATTATTTTTTATTCAACCCTCTAGTTCTCACATTCATCAACCAGCAGCACTGTCAGCCATTAAAATTTGTATTTCTAATATCAGCTAAAGAAGCAAATGGAAGAAAAACAGGGAGCAAAAAAGACCAGATTTTAAAATGTATTCTATTATGGCATGGGTTTAATTTTGTATAAAAAAGTGTTATCTTATCTTGCTAACATTT
The DNA here is from genome assembly GCA_013400515.1 of Erpornis zantholeuca. Classification (NCBI taxonomy): domain Eukaryota; kingdom Metazoa; phylum Chordata; class Aves; order Passeriformes; family Timaliidae; genus Erpornis; species Erpornis zantholeuca. The sequence goes on along the minus strand of VZTN01024655.1, from coordinate 8,236 downwards.
TAAGCAATATGAGTTTCTTGAATTAGATGCATGGGTCCTGCACTTAACACTAGAAGAGGTCCCAGGGTGGGACTTATAACATACCATCTGTGAAATAGCAAAGGAAGAAATTACACAATAATTAGTAGATTCTAAGCAAACATTTCAAAAACATGACAGCTTCCTTTGCTTCACTTTGATAAACTAGAGATTCTTCCAGAAAGAATTTCCATCATGTCGGAGTGTTTTGTTTTGTTTTGTTTTTTAAAGGAAAATTAGGATTGCAGAAAAACTTAGAGCACACCAAATTTGAAGTTGCTAACATTTTAAGGCTCTGATGGATTTGCGTAAAGTTTTAATTGCTTTTTTTCTAATTACATTAAGAAGTTGTCGTTATTGCCTACATAAGCCATCCAGTGTTCCACAGCATCTTTTTTTCCTCCTTTTGTGAAGCAAAACAGTTGTCAAGCAAAGGCAAATGAATGGCAACATTAATATTCTTGACATTCTGCAATATTGTGATGATGAATGCTATAAAAGAGACTGTAAATAAAAAAATTAATGAAACAATAACATAAATGGAGGTCATGGGTGTTCTTTCCCCCTCCTTCACTGTTATTAGTGAAGCACTTAAGCATGTCCTTAGCTTTAGGCATGTGAGTAGTCCCATCAGTTAATAGTACTATTCACATTTAAAATTAAACATTTGCATAAGTGCTTTGCAGACTTGAAGGCTCTAAGTGAAGTGATTTACCAAAACTGAACTCATCTTGGTTGTAAGAAAAAGAGCAATGACGTGAAAATAAGTTTCCAAGCCCTGTGTCATCAGCCACTCTGACCTGCCACCTAGAAAAGCACTGATGACAGGTCGAACAATCAGCCAGAGGTCACACTGGAAGTCTTTTACTATAATCACAAAATGGCTCTTTTTCTTATTCTCTAGAAACTAGCTCAAAATAAAAAGTTTCCTTGACAAGGAGAAGTGCTGAGAAGGAGGAACTGTAGAACTGCAGGCTTTTTACTTGGGTGGCAAGTAGCTGTCACTTTGTAGAGGACAAGATCTGAAGTGCTGTGCTCCAGAAGGCAGCCTCAGAGACAGATTCCTGCCTTTTTACTGCCTCACTGGACATTCTCTAGAACCCCTTGAAGTCAGCAGCTTCATTAAGATCTTGTTTCCATGGTAGCCTTCCATTATTATGGTAATATTTATTACCATAATAAAAACTAGCAGGTATGCATACCTGCTAGGGGATCACACACAAGACATATGTATTCTTACCTGAGTAAATGAGTATCTCACTTAAACGTGAGAGGTCCAAGGAAATTGGGGTCTAGCTAGCAAAGATGGGGATTGTGCCAAATTTCTCCCTCATCTGATATCCATCCTTCTCTGAGTTGTCTCAGTTCTTGAAACATTGACTGAAGTAAGAACTTCTCTTTTTTCTGGTGATATTTCAGAAACATATTCTTCAATTCAACCCATAAAAGATGGCTTTGTTCTGATAGAATCTAAATGCCTACACATTGTACACATCCTCTCCTCTATAAAATTCCTTAATTAAAGCATTAACCTTTCAATATAAATATCACGTTTGAGCACTGTAACAAATATTTATGAGTTAAAAAAAAAATTACCAGAAAAGTAACTACTAAGGAACTCAAGAAAAACTAATACACTACTAGCTACCCATCGTTTTCATTGTGCAATTCACTGACTTTTCAAAAGGGTGCAATGTGTTCCTCCTCCAAGAATGATGTCCTGCTTGTGCTTATTCTCTTGCACTCCTCTGGGTAAAACAAACTTTTGGAAAATAGCCAGATGGCCTTTGTGGATTTGATGAGCCTTTGGGCTGGTTAGCTGTAATAACATGAAGGTATTGATTGTTGGACCTTTAATGGGTGATGAATTGCATAGGTCTTACACCTGCAGTTGCCATTCACAGCCTGAGTCAATAGTTCACTAGGAAACCTTATAAATTAAATTTGGCACCTAATATGAGCATTTTAAAAGCTAATCTGAATTGATTATTTTAAGAAAATTACCTCGAGAAAAAATATACCTGTGGAAATAAGTATTTTTAACTTAATCTTGTTTCTGTTAACCCAATTAGAATACTGCTCTGCAGGAGAAAAAAAAAAAAAAAAGATTACTTGAGTTTCAGATTTTACCTGATTTGTAAGAGGTTTTTTTTTCATAGGAAGCTGTTATATTGAAAGTCTGTGGCATTTTTAACTTTCCACGCTCAGCTTATCCTAAATAATTTTTAGTTGAAAACTCTTTCTCCTCTTATTTTAAAAAAACTTTTATCCAATATGGCTTGATATCCCATGTCTCACATCCCACCCTAGGTCCTATTTATAGACAGAACACACTTCAGATTTCTTCATAGGACCACTATATCATGGGCTCCAAGAAAAAGGTGATATTCACACATTCAGGGAACAGCTGGCAGCTGATGTTTTTGAGTTGGTGATGCTCGAACTTCTCCTCTTCAGAATGTCTCTGTGAATTAGCTCAATTTTAAACCACAGTGAAAACCAACAAATATATTAAAGAGGAGCATATTCACTAGGACTGACTTAAGCCATCAAGCTCACTGGGGTATCTGACTAGAAGCAGCTGAGGCACCAGGCTCTGAGTTTTGAGATTTGTGCTGTAGTAATTCTAGACGTGTAAGCCTTGTGACTAGTAATAAATCTTTATATATTACACAAAGGTGTCCTGGGTTATAATGTAAGATGTGTCCAGGGGGGTGTATTCTATCA
>VZTN01024654.1:0-13195 GCA_013400515.1 Erpornis zantholeuca | reverse complement strand
CTGGGAGAAGAGACTGACCCCCACCTGACTCCACCCTCCTGTCAGGGAGTTGGAGAGAGCAATAAGGTCTCCCCTGAATATTTTATTCAGAAATAACAAGCCTAAGAGGGCATCTTTCCTATTTGGCTCAGAGCACTTGTAACAAGAAGTTATTTTCCACAAATTTCAGGAGTTTTAGACTTTTTCATCACAGCAGTTTGGTATTCCCCGTTGATGTCTGGGAAGTTGAAATCTTCCATAAGGACCAGGGCTACCAATACAGAGATTTTTCCTAATTGCCTATAGAATAACTCATCAGTGCTATCATCCTGGCTGGGAGACTGGTAGTAGAGATCGGCTACATCTGTTTTCCATTCCCCTAATGCTCAGAGACTCTCAAACACATCATCCCTAACTGTAAGGGCTGTACGGTCAAACCTCTCCCTTACATATAGTGCAATACCACCTCCTTGCCTGCCCTGCCTATCCTTCCTGAACAGCCTGTAGCCCTCCATCTCAGCACTATGGTTGTGGGACTCCTGCTAATTCTCACTTATATCAATGACTTAGGTCTGGGAACAGACCAATGCTTCCAATTCATCCTGTTTGTTTCTCAAACTGCATGCATTGGTGTACAAGTGTGTCATAAAATCATAGAATATCCTGAGTTGGAAGGGACCCACAAGGATAATGGAATCAAACTCCTGGCCCTGCACAGGACACCCCAACAATCCCACCATGTGCCTGAGAGTGTCGTCCAAACACTTCTTGAGCTCTGGCAGCCTTGGGGTCATGACCAGTGCCCTGGGAGCTTGTTCCAGTGCCTGACCACCCTCTGGGGGAAGAACCTTTTATCAGAATCCCAGAATAATTTAGGTTTGGAAAGACCTCCAAGACCATTGAGTCCAACCTGTGACCCCCACCTTGTCAACTAGACCAGAGCACTGTGTGTCACATCCAGTCGTTCCTTGAACACCTTCAGGGATGGTGATTCCACCACCTCCCTGGGCATCCCGTTCCAATGCTGAACAACCCTTTCTGTGAAGAAATTCTTCCTGCAGTCAGGTTGACAGTCCTGTAGTTCCCTGGATCCTCCTTCTGGCCCTTCTTGTGGATGGACATCACACTGGCCTTTTTCCACATTGACTTTTCCTAATATCCAACCTAAACCTCCCCTGACACTGCTCCAGCCATTCCCTCAGGTCCTGTCTCTGGTCACCAGAGAGAAGCTATCAGTACTCCCCCTCTACTTCCCCTCACAAGGAAGCCGTAGACTGCTATGAGGTCTTCACTCAGTCTCCTCTTCTCTAGACCAAACAAATCATTTCAGCTGCTCCTCATACAGACCCCCAGGTCCCTTTCCACAGCACTGTTTTCCAGCCTTTCGTTCCCCAGTCTGTCAGTACATCCAGGGTTTCTCCATCCCAGGTGCAGAATCTAGCACTCACCTTTGTTAAACTACACACATTTGGTGATTGCCCATCCCTCTCATTTGTCAAGGTCTCTCTGCAGGGCCTCTCTGCTTTTGAGGGAGTCTATTTCAGATATGCTCCTAAAACCCCAGTACTCCTTGGAGGACCATAAATATTCCCACTAGCATTGCCACTCTCAGGCAATGCCATGCCAACCCTTGGCGTAACTTCAGTTCTCCTGATGGTATCCCCTTTACCCATCACTTCTAGTTTAAAGTCCTCTCAATTGGTCCTGCCAGCTTATGAGCAAAGAAGCATTTCCCCCATCAGGGCAGGTGGATCCCATCAGGCTCAAGCATACCTTGTGTCTTGTAGACTCTTCTATGGTTATAAAAACCAAAGTTCTGGTGGAGGCACCAGACCTGAAGCCAGATATTGATGTTTTGGGCATGCCTGTTTCTTCCATTGACTCTCCCCATTACTGGGAGAATCGAGGAAAACACTACCTTTTCTCCTGAATCTTTTAGCATTCTTCCCAGGGCCCTGAAATCTTTTGATTGACCTTGGCCTTCTTGTTGCAATGTCATTAGCATCCATGTGAAAGAGAAGGAGTAGATAATAGTCTGAAGGCTCTACTGAGCTCATCAGTCATTTGGCTACATCCCTCATTTGAGGTCCAGGGAGGCAGAAAACTTCCCTGAAAAGATGATCCAGTCTGCAGATGGCGACTCATTTGGCTCAGGAGAAAGTCACCAATGACCATTACTCACTGTTGTTTCTTTTCAATGCTGGTCAAGTGCATTAAGCAGGTCTTGAAATGAGGGATTGGTTGATCTCACCTTGATGAGAGTACTTGCACAGATTCCTCCTCTTCTATCTCATCTCCTTCATCTATTGTACCCAGAGCTTCATACCTATTCTGTAAAGGTAGTTGAGAGGATAAGAAGGGGTTCCTCTTACAGCTCAGTGCAGTAACTTGCTTGTAATATGGAAAGCTGCATTCTTCCTTAGGAGCACTGAGTACAAGCTTCTGATATACTAGGGGTAGTTGTTTCAGTCAGTGTTGAGCTTGAGATATGCATTTTATACATCTTTGGTAATCTGATTTGATTTTATACCAGATCATTTTCTATCATCTATTTAAAATGTGATTTTTTAAAATTGAATACTGACCACGAATGTTCACTTTCTCTTATTTAGGAAAAATACTGGTACTGCAGAGAAATGGGGAAAAAATTAACTTACCACAAACTTCCTGTTAGATTTATGATAATATAATGTTTTTATTAAGTAGCCCTAAAATTGGATATATGGTCTGTTTTTTGGTTTTGCTATCATTAGATCTTTGTATACACAAACTGTGGTGTTAGCACTGGTAAACAGGGATTTTCTTGGCTCAGGTTCTGTCAGTGTGAGACTAAAGATCATGTGAGACCCTCTGTTGTGTGAGGGTCTGGAGTAGACTCCATTTGATCCAGATCTTGCTATTCAGTAGAAAAAAACCCAGGACAATTCAGATAAATTAATAGGAAAACGCTAAAGTATGCCTGGAACTATTAGGGTTGTGTTTTGGAGGGATGATAAATAAACCAACCCTCTCCAAACTTTTCCATACCTTCTTGTTGTTTCTCTGCTGCATATAAACAGGCTCAGACTGCTCTTATATCACAAAGCATTAAGACGAGGCTGTATTGGAAATGTCTCCATCCTGATCTGAAGCCATGGAGATGGATGATGAATTCTTCCCCCCTTCAATGTCAAACTTCCTGTTGCTGATTTCCCCTGCAGAAAGATAGCATCTGATCTTTTTCATCCCTTCTTCTGTTGTTGAACTTCATGCAGGGTCTTCCAGTCCATTACATCTGAAACTGCCACCTCTTACTTCTAAAAATCATTGACTATAGACAGTTTGCTGGTACCTTCCCCCCAGAGTAGGCTGTCTAATCTGCTTTTGCTGCTGTAACCAAATAAAGATTTCTTCAGTAGAGCTAGAAAAATATTTTCCTTACCTTAGGGGGAGAAAAGGGGGCATATTTTCATAAAAACACTGCACAGAAAAATCCTGTACTAGTATTTTTATTGTTCAGTTTGGGTTTTTTCTTGTTTTTGTTTTTTCCTCAAATAGCCTTTATCCTATAAATAACTCTATAGTCTGAATTTGGTATAATTTGATTGATAGTAATTTTGCCCTATTGAGTTTAAGTGGCTTGCATTCGGTGTGATAAAACTGATCACAGATCTTTCTTAGATTCGATTCTTCCTTGTTCTATAAGAATATCTGTTGGATATAAAGAACCAGCATAAGAAAGATAGCAGAGCCTAGCCTGCTCTTACTTAAAATTTATTTTTGTTACTAGGTTTTTGGCTTGCATCTGAAGGAATAGCTAAAATTATTTACTATTTTGTTTCCTTTTGTCTGTCTTTTGATCAGTCTGGATCGCCATATGCAGACTCATCATGGACACCATAAGCCATTCCCTTGCAAGCTCTGTCCATTCAAGTCCTCTTACAATAGCCACTTGAAAACCCATATACTCAAAACTCATGCTGGTAAGTCAATTCGTTTCTTCCTCACACTCTCACTTGTCCTCTCTTGATCCCTTTCTCTTGCTGTCAGGCACATATACTTGCTCTTGTGTATTCCCTCTTGCTCAACCTCACATGCAGTCATGCTCATTCTCTCTCTCTTCCTTGTGGGCAGTCACATGTGCTCTCCACATTCTCTTGTGTGATCACAAGCTCTTCTTGTGTGTTCATTTGCCTCTTCTCACTTTTGTGTGTCCCCTCTCAATGAAACTATGCAATCACACTCTCCCTCAGATGCAGTCACATTCCTCCCTCTCTATCTAGGTTGCAATCTCCCTCTCTCACATACGGTTGTGTGGTCTCTGTCATGTATTCTCTCTTGCTTGCTCATTCTCATGATTGTGCTTGCTCTCTTCATGTGTGGCTGCACTCATAAGCTGCTGCTTGTTTACTTCCTCTCACTGTCACAGTCATGTGCTCCTTGTTGCTCAACCTTGTGCATGGTTGTGCTCACTATCCCTCTCTAGATTGTGCATGCTGTTCCTCTCGTGGGTGTGATGGCACACGCTCTCCCTCACTCGGTCACAATCTCTGTGGCCCACAGACCATTGCCTGCTCTCCCTCACCCAGAGTCATGTTTGGTCTTCATCTCTGGGTTATGGTCTCCCTGTATCTCATGTGGCTGTGAATGCTCCCTCCCTTTCTCTCTCTCTATAGCACTTTCACAGGGGACATCCTTCTCTGTTGTTCCCTCCTGCACTCTCTTATACCAGGTCACCTGCTCTACATTTCTCTCCAAGTCAAACTAGGTTTCTCTTGCTTGTGGTTTCTCCATCTAGCATGCTCACTCTAGTGGTCATATATTTGCTGTTGCTACCTTCCCCTTAGCACAGCTTCTAGGAGGGTCAGTTCCATGATCTTCACAGGCACAGAGGTGAGGCTGACAGGTCAGTAGTTCCCAGGGTCCTCCTGATGCCTTAAATGGCTACCTAAAAACAGAGACTAAACAAGAATAAGGGAATAAAGGTAGGTATTTATTTGAAAGGCCTTCAAAGGTACACCCTGGGGTTCCAGAGGCTCCTTCCCTAGTGGATCCCAAGATGGACAAGAAGTCACAAGTTCTTCACACTTTTATGGGTTTGGTTCATTAGCATATCAGCATAAATTCGCTGATTAAAACTTTAGCTAATGATGTAATTACTCCAAGCTTACCCGCCCCCTTCTGAAGATGTTGGTTTACACATTTTGGGCCTAGGACAGTCTGGNCCACCCTACATACTTAACCCTTATCACCCACCGGAAGCGTGGTCTTTGCCTCTGGATCAGCATGTGTCTGGGGCTGGAATAAACATCTCTGAAGACCTTTGCAAAGACCCTTCCTCACTTCTTTCTACCAACGCAGCCAGCTTCCGGAGGGTTGTGAGCCAGAGAGAAAAACCACCCTGGCTTACAACAAGCCAATGATGTGATTTCCCCCAGCCTTCCCCCCTCTTCCCAAGATGATGGTTTACAGTTCTTGTTTCTGTGTTTCCTTGAAGAGCAAGTTAGAGGTTTTTTTATGTCTGTCTTAGCACAGAGAACAGCATTTAACAAGCCACAGAAAACTTCAGAGTTACACTAGCAGTACAGGATTTGAAAAATATAGAAGTTAAAACCTAAGGCATCATTACATACCTGTAGAAGCCCTTTCTGTCATTCTTTGTGTCCCTTGGCAAGTTCAACTCCAGCTGCACCTTGGCCTTCTTGACCCTATCATTACACAAGACAGCATCTCTATACTCTTCCCAGGATACCTGTCCCTGCTTCCACTGCCTGTGCATTTCCTTCTTGCCATTTAGCTTGACCAGCAGATCTTGACTCAGCCATGCCGGGCTCTCATCTTCCTTTCCTGACTTCTTACACCTGGGGATCACTGGCTCTTGTGCTCTATGGAAGGCTTCCTTAAAGATCTGCCAGCTCTGTTCTGTTCCCTTGTCCCCGAGGGCAGTTTCCTAGGGGATCCCACTGACTGTCTCTCTGAAGAGCTGGAAGTTTGCTTTTCTGAAGTTCAGGGTGAACTTTACTCTTCATCTGACCCATATCCCTCAGTACTGCCAACTCCACCAATGCATGATCACTGCAGTCCCGACTGCCTCCAATCCTGATGTCCCTGATTAGCTCATTTGTGTTTGGTGACCATCAGATCCATCATTGCATCCCCTCTGGTAGGGTCGTCTATTACCTGGCTCAAGAAGTTATCCTCCATGCATTCCAGGAGTCTCCTGAATTGCCTACAGCTCGCTGTGCTGCTCTCCCAGTAGATGTTGGGGTGGGTGAAGTTCCCCAGCAGGACAAGAGCCTCCAAGCACGATGCCTCCTGTAGCTGAAACCAGGAGGCTTTGTCAATAGGCTCCCCTTGATCCGGTGGGATCCGGTGGACTGTAGTAGACACCAACCACAAGGTTCCCTTTGTTGCTTCAGTCTGATTCTTACCCATGAGCTTTTGGTAGTCCTAGGAGTATCAGATTGCTGTTTCCAAGGACAGTAATCCCCCAAAGGGTAGAGACTTCTGGTTCCCTCAGGAGTCTGCAGTAGAGCACTCTGGTTATCCCCAATTTCAGTCTTGCTTTGACAGCTAGGAACTTACGGTGAATTGACCCTGGCTGGATGCCAGATACCCACCAAAGCTGCTCTATCCCTTCCCCTCCTCAGCTGAACAGAGGAGAGACAATATTAGAAGTTTGTGGGTAGAAATAAGGAGAGAGAACACTCAGCAATTACTGTCATGGGCAAAACAGACTTGACTTGGGGAAATTTAATTTAATTTATTGCCAATCAAATCAGAGTAGAGTAATGAGAAAATAAAACCCAAATCTAAAAACATATTCCCCTCACACCTCCCTCCTTCCCAGGCAGAACTGCTTGGGTAGTTCTCTTCTGTACTAGATATTTTGGTCCTTTAGTTATCATAGTTAATAGTAGCATTCAAAATCCAAGTATAATTCAATAACATGTCAATTTCCTAGAGAGACCAAACCTTTTTTTCTTAAAGGATATTAAAAATACATTTCTGTCATCAGAACATTTTGCATATATCTGGAAGACCTGTCAGTTCTAATGTGTTTCTGTTTTTTGTCAGATATCTCTCAAATTCTGAGACTTTTGTCTGTTATGAAAGTTAACTAGGAAATGTATGGACTAACTTTTTTTTCTGCTGTTCCTAGTAGTCATGGGCTTTGAATGTGAATTGGATCTTCAGATTGTTTGTTTTTTTATTTTGGTTTGGGTTTTTTTGTGTGGTGGTCTTGAGTTTTTTTAGCAACATACTGTTTCCTTGCTTCTCTCCTATACTTACACAATCTCTATTTTTAGGGAGAAGTTGAAAAGGAATCTTTTTTGTCTAACACTTCCTTCTAGTACGCAAGTCTACAAACATAGCTCCATATGCTCAGCGTAAAAGAAAACCCTTTGACTTCCTTGCCAAAATGTTCTTGTGCTGCAGGTGGCTACAGGTATATGATACACATTTGTCAGCTTTGGAAGACATTTGAAAGGCAGACTTTAAGGAGGGTCAGCTTAGCATCATTACTATGATTAACAGGTCTGGTTCTGCTTCCTTCAGCTTTTGAGACCTTAGAGGTCCATTGCAGATTCTACTTTTGAGGTAAGCAACAACTTTTTCCTATTTTAATCCTCCACTTGACAATAAAAGGCTCTAATAAGTACTGTGCCACTTTACCCCAGCTAAGGATCTGACCTTAACTAGCAGAGCTCCATTAAATTTCTTGAAATAAAAATTGGAGAAATCTCAGAAAGCATATCAGTTATCAAGACTTGTAGTAATTCTGCAGCTAATAAGGTAGAGGAGCAAGAGGGTGGAATGATACTCATGGCTTAATATTTTTGTGACCTCTTTTTTTTTTAATCTGCTTGGTGGTGTTGGCTCGTGTGGCTTTCTTCTTTGTTTGGATACTCTTCTACCATTTTTCAGCCTTCAGGAGTGGAGCTTTGCATCGGGAGCTTAAGTTTAAAAAGAAAATATCAGGCTGCCTTTCTGAACATCCAGACAGCATACACACACAGATGCAATCTCTTGGCTGACCATATCCATTACTGAGTTCAGAGCAACGGACAATGAAAAATGAAGTCTCATTCCTCAAAACAAAAAGAAGAAATGTAATACTTCTGCACCACTGGATACCAGTTTGTAAAGAGTGAGAGGCCTATCCTCAGAAAGAGGACTGAAAAGCTGTAAAGCCACATGACTGTCAGTCATTCTTCATGCTGTTTTCTGCAGCTCCTGATATAGGTGCTATAATCAAGATAACATCCACTACTTTCCCTTCCTCCACCAAGCCAGTCATTTTATCATAGAAATCAATCAGGTTAGTGTTTTCAATCACTTTGTTCGTGCTGTTCTCCATATGTGTGGGCATACCTTCCATGAGAATTTGCTTCATAACTTTCTCAGGATATCTAGAGGTTTTTTATTAATTAAAAACAAACAAACAAAAAAAGAAAATAAAAACGTCACAAACAAGCAACCCCATCAACACCACCCTCACCCCCAATCAAAACAAAAACCACACAAACACCAACTCCCAAAGAAGAACAAAATGGGAGAAGCTACAAACAAGATTCTCAATTTCTAATAAGTTTTGATTTTTTTTTTCCCCTGCTGGAACTCTGCTGGACAGTAGAAAAATGAGTAAGTTGTCCAACTGTTAGAAGTTTGAGAACAAAGTTAAAAGGATTGAGCCATTCAGGTATAATGATTTTGAGAGAAAAGCCTCCCAGAGCCTACAATGTTTTGGGTTTCTTACTAGTTATCTGTTCTTGGTAAGAAAACTCTTCCCCCTTCCCCCATTATAAAAGTCTCTTTTAAAATTGTATATCACTTTTCCATCTTCTTCCTCTCCCATGGGCTTTAATTCTAGGCTCTGCAGACATTTGGTTCAGTCGGCCTAAATTCTTTAGCAAAAGGCCTAGATTCTGTACAGCACACTGAAAATAGCAACTGCATTAAAAACAAACCCCACAAACAAAAAGGCCACAAAGAACAAAAGTTATTACCTTGTGTTTCGTATACAATTTACCTACCTGCTGCCAAACTGTAAACTTCCAGTGTCCTACAGAAGCTTCCATTTGTAACTTGCAATAAATTAATATTGGGATTTTGGAGACCCAGGCACAGAAAGGTTAAATGGTGTAACAGGAAGGGACTTTAAACTGGAAAATGATATTCAGTTTCTAGCTCTGTCAGAGACCATCTGTGTCATCTGAAACCAGTTCACGAGTCTGTGGTTCTGTGATTCGTTGAAATAGCAAGACTTCATGGTAAAGATGCTCACTTAGCTTGTTTTTCACACAGAGCCTAACACAAGTCTAGGCTCAACCTATATAATTCAAATAAGTGGGTATCAACTGCACAGAATATAAATGAAATATTAGATGTGCTACTTAGAATATATAACTGCCATTTCATTTCTTGCCACCAACAAGGTCTGAGTCTTCAGATTATATTCAATAATTTGAAGCTGTTTGAAAAACAAGTTTTGTCTTTTGTCTCTGTGAGACAGTAATTTCTGTTGTTTTACTGTATTTTAAATGGTTTATTTGTAGTACATGAGTGGAAACTTGAATTTCATAATATTGTTTTGTTTCCCTTTGGCATTTCATAAACAATTCCCTCTTCTTGCTGCTCTCCTTTCTTCTGTCCCTTGCAGGCTCCCTTTCTCCTGCCTCCTCCCTCCCTTTTGTATGCATGCCCTCAATCACACATGGTCCTGCTCTTTTTCTCTACTGCTCTGTCTGGTTTTCCCCCATCTGCCATCTGCCCCTCAGTTTCTGTCAATCCAAATAAAGCCATGACTCTAACATGGCAGTGGAGATTAAGAACTACCGCTTAGTCTGCTTTCCAAATATTGATGAACCCTCTGGTAGTAGTGAACATCATTGACAGCAGAGTTTATGTCCAACGGCAGTGTGTCTTCTACTTGTTTGGAGTTGCAGTAAAATAAGGGACTTTATTAGGCCAAAGCTTATGAAGGCTTTTTCTTTACATTTTATATAGTGCATCTCTTTAGACTTCACCACATTGCTTCTTCATAAATATATAAAACCAAAATCCTGATCAAGTTTAGGGTTTTCCTGCCTTTGGACCCCTTGACTTTTCTTGAATTTATTTAAACTAATTGATGTATTTTTGGGGCATTTTTTCCCTTCTTTTGAAAAGTTCCCATTATCAAGTAAGCATATTCATGTGAGCTTTCCAAATAGTCCTTTCTGGGACTCATTCTTTCAGTCTCTCTTCTTAGGTCTGGAAAACTGAAAATCTCTTCCTGTATTTACTGTATTTACCTTTCTTTAAGACTAAGTGTTCTTTGGGGAACTGTGTTGGATTTTTAACTTTTTCTGACTTAAAAATATCAAGGTTTTGGGGTTAGTCTTCAGATTACCAATTTCCTAAGGTTAAGGAAACTTAATCCAAGGCCTTTCTCTGAAGTTCACTGTTCCATTAATTTTCTTTTTATAATGATGTGCCTCTCATTCAGATGATTTAAATAAAACATGAGATTTATAGTTGGTGATGGCCTGAGGTGGCTGACATCATTAATAATCCATTTATAAATTACAATAAGATATTTGTTTAGCTCATAGGATTAAGTAGAAAGTAAGAGAAATATATTCTGAATTGGAGGGGGAAGGTACTTCTCTCGATAAACTGGTCTTGATCTTAACCCTCCTTTTGACAAAAAGGGACCTCTTTCACCAAATGTACATCTTCCTTTCTTCACATTTTCCCCCTGGTCTCTGTGATTACTGAAGGTTGATCTTGCTAGTAAAGCCTAAGGCAAAGAAGACATTCAGTACCTCAGCTTTTTCCATGTCTTGTGTCACCAGGTCCCATCTCATTCAGTAAGGGGCCCACATTTTCCCTAACCTTCCTTTTGTCACTTGTGTTTTTAGAGAAGCCCTTCTGGTTGATTTTGACATCCCTGCTAAGATTTAATTCTATTTGACTTTAAGCTTTCCCAACCTCATCCCTGTATACTTGGATAGTATTTCTGTATTCCTCCCCAGTTGCCCATTCTTGATTTCACCCTCTGTAGGCTTCCTTATTGCATTTTGAGTTTTGCCAGGAGCTCCTTGTTCATCCACACAGGCCTCCTGAGATTTTTGCCTGACTTCCTACTCCTTGGGACAGAGCTTTCTTGAGCTTGGAGGAGGTGATCCTTGAATATTAACCAGCTTTTTTGGACCCCTCATCCCTCCAGGGCCTTATCCCAGGAAACCATTCCAAGCAGAACCTTGAAGTTCTCGCCTTGAGTTCAGGTCTGTGAGCTTGCTTTTCATCCTCCCTTCTTCCCCTCAGGAGCCTGAACTTCATCATTTCATGGTCACTGAGGCCAAGGCTGCCTTTGACGTTCAAATCCCCATCAAGCCCCTCCTTGTTGGTGAGCATGAGGTCTATCAGAACACCTCTCCCTGTTGGCTTCTCTGTCATTCGGTGGAGGAAGAAGTTACCATAAATGCATTCCAGGAACCTTCTGGATTGCTTATGCCGTGCTGTGTTATCCCTCTAACAGACATTGGAGTGGTCAAAGTCCCCCATGAGGACTAGGGCCTGTGAATCTGAGGCTGCTCCTAGCTGCCTGTAGAAGGCCTCATCCACTTGTTCTTCCTGGTCAGGCAACCTGTAGCAGATCCCCACTATGTGCTAGTGAGGTCCTTTGGTCTGCCATTTCAGTGGAGGTAAGGGATGGAGATACACGTGGCAGCAAAGATCCAAGGGTTATTGATGTGACAGTATCAAGAGCCTTACTAAAATCCAGAAAACCTAAATCTAATGCTTTCCCTTCATCCACTAGGATGGTGACCTCGTCATAGAAGAATATCAAATTAGTTAGACAGGACTTTGCCTTTGTGAACCCATGCTTACTATACCTGACCATTGCATTGTTCTTTAAATGCCTTTCAATAGCACCCAGTATAATCTTCCCAACAATTTTTCCAGGAAGTGAGGTTAGACTAACCAGTCTGTAGTTTCCTGGGTCTTTCTGCATGCCGTTCTTGTAAAGTAGCATAATACTGGCTAGCTTCCGGTCAGCAGAGACCTCCCCAAACTCCCCAGACCCTTGATAGATTATTGAGATGGAACCTGCCATAACATCCGCTGCCTCTTTCAGTACTCTGGAATGAATCTCATCGGGCCCCATGGACTTGAAACATTCAGATGATACAGCTGGTCCCTCACAATTTCAGGGTCCACAAATGGAAAGTCACCATTCCCACACTTGTGGTTCTCCAACTCAGGGGACCAGGCAGCCTGAGGTCTACCAGTATTATTCAAGACTGAGGTAAAAACTGCATTGAATGCCTCCACTTTTTCTTATTCCCTGTTAGGTGACCATCTTCAACAAGTATTAGTCCAACTCTTCAGAAGGGACAGGCAAGGAAGGAGAGGCAGTGGGTTAGTCCTGTATGTTAGTGTTTTGATTGTCTGGAGCTTAATGATGGTGATGATAGGGTTGAGTGTTTATGTGTAAGAAACAGGGAGAAGGCCAACAAGGCAGATATCCTGGTGTGAGTCTGTTACAGACTACCCAACCAGGATGAAGAGGCAGATGACATATTCTGTAAGCAGCTGAGAGAGTCTCGTGGTTTCCGGACCTTGTTTTGGTGGGAGACTTCAATTTACCAGGTATCTGCTGGAAATACAGCATAGCAGAGAGGAACAGTCTAGGAGGTTCCTGTAGTATGTGGAAGAGAACTTCCTGACACAGTTGATGAGGGAGCCAACCAGGGGAGGTGCCCTGCTGGACCTGCTGTTTGTGAACAGAGAAGGACTGGTGGGTGATGTGGTGGTTGGAGTCTGTCTTGGGTACAGTGATCACAAAACGAGTTTTTGATTCTCAGAGAAGGAGAGGGGTCAGCAGAACTGCCACCTTGGACTTCCAGAGGGCAAACTTTGGCCTGTTTAGGAGACTGGTTGAGAGAGTCCCTTGGGAGGCATTCCTTAAGGCAAAGGAGTCCAGGAAGTCTGGATGTGCTTCAAAAAGGAAATTTAAAGGTGCAGGAGCTGGCTGTCCCCATGTGCCAAGAGACAAGCCAGCAGGGAAGACCAGCTTGGCTGAAAAGAGAGCTTTGGCTGGAACTCAGGGAGAAAACATAGATTATGACCTTTGGAAAAGGGGACAGGCAACTCAGGAGGATTACAAGGATGTTGTGAAATTATGCAGGGAGAACATTAGAAGGGCCAAACCCCAAATAGAACTTTGTTGTAAGCCAGGGTGGTT
>VZTN01024652.1:65609-76325 GCA_013400515.1 Erpornis zantholeuca | reverse complement strand
ATTTAGCAAGAGAAATAATAAAGGACAGAATATGATAACATTGTTGTAAGGACTGTTAGCTCGTTTGTTTTGAAGGAAATTCTGGAAGGTCAAGATGGAAGTAATGTAAATGTTTATACTAAAATCCAGAGGGTTCAAAATTTTCAGTTGAAATACTTGGTGTCATTGCAATTACCAAATAAATTTTTATTATTGTTAGGTTTAAAAGTCTGTTTTAAAGAAGTCTGGTGCTATAAATTTTAGAATGAATGAATTCAAAAATTGTAAAACCCTATTTTATAAGTGGAAATTAGACTAGAAGTTTACATTTTAGATTTTGACTCGTTACTAATTTTTTTTTTTAATGTATTAAACCTCTTTTGAAAGCTTCTCCAAGTATTGGCTGGAACAGCTGAACAGTCTGTGAGCAAGTGCACTTGGATGCTAATTAACTGATTTGCGTAAAGCTATTTTCTACAGGCATTGAGAGCGTACAATCATTATGGCCATAAAAATTGACTTCTGTTTGTTACACACACTTCTACTGGAGTCATAAAATTATTCTTGGCTCTCATGTGTGCATGTAGCTACAAACTGCTATTAACACTGCCACTTGCACTTTGTCATAAAATACTAATTGCTTATTGACCAGGTCACAGAATTCGGGCAAAAAGTATATCTGATACAAATAATGAAGTCTGCAAACCATCCTGCCTCCTCTAACAACACAGAGTGTTTCAAACCCTGAAAACAGCTCCTGTGACCTGGACACATATTCCACACAAGGGTGTGGGTCACAGAGGGGGCTGTTTGCACAGTTTCATACTTGCCCTGCTCTTTGCAGGATCAGGGCAGTCCTTGGGGAAATACGGTTTCCCTGAGCCTCAACGCAGCCCTGTAAAAGAGAGAACAGACCTGGCAAGGGATTTGCATTCAAATAGCCAAGCAAGCTGGATCCATGTTCTTCCCACTGAACTTTATTCTGTGTTACTGAGTATTGCCTGTGTTCCTGACTCAGGCCTCAGCCCAAAGGTACTGAAAAACACAGAAATTTCAAGGGCACGAGAAGGTATTAGGAACTGGACTACCAGTGAATTAATGCAGAGGAGTTCACTTTCTGCTGCATCCTGATACTGAGCACAACTAAGTTGTCCCCAAAAGAACAAAGTTCCTCCCCAGCAATAAGTGAAGGTGAAAGGCAAGATGATGAAGAGAGGAAAGGATAAGAGAAAGGAGAGCGAAATTTTCAAAACAGTCTTTGTGACAAGTTTGTCTGTTCTGCCAGGTACCCACATGTGCTTTATTCAAAGCTGTGCTAGGGTGGGCCTGGCAGGTGTGTTGTGGCAGGGGTGCAAGTGGCTCTGTTCAAGTCCCCATGCAGACAGGAGGGCTGGGAAGAAAGAAGCAGCCAGAAATCCCTGTTCAAAGGAACCAAACCCACTCAGTGACAGTTTTTCTCTTTTGAGAACTGTGGTGAAAACTTTGTCCTGAAGTTGGTCTTAAGTCTTACACCCATGTTGGTACATATTGGAGGTGTTCAGTATTGAAATGTCATTAGCTTGTCATGATGAACATCAGCCTCAGTGCAGCATGCTGGGGTAATCATACTGTCTCAGTATTTGGAGGGCATAAAGACCAGGGTTCTTTTCTGTCCCTGGTGCCCTTTGATTGCATACAAAAGGAGATGAGAACACACAAGAGGTCACAACCCCGGGGCTGTGTGCTACAAGGTGTTTTAATGAAAACATCAGCCATTTAGAACAACTTGGTTAATTTCAGTAAGTAAATGAGTTTTGAGATGAATTAGTGAGTCAGCTGTCTATGGAAAACAAGCAATGTCCAAAGATGGCTCTGACTCCATCAAAGGCAGAGATCTCCCCCAGCTTCAGGGAGATGATGGAAGGAGAGCAGCTTTGTTCTCTTTCAGTTGAAGAGACCAAAGAGAAGTGAAAGCTTCACTATATTTTGTACTGCTTTTTATTATGGCTTGGGAGGAGGTGATGATTTCTAAACATCTAAAAAACCATTTTTTCCACACTCATTAGTGGATTGAGCAGTAGTACATGACCACTGAAAATAAAAAAACACACAAACCTGTTGCTATGCCGTTCACAACTCTGGTGTGAGAGGGTTCTCAAAGCAATTTGAAAGAATTTGGCAATAGAAGTATCGAGAGGAAAACAAACAGCTCTGGATTGAATCCCTTTAAAAAGATGCTGTTTACTTATGATAATCTCATTTCTCACACACAGGAGCTGTAGGGGTTGCTTTATAGTCTCTAAGAGGTTAAAAATAAGACAGATGCAAAAATATTTGCTGCTAAAATCAAGGCATCAAGTGAAATATTTAATGCTGGGAGAGAGTTGGGTAATAAGGTTATCAACGGTGTATAGCTTGAACCCATCCTAGCACTTTGCTGCTAACTCCAGAGAGTGTTTCAGAGCTGTCTGTAGCACAGAGAGTGGCATATCATCTGTACAATGATCCTAAAAATCTATAATTTCAAAAATGTATTCTAAAGTTAATATCTATTTCAAGGCAGGATTGGCATAAGCAAGCTTCCATGGGCTGAGCATCCTCCTGAAGATAGCAGAGTTGCATCCGGGTGTGACGAGCACCACGAAAATCTGATCTCTGGAAACAATGGAAGAGGCCATGAAACACAACTTGGTGTGAGTAAGCCCAGGTGTGTGACCAATTGCCTTAGTGATTATGATGAAGCAGTGGAAATTAATGCCTCTCACACTCAGTGTTTTGAACAATGAGCTAAATAGTTTGTACTGCACATCTCGTTATCTTGCCCAAGGTGCAGGAGGTGGGAAAGTGCCATTTCAGGTCACTCTTCATAGTGCCACAGCTAGTAACACAAAGCTGCAGATCCTTCCAAGGTAACTCACCATTAGAAATCCCAAGAAGTTGGCTTTGCTTCCAGAAAAGAAAGAAATAAGTGGAAATTCATTCCTGCGTTTGAATGGAAAGGGCTCATGCCAGTAACTCAGAGTTCAGGTGAGATCTTGGTCTCAGGAGGATTTGCTACATGCCTCTTGCAATTTTACTGTGGTGTTTCACTGTCATGTTTGTTTTTCTAAAGTCAAAGCCTAATTCTTCACCTCAGAATTCTGATTTGAAGGTGATGTTATCTTTTTTTCTGACTAAATTTCTCCTTCATGTAGAAAAACTGTCTTTTCAAGGCACAGTTCTACGAATCTCCATCCTGTTAAATATCTGTGAGTATTGAACTTTTTTTTAACTTCAGATGGGCACCTAAAATGCTTTTCAGTGTGCCATAGGCTGAGCATGATCATAATGATCTGGTAGCTGCTGTTAAAAAAAAATTATTTCATTTAAGACAGAATTTGCAAAGCCATGTAGAGTTACCTGTGTTTAACATACACACTTTCTATTGAAAATTGGGTATCTTACTCTTTTGGGTAGTTCTGAAAATCTCAGCCTAAATTTTGTTTAGAATTATTTGATATTTCCTTCAATGAAATCTACCCACCACCCTGTAAGGGGGAAAATACTTCTCAGAGCTGTGTGGTAGAATTTGTCATTGATATTATGTTCTCCTCACCTGCATGCAAAGGAAAACTCCTTCTCCTTGCTTTATTTTTTCTGTTCTCTATTTCTCTTTGTGGTGCATTTACCTCAGTGGCTATTACCATGGTGCTCCAATCAATACAAAGTCCAGTGCCCTGTATAATATAGTTCTAATTCTTTCACCCACGGGCTTTGATTTTGAAGTGGACACCTCCACCATAAGCCTATACCTAAGAATTAAAATCTTAATATTTTTTGCACAAGTTCCCTATTTTCCTTTCTGATGCATTCAGGCTCTGAGAATTGTTCCCCGAAGCCAAATCTATACTTTTTATTGTTATGTGAATATTCTGCTCATACCAGATATTACACTTTTACTTCCCATTCAATAAATATCTATGACATTCAGGTCAGCAATGAGTATTAGTCTGTCAGAACACTAATTTATGGTGGGAATAGTGTAATATCAAAAGGTTTATGGATCAGAAATGTGTAAATATGAAGTTCAATCAGTGGCTCTTCCATGAATTCAATTCTAAACAAACATTCCATTACAAAATTTAGTTTGTGCTTTCATTAATCTCTTGTTTCAAAACTGATCTGAAATGTCAGGTGATTTATGAACTTAGAAGACTCTTATTTGACATTTTTCCTTCTGCATTTTGTGACAATATAGCAGCCATCAGGTTGTTGAGGATGAGAATACATTTCAGTTACTTCATTGGAATATAGCTCAATATTAACTTTCTGGTCTGCTGTCTTACTGAACAATGCCTGTTCCTCTGACAGTTCATTTAGATATTGTCATGGTGTTGGAAGCTTTAAAGGGGTTAATGAGGTATTTATTCCATTATTGTTATTGGAAATTACAGTGTCTAGAACACTTACACAAGAAGATTAAAGATAGATGCTTTAGACCACTTTCTATAGTCTGATAGGCCATTATTTTCTGGTTCATAACACAAAATAGTACTTTTCATCAAGGAGCTCATATTCTCTAGATGATTCAAAAATTCACAGACCAAAACCAATGTGAAATATTAAGTTCCTAATACTTTTTTAACCCCAAACAAGTTAGAATGCAAATGTTTTAATCAAAGAAGGTGAAAGTGTCACACACATTTCTTTCTTGTGAAGGCTGATAATGAAAGGGGTGTCTTGGCACTGTTGAAGCAGAGCTCCCCTAGCCTGGCCTGTGCTTGTGGCTTAGTAAACATGGCAAAGTCTGCTGCTGCTAATGGTTTGAGTTGTTTTGCACGGGATTTAAAACTTTGTTGTTTCCCTGATTTCCAATGGGATGACACTGAGTGAAATTTTGCTGTTTTAATGTCATTACTTGGGGTGATGAGAAATTTTTTCACATTGGAAGGACAGCACTCACATTTTGAGTTGTATGGTGTGTTTGAGATATTGAGATATTTGGGGTCCTGTCCTTGCCTTATTATTGGCATGATTATTGGCAAAATTCCTGCTGTACTTTTTCAATCCTGAGGGCCAAGAAACCATTTCATAGCTCTTCAATCTGTTCTGATTGTGCAACATGGTGATGAATCTATCAGAGATCTGTAAGGGTTTTCTTCATGGTTTAGAATTAATAGAGCAAATTTTTGCAATATTTCATGCTCATGCTATAGAAGAAATTATGCAACCAATTGTTTTATTAGATGATAGATACCTCCTGGTAACTAGATCTGGAACATGTGTAACAGCAGATGAAGAGAGAGACAGATGGGGAGATGAAGATCTCCATCCTTTCAGAAAATCGAAAGCCTTATGGAATGGTCTCTATGGAAACTTGTGCTGGGTGATAACTGCTTGAACTGGTGACTCTTCAGCTGCTTGACTACGTTTGGACAGGGGAGTTGGACAGAATCATCTTCAGAGGTCCCTTCCAAACTCAACCTGTAGTTCTAGGAAGTGCTCACATGGTCCTTCACACCCCTGGGTGCGCAGGATGGGCAAGAGGCACAGCAGGATGTGCACCAGGAATCTCTGCTTCTTACAGCTCCTTCCACAGGGCACCACCTGTGTGTCTGCCCAGGTCTGTTGAGAAACACATGGCCCTTCTCCTGACAGTAGGATTTATTCCCCACACATATTTGTTGTGAAGGGATAAGCGTGGTGCTGTTTAATTCCTTCCTCTCTCTTTGCCTGGATAGGTTTAAGGGCTGCACAGCCCACGGTGGATGCCATCTGTACTGTACTGCCCCAGGTGCAGCCCTTCAGTGTCACCCAAGATGTCTCTGACAGGGTCTAGCACTCCTCACACTGAGTTTGGTGAAGTTTTAAAACTTCCTTCCCTCTCTACTTCCATCTTTGCCTCCTCATTTTCCACCTAGATACTCACCTGCATCCTCCTGTGGTCAATTACAAGAAGCAACCTGTTAGAAAGAAGCTTTGGTTCATCAGCGCTTAAAAAATGGACTTTTTACTAGAGGAGGGATTTAGTCAGCATTTAGTTTATGTGCCAAGCCTTACAGTAATCCTTGAGAAAGGTAACAAGATAACAGGCTGCAAAACAATATGGTCTAGAGCCAAGATGTGTTGGGGAGATATTCATGTAGCAGAAAACAACTTCACTGTAACAGAAATGAGTTTTATTTTCACACCTACAATGCATAATCTGATGCCTTCTCACAAATAACTTTATCATCCTGAATATTATTTTGGAAAAAGTAAATATAAGCTGATTAAGTTTCTGTTTCTAAACAGAAAAACCCCTGCCATTTCTGGATTTGAGGACTGGTTGGGTATTTTTTTTTTCCCATTTATGAAGTGGAGATAGGTAATAAACCAGAAAAAAAAATATTTATAGATGATACATAGCTAGCAATGCCTGTTCTCTACTGGCCAGCACACCCGTGTGGCTATTTCATCTTCCATGGTAACTTAAACACAAGAAAAAAGCCTTCACAGTTCAGGGCACTGCTGCCTGGCCAGAAGTTTGTAATAATTCATAGACCTTTCACTTTCATTTTTCTAGAGCTGAGGAATTACATTCTGCTATTAAAATGGCTTTGTGAGTTGCCTGGTAGGGTGTATATATTCTTTCTGCTCAAAGAGATAAATAGAGCATTGTGGAGAGCAGGGACTTCTTAACAGCAGGTGCTCTAAGGGATCCATTTGCCTTGAAAGAGAATATCATCGTGCTTCCCTTCACTCATCAGCTGTTTTTAGATAGGATCCCTTAAAAGATATGGGCTAGCCAGAATGGTTTATCCTCCTTGGGCAGTAGCCACAGGTGTTTGTCCTTTTGTGCAAATTAAGGGCAAGACAACTTTGTGAGTGGGACGTGAATCTGATATCCTTAGGTGGTTGTAAGGCTGGGTAAAGTGTTGGGTATCAGATACCAGATCTGTGTGTGAAAGGCTTGAAAATGTCCCAGGCAGCAGCCAGTGGGCACAGATTGTGGGCAGCTTAAGTGAGGCTGGGATTCATTGGGGTTGGTTTTAACAGCCTTGGCAGAGTCTGGAGTACAACCCTGGTGTGGAGAACTTGGTAGAGCTCATGGGATTTTTTTCCTTCCTTTTCAGAGCCAAACCCTTCCCAGTGTTTTCCTTTTTTATTTTCAGAATTTATTGATTTCCTTTCTTGACTGACAAAGGCCTGGAGGAGAAAATGAGAGTTTCTGCTGGGAATTTCCTTCTTAATGGTAGACAATGCTTGTCAAAGTCTTTCAGCTATAATAGAAAATGCTGCCATTAAATCTAACTAGTAAAACTCAGTCTGGGGAGGTTCCTAGGAGGAGGTGATGCGTGTCTATGGTTTTCCCTGCAATATATGAGCTTTGACTGGTTTGCATGTATTTGATTGCAGCAAATTGTAGACCCAGCACGTGGGTGTCAAAGGAAATGTTGTAGACTCAACAACCAATAATAGTGAGGATCAGGTCATGCTCAAATTTAGCTTTTTGGTTGAACACCCAGGCTATTTCCAAAAAAAAAAAAAGTCATGATTCCCATTCACCAATTTAAACTGCTGTGCTCAAGGAAAAATAAAAAGCCAAAAGGTAGTAGCATGTCTTTAAGCTTTTTTATTCCTCAAGTGAGACATGGGACTAGATGAAAAAAGATATCAAAAATAATTTCCTATGTCTTTGTGTCTTCAGACTCCAGTTTCTCCATCAGTGAGCACAGCCTTATATTCTCAGTGCTTCACAGGGGGTTATATTATGTTGACTTGAACCTTCATAAAAATCACAACAGCAAAGCTTTTTGCAGAATGGGGAATGTAATTCACTGGTGTCCACAGTATAAGCTGAGATTTGTGCATGCCAATAGCCATGTGTGTTCCCAATAACAGTGTCATGCTCTTCTTGGCATCCTCATAAACCTTCAGACAAGTCTGTAAAAATATCTTTTCATTCAGTATTCTGTTCTTTTTTTCTGTTCTTTTTTTAAAAATAAGCCTTAAATCTTGCCCTTGCATTTTACAAATTGATAAGTGTCCTGACATTGCAGAACCTGGGGAGATTTTATCAACCTTCATTCCTTCCCTTGCAGGTGTAGCCTTGCCATATGTGACATGCCATTCATAACACGAAGAGGAGTGTACAATAGAGAATACCAGGGTTTTGTTACTGGATAGAAAGTGAAGCTCAATTTTTTTGAAATCTCCTGATTTTGGGAGAGGGAGGGAAGAGAAGAAGAATGTACTTATTAACTTCTGGTCTTAGTAAGAACTTTAGTTTCAAATTCATAGGAGTCACTATCTTCGGCACTTGGGGTCAGTGCCTGTCTCAAGCCAGTGGAGCTGCACTGGTTCCCACAAGCAATGCCTCAGCCCTCCTAGTGACTCTGTAAGTTATAAATTCTTGTAAAACAATAGAGAATAAATATTGCTCTGGCGGTTGGCACCTTATGCAGAATGCCCATTTCTCTGTTCATGTTATCTCATGTCCATAAGAAACAACTCTGATGAAGTCAACATAGTTAGACTAAGTTAAAAATATTTTGTAAGGAAATCTGGACTTGATTCTGATGTATTAAATTTGTGCAGATGAAATTATCCCACTCTGTGTCTTTGCAGTTGCTTTAGCATGTACAGACACCACTAGTATTTTTACAAATACTCTAAGGCTGAATAATAAATTTTACATATTTGATCATCATAAAGTTACACCATTGAAATCAATGGTGTCAAACAAGTGTCAGGGTGCAGTAAATGAAGGAAGGCCCGTGAGCAGTTCAGCCCAATGGGAAAATGAACTGTGCTGGTTCCAAAGTTATTTCAGTTACATTTGGGCTTGGTTTTATCTATGTGGTATGTAGGAGAGATCTTCAGTTAGACTCCACTGCCCTAGTTGTGCTGGTGCCCCTGGGGAAAGGACAAGTTTTACAATTTGTCTATATTTTAATTTTTCTGGCTGTACACATTATTTAAAATCAGCCTTGTCTCTGGTTTATCTATTGGTTTTTTAATATTTAGCCACTTTGCATATGTAATTGCATATGTAATTGCCACATTTGCAGTTGCAAATCAAACTTTGCCAATCAGGATTACTGGAAGAAATCCTTTTGGCTGAAGTAGTTCTGCATACAAAGATGTGATGAAATGGCCAATGCTGAAATGCTGTGACAGGGAATGCTACAGTCTGGGAGAGCTGGAAAATAGTTTTATTTCCCTAAGATGCAGAAAAATATGTCCCAAAAATATTAATCATTAAGAAATCAATTTAAGCAATGGTTTTACTAGGATGTAGTGCTAAATGCCTGGTGTAGAAAAAAATCATTCCATGACTTTTTCTTTTAGATTAAATACTATTTTTACATTGACCTGTATCTTTCAGACAATAGAAGTTTTAAGTTATTTTAAATTATTTTTACTTCTCAAATATTTGGATATGGAACCTTTTGTAACAGAGGTGTATACTTGAAACAGTTACATTTAACCTGTGAATACTTTTAATTACTTTGCTCACTTTTTTGGGGGCATTTTTATTGACTAATAAATATCTGAAAAGGAAGTCTCTGCAGGAGCTGTGTGCAGAAAAACATTATTCAAGGGAAGAAAGTGATCAGGATGAATTTTATTGTTCCTGTGAAAATATTTGCAGTTTTTATAAAATCTTCACAGTTTGCACTTGAAGGCATTGTGGCTATTGTGAGTGCTGGGTCATGGCCAGTTTTCCATGGCTGGCAGGTCTGATGTCTCAAGAATTCAGTATTGACCATTTTGCTTTGAAAAACTCAGCTCAGGAGCAGCCAAGGGTGGTTACTGCTCTGCTCACTGTGTTGTGTCGCAGTCCTTTGGTTGTGAATCTGGAAAGAAATTTATTAATTTCAATACAATTCCCTGTTCTGTTGTTTACATCACATATTTCACCCCGAACAACCTCTTTGACTTTCACAGAAGAAACAAAACTCTGAAGTGCCCTGTCATTTCCTTAGAATTGAGGCCATGGCTGAAGCACATGAGTGTCATGATGGGAATTTCATGACTGATAACTGAATCATTAAAAGCTCAAAATTAATCAGTAGGTATCACTATACTCGAAGTAGTCTTGCTTGTTTAAAAAATTGATTAAACCCATCTTTAGGCAGAATATCTATTGCAAAGGAAAAATGTGAAAGAAAATTGATTTTGATTCCTTGTAACATAAAAAAGTGATGACCATTTCTTTCCCTCCTATCAGTATGTAATCAAACATGAGCTATAAGATCAGTAACAAAATTATTCTGCTTTGAGCTGCTAGCATTCTTCACCCAAACCAGAGCTTATAAGGCAAGCACTCTTGACCTGTTTTCTGTGGTTTGCTAGGTTTTCAAGAAAGACAGACAGGAGTCAGTCAAGAAGCCCATGGAAAGCAATAAGTGATCTCGATTTGCTCTGTGCAGCAGAGAATCAGCTGTGAACAACATCAAGGCACCCTTGACTCCAAGCTATGCATGATTTATGGGGGTATCTAACCCTAAGAGCAATGTGGGCAGACCACTGCAGTGATTAAATCCTATTTGAATGTTCTGTTAGGATAGTTCCTGACAGGACAAAGGGCTCCTTATTCCCTTGCGACAACATCTCACATGCAGCCTTCCTCCCCTGGCTTTCTCTGTACTAATCACCCCTAAAAGCTAAATAACAGAGGTTTCTGAGAGAGCCTGAAGGAGGAGTCCTAAGGCAAATGGTTAATGCCTGATCTCCCAGACACAGGGCTAATTAACTGAATCTTTAAAAAATCATGATGGGGATTTTCTGTAT
>VZTN01024652.1:18109-60609 GCA_013400515.1 Erpornis zantholeuca | reverse complement strand
AGAGAAAAAAACACTCTGAGGCCTATTTTTAGTTAAGAACTAAGGGCGCGCAAGGATAAGATTTCTTAAAATTTTACAGTGGGGGCAATGTAAGCAGTGGTCTAATCAGGAGAAATTTGTGTTGCACTTGGAGCTGAAACTCCCTGGAACTGAAGACAAAATCCCAGTGAGCTGAGCCAGAAATTTCACTCTGGAACTAGGATTTCTTGTTGCCTCATCTTCTTGCATCAAATGTTTTCAGGTAGCGTGTTTCTTTCTGTTCCAGTGCACAGCCCTAATTCTACTCTGCAGCATTTCAGGACTCTAACATTGTAAAATGTGGGTTCAAACATGATCTTTTTCCATAGGAATGTGTTAAACAGGCCATGAAAAGCCAGCATGATCAAAAGATGTTCTACAAAGTATTGATATTTCACTGCTTCTTACCTTGAGCTTCTGCAGTAATTCACCATATCAGAAATACAATATTTGTAAGTTCTTTTTCATAAAGGTCTTTATGGGTTTGGAAATTTAAACACCGCGAAGCTGAAGTTGAATTGGAAACCAAAAGTCTCTAAGCTTGTACATCTTAGGAAAAAAAAATTCAATTAAGTGGGATTTTAGCCGTTTCAATAAAATTGGACTCTCCCTTTTCAAGATAAGGGTCCTATAGAGCTGCAGCAACCTTTATGTGGCAGGAATATCCACTTCTACTAAATGTATAATCCTAGCTCAGGATACAATACACACAACAGGAAATCAATGTATAGTAGAATCAATTTGAAAATATAAAATAAACTAATATATGAGTGGAAAATTGACTTCCTATGGATTAAAAGCAGCACAAATGGTAGAAAAATCTGGCTTTTTAACAGGAGGAGGTGGGTGGTAATAATAATGCAACTGATTAACTAGCTGGACTCAAGCTGCTGTGTGTGCACATAGATTTTTTCCCTTTAGTAAAAGGATTCAAAGAGGAAATAATTTATTGCTGCACTTTGCTCAGTGTTTGTCATTGAAAGGATGCCAAGTGTGTACAGCACCATGAAAAAAGGGGAAAAGTAAAAGATACGGAATGCATTATTTGAAATATCAGCACCATAAACAGTGTAGGATTACTGCGGGAATCCCATTATAGCTGTAGGGACATAGAAATGTTTCCATTATGATTATCATGGAGGAGTTTATAACTCAGCCACTGAGATTTTTATTTTTTAAGGGAATTTAATGTTTGCATAATGTGCTGTACTGAGAGTCTGGAAAGTGTATGTCTCTTATTTGCTGTCAGAACAGATACAATCAGATATATAGGGAAAGCTGCCCCTAGATTACCCAGTGCCATCCTCAGTCCTGCCACAGTACTGCAGTCCTTCAATATCTGGGTGTTCAGGCCATTTTCAGTCATTGATACCTCCCTGGTATCAATGGTGGCTGGTCTCGTGGAGAATGAAATAGGGGCAAAATACATTGAGAGTAGAAAGTTTTTTTATTTCTCACTCTCAAAAAGGATTTGTGAGAAACAGAGAGCAGACATGGAAGGGGGAGGGATACACACTGTTAACACTGGACCAATCCATTGGGATGTAACTTCAGGAGTCAAGTTTGATAATGTATGCACATGGAACTTTCCTGGTTTCAGGATCTGAAGTCAGTATTCAAAGGTGTGTTTGTGCAGATGAAGTCACAGACTGGGTTAGACCAAGACCCAGCAGACTACTGAGCTCGAATGGACGACTTGCAGTTGTGTTGTGAGTAGACCTCTTTAATCTGTGTGTGGAAAATCTGCTGTGCATAGAGTGGAGGAGTGTTATTTCAGATTACCATCCAATATAATTTAACTAGAATTCATTCCTCTACAGTGTTTTGCACTTCTGACCTAAATTCCATGTGCCGAGATCTATAGAAAATGATAGGGAGTGCATGAGTCTTGCAATCCAGAAGGGGTGCTATTGGTTGAGTACTTTAGGATGTTGGAATGGTTATTCTTTAGTGCTAGATTTATTCTGTTTCCTACACCTCATGTGACAAACAGCTCTCCTTTTAAACAGGTTCTGGCATAAAGAAGAAAGTAGTCCAGAATTTTTTTTGTTTGTGGGATTGTAACATAAACATCTGCAGCTGTCAATGATCAGGAAAGTGCCTGGCAATCTGTATTTGCTGCAACTGACACATCATTTTATACTCAGTAATTCCCCAGCACTTTTCACTTTGCTTTATAAGGGTGGAGGAATCTCTGAAAAAAATGCATACCTACAGAATATATATGTTTTTAACAGAACCTAAATCTGCTAAACCTTCCAATTGAGAAGTGATGAAAACCCAGCTTGGTATCTTAAACAAGTCAGATAACCAAAAAAACTGTAGGGACTTTTAACACCTTATTAGCTGCATTAAGAATTGTTACTGCAATTGATGTTACCAGGATATGTGATGTATTCACGTAATGAACTGCTTTTCAGCCATCCTGAGATGTCTCATATGTCAGTCTGGAGGCTGCGATCCTCCAAACAGATAGGAGTAATGAAGGTGTGTCTAGCACTAACTGAGCATGGAGTGCATTTAAAAAATGAAAACAATAATCATGCTAAATAGGACTGTTGCAGGAAGCCATTAGTATCTATCAGATGAACTGTGGAGGCATTGACAGAAATAGTTTAATATATTGTCAAGGGTGGTTTTTAAAGTGTTTCAACCCTGTAGTGTCTGAGACACTTCAGGAAGCTGGCTGAGCATTTTATCACTCTCAGGAGGTCCAGTCCTTTCTCAGGGACAACAAAGTTCGGGATATGGGAATGTCTCCCACACAGCTCTGAATGGGCTGAGGAGCTGTTTGTTCAGCTCCAAGGGGCTGAACAGATCTTCCACACCCTCAGTGCACACCCTGAACTGGCCACGCTGTCCTGTGCCATCTGCAGCCTGTATGCATGTGTGACAGCTCTGCCAGTCTGCCTGGAGTGCCTCAGCTAAAGGGGGAAAGAGCAGGGAAAACATGGGAATAGCATTGCAGGAAAAACTGGGAGATATTCCTCAGAGCTGAGGACAGCTTCCAGCAGCACTGAGACCTACCTGCTCCCTTCAGAACAGCAACAATTTATGCCTATGTTCTCCCTGGTTTTTTTGGAAGAGGTGGGTAATTAAATTTATTATTATCAACAACAAGTTATGTTAAAGAACACACACTTCATTGTTGCAAGGAAGTTTTGTGGTGGCAATTTATCTTATAGGTGTGCTGCTAAAATTCACTATTTCAAGTGTTGATACTGAGCTGGAATGAATGTTTTGAAGAGGCACATACATTCAAGGAAGCCTTCCAACCATGAATATTAATAAAGTCTGAGCTGAGATCCTGTCTGACAGATGACCAGCTCCATGCCATCCATTGCACTGCAACATGTTCTTGAGCCTCAATTTGTCAGCAATAAAAGTCAGCTTGCCTAAACCTTCTGTTAGGATAAGTTGCAGCATTGTATGCATGAGGCATATGATAGTGCAGCCCCTGAAAATCAAAGAGCTACCCTGTGGATGAGTTTTGGAATGTAGCTCCCCAGATGCTTCCCACTTGTCAAATGACTCTCCAAAAGCACCTGATGCAGTGTGTATGGACCCTGCACTTTGTTAGATAGCAAAAATGATTTTACTGGCTGTGCTGCTTCTGCCTGAATGGAGGCTGTAATGAGGTAGAGGTTGCTCTCTTCTCCTGGGTAACACGGGATAGAAATAGCCTCAAGTTGCACTAGAGAAGGTTTACATTATATATTAGAAAAAATCTCTCCATGGAGAGAGTGGTCAAGCAGTCAAACAGGGGAAGTGGTGGAATTGCTGTTCCTGGAAGTGTTCAAAAAACATGCAGAGGTGGCACCTGGGGACATGGTTTAGTGGTGGGCCTGGCAGTGCTGGGTTAATTGTTGGACTCAATGATCTTGGAGGTCTTTTCCAACTTAACGATTCTCTGGTTCTAATATTCTAGACACTGTTATGGTGATAGAGAAAAGATCTTGGCAAGGAGACGGATATTTTGTCCTTCAGGGTTTAATCATCACAGCACAAGTGGTGCAGTCACTGCTTTAAAGGCACATAGATAACTTTCAGGCCTTAAATGCAGCAGGGATGTTCCCTGGTCACTGGTGTGAATGCCAGTGTCTGGGGTCCTGTCTGCAGGAATGGGGACAATTTGAGAAGATCATCAACTGCCAGAGAGTGATTACTGAAGGATTTTTGGAGAAAGGATAGCTAGATTGAAAAGCCTATCAAATACATTTAAAGTGTTACACCTGCATATTTAAATGATTAAAGACAGAGGGGTTATGAATACACAGGGATTACAGGGTGTTGAGCCAGGGAAGGAAATATAAATGTAAATAAAAACTTGCTTGGCTCATAGGAGCCTCTGAATTGTGTCTGATGGGACCAGCTGATCAGAAGCCCTTAAAGGGCATTTTAAAACTCAGTCCAGTCTAGAGGCTAAACACATTGGGGAAGTGTTTCTGAAGGGAAAACATTATGCAGATTGGCTCTCAAGTGAGTGGGAGCAGAGGAATGTTACTACTATATTTATTCGAGCCTTTATGTGATTGTACACTAATGTATACACATTATTAGTATTTATTTGTATTGCAGTAGCCAATAGCTACCACTGCACTACATTTCTGTTTTGCCAGCCACTGTATAAACCTATAATTAAAAAAATCCTGCTTTATAGAGTTTATATGGTCTCAGCAGATGATTTGTAAATATATTGTTGCTATCAGTTCTTTCTAGTTCTGCAGTATGGCTATAAGCACTTATGGAAATGTCTGTGAAGTAAAGAAATAAGTCTCAGTACAAGTTGGCAATCATCCATGAAGATTTAGATACCTAATTTATAAACATTTAGTAAATATGAATTAATCTTGACATGCTGGATTTTGTGCTGAATTAAATAATCATACTTGCAGTCTATAATGCACTTGTACAATAGGTAAATTAGTCCTTCATTAAAAAATCATGAAGGAAAATGCATAATCTGCAGCAATACCCAGAGGAAAAATTACACTTATTTGAAATAAAAACACTATTGTTAGCAAATTTGTGGAGGTTGTTTTTTAGTTTGGCTGCTGGGTTTTTGTTTTTGTTGGGTTTTTTAAACAGTGTTATAGATCTTCCTGTGTATTGTCTCTATCATGAGACTTCCAGCTGAGCGTATTAACTAAATACCCAAGGTTTAATTGGAAATCTGAGGTAGAAAAACTGTAAATCTCCTTTCAGCCATTTGTCTCTGCACTGCCTCCTTCTCAGAGGCAGACAAAACAGTATGTGCTTTTACATCTGATTAATGCAAACGAAAGCTGTGATTAAAACATCCTTGAATTCTTCTGTCATACAGCACAATTTAAAATTGTGAATTATCCTTCAAAACAGCACAAGTGGTGCAATTGCACATTAGCATAACAGCAAACCTTATTTACACAAGCACAAATGTTGTGTAAATTGGCCTTTAAGTGGGTTTTAAATGGCAATCACTTGGTAGGTGTTTTCAGAACTGCTAAATAAAAAAAAATAGCTATAGTGCAATATTTTACAAATGAATACTTTTAATGGGCCTATTTTCAATTGAATTGACTACGAGAACAATGAAGGCAGAAAATGACAACAGTTATTTAATCTGGGATGCAATATAAATACTGGAACATTTTTAAATTGTTCAGCATCTTGTAGCAGAAAGTATTTGTGAAAGTCAAGTGGTTATTAAGCTTATGAACTCCCTGCTTTGCCTTTCTATCATGTGCAGCTGTAAGGTTGGGGACATAAACAGATAAGGGGCAAGAGAAATTCAGACCAAGAGTGTCTGTTTTTATGGTTTTCACAAAGCATAGACAGGAATGATTACTGCATCTCATAGTGAGAAATTGATCTCAACAGCTTCGGGAGGAAAGGGCTCAAAATCAGAAGTAATCCCCATAACCCCAAGGGAAATGGTCAGCAACCAGGGCACAAGTGTGTGGATGGGACCCACCCAAGGGCACTGAGGAAGGGCTCACAGAGCCACTCTCCATCATTTACCAGCACCTCTGGCTCACAGGGGAGGTTCCTGGTGACTGGAGGTCAGCAAATGTGATGCTATCTACCAGAAGGGCCAGAAGAAGGATGAGGGCAGGGATTGTCCCCCTGTACTCGGCACTGGTGAGACCACACCTCAAAACCCTTGTTTAATGTTGGGTCCCTCTCAACAAGAAGGACATTGAGGGGCTGGAGCCTGTCTAGGGAAAGACAATGGAGCTGGGTAAGGGCCTGGAGCACAAGTCTGATGAGGAGCACCTGAGGGAGCTGGGGGGGCTCAGTCTGCAGAAAAGGAGGCTCAAGGAGAATGTTCTTGCTCTCTACAACCCCCTGACAGGAGGAGCCAGTGGGGATGGGTCTCTTCTTTCAACTAACAAGTGATAAGATGATGGGAGCATCCTCACGTTGTGCCAGGGGAGGTTTAGATTGGATATAAGGAAAAATTTCTTCTCTGAAAAAATGTGAAATGAAAAGCATTTGAACTGTTGCCCAAGGAAGTGGTGGAGTCAACATTCCTGGGGTGAATTAAAAGATGTGTAAATACTGTGCTTGGTACGTGTGTTCCTCTTGGATGTTTCTCCTGGGTCAGAATGGGGCTTAGCTGACTCAGAACTGAGATCTGAGATCTGAAATTTTTCCTCTAATTTTGAACCAAATTCTGTAAGTAAATGGTGATTAGCTATGTCATGTGTTGAAGTGTGCTCCTTCATGGGCTGAAGAAATCCGCAACGAAGAGCATGGGCAAACAGCTCAGGATGGAGGTCTCTGTTCCTGGGACAGAGGTCAGCACTGGATGCAGTCCTGTCATATCTGAAACAGAAAATTGAAACTGGATCCATTTGAATTCAGCTGATTAGGGAAATCATCCAAAGCTGCTGTCAAATACCTTGTATCAAATGCAAGGTGTAAGATGATGAAACAAGAACATTTAAACAGAGGAGATGTCATTTTCTTTTCTTTTTCAAACAGCAATTATTCTGCCTGTGTACTTTGGATCAGCCATTGGAATTACACAAGGCTAAAACTTGCGTGAAATCAGAAACACGATTGTCTAAGGCTTCATTCTCTGCACCATGTGAGCAGGCAATCAGACCTGGTATATAAAGCATCTTTATCAGAGTGATGTTTAGAGGTTTTATGCTGTTGTATTCAAGCTAATATTTCAACTGATTCTAATCAGCTTGGCTTCATATCCCCAGTGGTTTCTTACAGATGAAGGATTTGAATGAATCAGGCACTAATCAGTCCCTGATAAGATTTGGTAATGTTTGTCCTATGTTTGGCTTTATGCCTCCTTTTTGTTTGTAATATGTGCTTTTATACTCACTAGTCTCTATTTTTAAGTTTTATTTACAGCCTTTGCTTTCTCTTCTGTTTCTCCCTTAGTGACATCAAGACTTGCACCAATAGTTATTTAGATCCATTTACTCCTGGGACACAGGCACATGCTAATTTCTGATGTTGTGGTTTCAGACTTACTGTCCTTCAGCTGATCAGTTCTCCCTCTGCTTCAAAAAATTTTTCCTTGGGATGCCAATGCCCCTGCAGAATTTCAAACCAGCTTTATTCTACCCATGTCAAATTTATTCTACTCATTTGCTCTTCATTATCCCCTCCCTAATGTGTTACTTTATGTTCATTTTGTGCCTGGCCTGAAAGCAACTGGGGCTCTGGGGAGTCACCTAGTTTGAACCCACAGAAAGAGAAATGAGGACACAAAAGCACCAATAACACCTAGGACAGTATCCTAAAATACCAAGCAAATGCAGGAAAAAGGAAGAAACCAAAGTATTTTCTTGTACTACATGGAATTTTGTTTTGAAACATAAGTGGCTTGAACAATTAGCTGCCCTCCTTGACTTCAGGCCAAACAGAGCAGATCCCTTTGACTTTTCAGTGCCTGCACATGCACATGGCAAACCCCACCCAGATGCCATGTGCAGTGAGCTTAGCCTCCAAAGGCAAGGAAAGGGGATCCTCTCTGAGGCATATTGAAGCCAACCAGATCATATAGTCTTTATCATAACCTGTCATATATAACTGTGCCTCTGAAATCCTCGAGATTTCTTTCTCTCACTTTCTCTACTTGAGGGCTCTTCCCAAATCTCAGACCTCTGATGGTAAATTTCTTCTAATTTTCAGTCTAAATTTATAGCCAATTTCAATTTTATCATTTGAATATTATTTATTCATATGATTTTGCTGTTGTGCCAACTTTGCCCTTTTGCCTAAATAGATTTCCTACCTGCTGGAGAAGATGCTCCTTTGATATATTTATAGGGAGAACTATATCACATATCTGCCTTCATTTTGCTAGGCTAAGCAAAGCTCTCTTAAAAAGAAAGGCCTCCGTTTTTCAAGACACCTTCATAACTTTTCTCTGCCTCAGTTCAGTGTGAGCTTATCTTTCCGAGATGTGATTTCAGGAATAATATTTCTTGTTTTAATGTTAAGTCTGGTGCTGGGTTCATACATACAATATTTCCTTAGTTCAGCTTAAAAATATATTGTCTGATGCAGTCTAGTGCAGTGAACAGACAGATTGCAATGTTGGACACAGACACTCCAAGTTGTCTTCTCAGTCTTTTACCAGCTCCCTTTTGGAGCTGTCTTGAAAGTAATTAAATAAATGTGGTCCCAAGGCCAAAGCAAAAATTTGATATTCCTCCATTTATCAAGAATGAACTCCAGTCTGATCTTCTTCTGTCCCAAACATCACCCAGGAACCTGCCAAGAATCCTCAGCAAGATGATGGAGTTCCACAGTTTAAAAGGAAGATTAATACTATTGCTAATAACAATCATAACAATAAGAGCAATAATAGATCCTTGAAAGAAGAAATATAATCCAATTTGCTCAATTTTTAAACTCTCTGCTCAGTGAAATCTCCTGAGCTTTTCCTCCAAGCTCACCCCAGTGGAAAGATCATGAGTTCAGTCTTCCAGCAAAGCAGCTCATCCACACTTAAGCTCACTAGACAGCAATCTCACTTTACAACTGAGGTTAATCGGTCATGGCTGATGAGCTTTGTTTAATGAAAGACCATTTATATAGTGCGCTTTGGATAAAGGCTCTACATTTTAACATTCAAGAGAAGGTAAATGGAGGAAATAAAGAGACATGAGAGGGGTTAATACCACAGGGTTTGTTTTTCTGCTGTTCTTTTCCCAAATAAGAACTATAAAATGAAGATTTGCTTCTGGAGGATTTAGTATTGCTATTTTTCCTTCATGTGTTTATTTTCTCAGACCCCAGGTGTGAAAATGGACTTCCATGCACTGCCCAGAAACTTGCAGCCGTCTGCATTTAATCTGAGCAGCAGTGGCTGCTTGAGATGAATGTATTAAAAATTAACTGTCTGGCTTGTGCATCTTCAATCTGAACCCATCTCTAAAATTCCCAGTGTTGTTCCACTGCTTTATCCTCTGAAGTAATGTAAGGTCAGAGTGTTAATCACTCAATTTTACTATGCTGCTAATGCAGGTTTTAAATTTCAACCCTGGTTGTTGTTTTTTTTTTTTCCTGTTATGCTGAAAGCAATATAAAAATAATTAAAAAGAAACTTTCCTTCCACTGTTCTGCACTGGTACCCAGTGCTACCTGGCAGACCTTTAAAGTGTCGATTCTGCATGACTAATTGATTGCTTCATCTGGGGTTAATTAATTAATTAGTAGCAAAGCTGCATTAAAGATTGGAGGCATTCAGAACTCCCATAATGGGCGGGAGCTTTATTAGTACATAAAATGAGTGTTTAAAATCCACACAGCAACTAATATGCTCTTGAGGCTTTCATTAAACAAACCTATAAAATTACTTGCTTCATTATGTATTTTAGTTACTTTCTTCACATTGTACGGTATCTCTTCACCTTTTTCTTTTGCCAGCCAGTTTTAAGTGCCTATTTGAAATCAATTTCTCTAATAATGGGCTTAATGAGCTCATCAATTAAGGCTGCCATAATGGAATGTAACTGTGTGGTTTCAGTTATCAGTTAAACTCTGGAACTAATTTCCATGCTTCATCTATCAAAAATGATTGGCTAATATTGTTTAGCTTCTGCTTTAGGATGATAGGGAGACCTCAGGCCCTTCTTCACTAATGTCCGAAGGGCTGAATTTCTTCTTGGAGAAGCAGAAAGGGAGGGAGGCGAGGTGGGATGGAGAGAACAATGAATGGAGAGATTTGGGCCTCTATCTGGATCTGGAGTAAGTGTGATCCTGTATTTCAATGCCAGCATGGTAATTAGTAGTAATGGATTACATTTTCAGACGTATTAGATAAAATGATCGTTCCACATGAAAAATCCCATTATGAGTTTCTTACCTCTCGCTCCCTCTGTCTCTCTCCTGCTTTTACTTGCTCTCTCCATTTTAATAACCACTGCCCTTTTCTGTGACCCCTTTAAATAATGGCATAAACGGTCAATAGACCTAAACATATAAATATTTCCTTAAAACAATGCCCTCACATTTATAGCAGCCAAATCTGAATTTTGGGAAATGCTTTCTCTGTACAGGAAAGAATAAATACCTCACCAAACACAAACATCTATCAAGCCAAGAAAATCTCAACGACAAAAGGGGCATAAAAAATTTTTTTAGGAAATATTGTTAAAAATCAGAAAAAATCAGAAAAACACTGTTTTTAATTCCCATCTGTTTAATTTATGAATATTAGAAATATTTATCTGTTCTTGCAGTTAAGATAAGAAGTGTCCAGGTGAGCAGGTTATACAATTTCTAGCTGCTGTGGGATTTTACTGGTTTTCTTATATAATTGGA
Source organism: Erpornis zantholeuca (assembly GCA_013400515.1). Lineage (NCBI taxonomy): Eukaryota > Metazoa > Chordata > Aves > Passeriformes > Timaliidae > Erpornis > Erpornis zantholeuca. The sequence goes on along the minus strand of VZTN01024652.1, from coordinate 49,812 downwards.
AATTTCCAGGTTAACAGTAACAAAATTTGGCTTACAACCCAGATGTTGACTGAAATGCTAAAAGTTATTTAGCAATCAGAAAGTTTGTGTGAACTCTGTTGTGGCTGTATTTACTTCTCTTACAATGGCATCTGTGCTCTTCTAGACGTTTTCCAGGTGATGGTAAGGGATGAAGGAAGTAGACATTTTGGAGGGAGAAGTGCAGGCTGGAGTTTGGCCAGAGGGGAACAGCAGGGACTTTTTAAATATATTCCCTTTAGATTCAATGTAATGGACTACTCTTGAGAAACCAATGGCACTATGTGAGGGAGAAGATTGCTTTTAGGTGTCAGAGCCTGGCTGCTACTTTTATTTTTGAGACATGAAAATTCTGTGTTAGTGGACCTATTACCCAGTGAAACTCAAAACTGAAGAAGTGCATAAGTACAACAAATGTCATGCCAGAAATGGCTCAGCTGAGAATTACCCCTCAAGATTTGTTTTACAGAGCCCAGGAGGGCTTTCAGCAGGTTATCAGCTGGAGGAAACCAAAGGGGGTCTTTGAAGGAACAGTGGGATTTTCTGAAGGTTTCCATCTCTAAAGGAGCGATTAGTATCTGGCTGCTGCTCTGAGAGTCATTTTGTAATTGATTGTGCATTAATTTTCTGGCTCTGATCTTGCACCAGTGTTTACAGTTGACTTATGTGAACTGAGTGTGTTACTTTTATCAAGTAAATTTTCCTTGCATGACTAAAATTAATACCACAAAGATTCTTCTTGTGGAGCAGTGGAAATGGTGGTAAAGCAAATAAAATCAGTTTGCAAACTCCTTTATAATAACCATTTAAAATAATCAATCTGTACAGTGCAAGAGTGAGCTCTGCCATACAGGTAGAAAGCATTTAATTTTCTATTAAACAAGATTACCAAATACTTTACAGATAGTCTTTGGTACAAAAATTTCATATGTTTTGAATGGTTTCTGTCAAGTTAGAATTTATAGATAATTATAGAAACAAGGTGTTGTCAAAGGAACTTTCAAGTAAACAAACTCCAAAGAGTATAATTTTCTTGTGTATTTTTAACTACTTTCATGATTTATAACTTTTCCAATAAAAATGTAAAAAGTATTAGTGAAGGTTGTACCTAACCAAAGATTTAATCCCTCCTCCTTTTCAGTTTGGGATGACAAATCTTAGGAAGCCCAAAACCTCTCAAGATACATAAAAACTAAAGCAGGAATCCTTCAGTTACATGTTATACGTCATAGAGGAAGTAAGAGTCTTAAGCTCAATTTTCTTTTCCAGCTGAGATGATTTTAATGTGTCTGATGTAATGTAGCTGTAACACTTGTAAAGCAAAAGCTATTCTAGTGCTGCAATTTATAAAATCACAGACAAAGAGAAATGCCAGTGATAGACATAAAGTTGTACAGTTAAATCCCAAGCTCTGAACTCTGGTTCAGCTCCCAAATTTTTTCCAGGTTCTCCTGATCATTCACTCTTTTAAAACCCCTCATTGCCTGACTAGTTAGTGGGGATGGGGAGAGCCTGTGCCCCTACTTTTTCTGCCATTCATCTTCAATTCTGTTCTTGTAAGCATTTTCCCATCTCTTTGGTTTTACACTTACAAGCAGACTGAAAACTAGGTTGCCCAAGGGTTGCCTCCATCACAACATTCATTGCATCCTTGCCTTCCCCAAAGACACTGCAAGGAGCTTCTGTGGGCTGTGGTTTGCCCATTTTCCCTCTTGCAGATCATGGACAATGTAGGCAAGGATCTGACTGTGGGACCAGTCCTTTTTACAAGTCAAGAACCATAGGCAGCATTGTATGCTCAAAAGCAGAGACCTTCTTTGGCAAAGCCTAGAGTAGGAAAGGACTCAGTGAACTCCACTTGTTTGCTGCTGGTTTGTAATCTTAAGGGCAGAAAAACATCATTTTCACACCTTGTCTTAGGACCTGCGTTGGCCTTCGTTCTGCTTTATCCACCCCATACTCTTCAGCTTTAATTTTTTTAAAGACAAGGTCACTTGGAAGCAATTCCAAAGAAGATAGCAGTTTTTTCTGAATCCTTGCTGGCTTCTCCCCCCTACATTCTTCCCTTTAAAATAATATTGCTATTATTAGAAGGCATTCAAAACAGGAGACAGTGTCCCTGTCCACCAAGGTTTCATTCTCTGTGCTTAGATATGTGCTATACCTTTCTCACAGGATAAGAGAAAGGAAACATGGCAGGCCTCAAAGCTGTGCATGAAAGAACTCTAAATAATAGTAATAATGGGTATTTTAAAAGTCTGTCTTTAAGGGTTGAGTGGGCTCTGTGTGCCCCATTTACGCCTTTTTAATTCTTGAACAATAGCTATGGGGTTTCTTTTGCTGCAGCACAGGAGCGAGGTTAAACATTATTTCTGTAACAGCCTTTTGTTTCCAGCTCCCATGGAGAGAGGGGGGAAAAATTGAGATAAAGAAGTGTTATTAAAATTGTGACACACGGCTCTGGGAGTACGTTAAAGATAGAAGGAGCCAGGACGTCAGGAAAGAAATAATGAAATGCAAAAATCACCCAGACTGACAATTGGGAGCCTATGTAGCAGCTTAGCCTGTTGGTCCAAGGCTATTTGTCATAATCAGCAGCACTTTTCTCATTAGCAAAAAGCCATTACCAGTGGACTTTATCAGCAGCTGTGAGTTATCAAGGGGCACACAGCAATCCTAGCGTGTAGTCGTGGGGTTCAGCCGGGGTCCAGCTGCTTTAATAAGCCGCCAACTCTTTCCCCAAGTTCCCAGTCAGGTGTCACTGCCATTCCCGGTGAGGCAGCCGAGTGCGGCCTATTAAGCACCTCACTCCACCACCTTCCCGCTCCCCAGCACAGGGGCAAAGCCTCTGCCCCTCCTCCTTGCTTTCCCTTCCCTCCCAAGCAGCTCAGGGACCAACTGGGCTGTGTCTTCCCCACCTGCCTGGACCACCCCTTCTCTTCTCCTCCCTTGCTCTTTTCCAATCTCTGCCCACACCACTTGCTCAGTCTCCTAGAGCCACCAAACTGTTCTCCTCTTTCCTGCTCCTTCATCTCCGTTTTCTTTCCACATAAAGCCTTATGTACCCACTCCCCTTTCACCTCCAGTGCCAACTGCTTGGAGGTTCCATCCTATTCCTGTACTTGAGCAGTTGGATTTTGGAGGAAGACCTCCACACCTGCTCCAACTGTTGTGAGTCTGCTGATGGAGCATGGTTACTCAGCTGCATCTGAGATCAGAGGGAGATTTTCTCTCTCTACTCTGTGTTCTGTGTGTCCTGTGGGATGGACAGTCCTATCATACCCTCTTGGGACATATTTAGACTTTTTTTTCTTTAAGTATTCTCTGTTCTTTTCTAGAGGTCATGTCTTTTCTCCAACAGCCAACTAGAGCAAAAAAATTGCCCTTTTTCTGTGCAGGCTGCGGTGTCTCTGTGACAGGTGGCATTGAACAGAGGTGACTCATGGCAGGTCCTGGACCTAGAGCAGGGGTAAGAGCAGCTTCCAGGCTGGGAAAACTGGAGCTCAGCACCAGCCTGGCATACAAGTATGCTTTCAGTGCTGCTTGGATAGAGACATCCAGGGAGAGGAAGGAAAGTATTCAACAACTTTATGAGGTGCTTCCAAAGTGTCCTTTTGTTCCAAGGAAGGAAAATGTGCCTCCCCTTCTCTCCTTCTTTTCAAATAGTAGTAAAATAAATGTTTTGCTTAAGCAATTCAGTGCCAACCTCACTTTCTTCACTGTGACTGGAGGGGGAAATTGGAGACATCTTAAGAAAATAGCAAATAGTAACTCGGGGAATGCACTGGGAAGTGAACATGCCCATCTGGGTGTGGTGCTCAGTGTGCTGCTCCACCAGAGCCTGCTGGAATCGTTACAGGTCATGAACTGAAGGATTTGAGTGGATCTAAAATCTAATGAAGTCATTGAAAAGACTCTCATTGACTTCAGTAGACTTTGGCAGAGGTGCTAATTGAGGGTGAAAAATATAATCTTGCACAAAGCTAAAAATTATACCAGTATGAACAAAGCCTTGTACTTGAAAGAGGTATGGAAATGTGAGATGTTCTAGGTTGATTTAAGGACATCTCTATTTTCCATCCATTGTTTAAATTGGCTCTCAACACAGCCTTAGCTATACTAATTTAAATTGATGCACAGTCAAAGTTAAATAATTGATGCTGTCAGGGATGAGAAAACATCTGCAGAGACCATGAGTAGCAGTAATTTCACCTTGCACTGGAATTTGCCATTTGGATACCTGCACTCAAAGTGGCTCCTCTGGAGAGGCACTTCCAGGGCATGGATTATCAAACCTCTTCTAGGCAGCCTGAATTGTTCCACAAATCTGCTGGTTGCCCTCCTTGGGGTAAAAAAGGAGCAGATGAATGAGTTTGTCAATGACTCCAATCATATAGAGAGGCCAGATCATCTTGCCCTGTTCGATTCCATTGTCACCTCTCCAGCATCAGCATCAGAAATAAAATCTCAGGAAAAAAATTGGATCTTGAGTTGGCAAAAAACTTGTTTAACTTTAAAAAATTAGTAATATTCTGACTTTATCTGTCAAAGTTAACCAATTAAAAGCTTTTACTGAGCCAAAGCAGTCACAACATATGATGCTTTGAATATTTGTAAATAGGAGATTTTTAATAGTATCGTGACACCTTTTTTTTAATTTTTAATACAGGACTATTGCACAAGCTGGAAATCCATTCATTACTGCCTGAATTGTGCACCACTATCTCAGATAAGTTGTAGGAAATCTTTTCCACATTGCCCTATGGTATGGATAGGCAAGTATCTCATTCGGTGTGGAAAAATACTAAAAACATCACCAGGTTCCAGCTTTTGGAAACTGGAAGGAAAGGCTGAAAGAGCAGACTGCCTTAATGCTCATTTTCTTTCCTTCTTATTTAAGTTCTATGAAGTATTTTTGAGGTATTGTCTGGGAAATTGTGTTGTGCAGGACCATAAATAAATAACTAGGTTGCCTCAGATCATAAAAAAATCTGCTGTGGTGGGGCACAGGGGGATGGCAGTGCCTGGTGTGGTGGGAGCAGCCCTCAGCTCAGGGGTGCCTGGGAGCCATCCAACCTGGCAGCTCCCAGGAGAGAAAGGGTGAAGGAGATATCCAAAGAGGGACCACAAGGCGCCTCTAAATAAATTAAGGAGGAGATTTTTCCTCCCTTCTTTTCTGATATCTTAACTATACATCTACAATTAAAAACTAAATGCTATGGTTTTATACATATGATCTATACCACAGAGAACACACAGTCCTTTGCAAGCATTGCTGCTTGGAAACATCTGCCAAGAGCTTGAAATCCACACCAAGCCACTGCTAGGTGACTACTGGGTTAGTAAGAAAGGGGGCTCAAGAACAAGATTTTGTAGATATTACTTTCCCTAATAGTAGCTGTACAGGTATAAAACCTTCACTCTTTTTTTACCTTCCCCACCCACCCCCCACCACCCACTTTTGGGATTTCTTTTTGTTTTTAACAATTAATATGCTGATAACAGGCAGCTGGACTTAATGATCATTATAGGTCACTTTCAAATGAATTATTCTATTCTGTAATATGTGTATTTCACATACATATATTTTATGATCTGAGATTACAGGGGGAAAGCAGGTTGTTCATAGCTTGGAAAAGTTGTCAATTTATTTGCACTCTGAAGAGCTGAGATACAAGCATCTGAAACACAAGCAAATCAATTCTGCCTCAGCAAGGAACACCGAACACCCATTGACTTCTCCAGCAGGGGTGAGTGGTTAAGGTGGGAGGGAAGGAACTGGGCCCCCTGAGAGTATAATGCAAATTCTAGCAGATTGTCTCTATTCAAGGGAAAATCAAGGACAAAAAAAATTTTCTTCTCCTGCCTGTTGTGGTTTTTCCTTAGTGTTTTTTGGTAAAAAATGCAGTGGAGTTGACCTTGGAATTTTTTTACCCCTAGTAAATTTAGGATTCACTGTAGAAGAGTGAATGCAATGTGGTGATTTTAATATCAGATGTTTTACACATCATTTGGGGTGTTTTGTCTAATGGTCTCTGTCTTTTGGATCTGTGAAGCTCTGTACCTCAGGATATTGTTTAATGCAGATTTTCATGTCCTAGAAAATGAAAGAAGAATCTGCAGGGAAAATGGTACAATTTCAGTGAAATAATAAGCATCTTACTTTTGAGATGTTTATAAGAAAGAATCTGATTGATAAATGGCATTTGTGTAAACTTGAACTTTTGTTGTAATTGAGCACAGAAAAGAAATAATCTTATTATTTATCTCGCACATTGGTCCACTTCAAGACAGACAGATGCATCCTGCAAATGGGACTGTAATCTCAGCCACGAGAATCAGCAAAGGAATTGTTCTCAAGAGACAGAAGCAGAGGGAAAGAACTGGAGGGGAAAATCACTCACTTTCCTTGATCAGTACTTGTCCGGAAAAAAAAAAAAAAAGAAAAGAGAGAATGATCATATCACATCTATTCTTTTGGACAGAATTATAACCAATGAGTTGTGATACTAGGGTTATTAAATATTTCAGATAATACCCATTGACCCTGCAACCCATTTGATTCTCTCCCCATGTCTGTTTCTCCATTTTTTTCCCTGAAGATTACTAGAATTCTCCATAGAGCAGAAAAAGAGCTCACCTTTTGTTCAGACTCAAGCACAGCAATCACTAATATCTTTATTATTACTTTGCATAGACAGCTTGTTCAAATCAATGTTTCACCTGGAAAAATGTAAGCAACATGTGATAATCCTAGATATTACTATGGAAGAAGATAAAGGGGTCTGAGCAATGCTGAGAAAGGTATAGAAGTATTAATGGGATTCAAACAGAACACAGTATGTTATATAATACTGCTGAAAATATAAAAGTCTACTTCTTATATTAGAAAAATACCTCATAGAGAAGCAGCGCTCGGCTCTGCTCCCAATTCAGCAATTAACTTGGTGACTTAAACATGTATTTCAGTGTTTGGCTGCTTTGGATTCTTGCAGTACTCACTGGAAGTGAATATTCACTGCTGTTCTGCCATTGAGTCTGAGGGCAGAACCACATCTGAGAGGCAGCAATGCAGTGCCAGGTGTGCTGCAGCCATTGTTCATCCCATTCTGGACATAAATAAGTAATAGCCTCTATATAAAGGTAAGGGACGTCATTTAAAGAGTCCTGTGTTAATTAAGTGTGGGGCTACAGACAGCTGAATTTCAGCTGTGGGAGGAATAGAGTTAGCATAGCAACCTTTGCATTACAAAGTGCAGCAGGATGAATGAATTCTCTTGGTGCCAAAAACACAATCCTAAAAAAAAGTACAGTGTAAATTAAGATGGAATCTAGATTTGGTACTTTAGCCTGTGCCCTGAGGAGACACTGGTTTATAGACCTTTATACCAAGTGCAGACAAGGCTAGAGAATCCTACAGCTCTCCTTAGGCAATACCAACACTCGTTTAGCAAATGCCCCAAGCTTCTGTGGAAAGACACAGGTGTTTTTTTAGAAGTGCTGAAGCTTCTGAAGGCTGTGTGAGTGTGTGACTCTGTGTGTCAGCTTACATGCTGCAGGCATCTCCAAGCAGCAATGTTCCTTTTGAAGGAGAAGTATTTGTGGACAAACATGGTCTTTGTAATTTATTCTGCACGTCTTGAATATTGAGAAATTTTGAGTGGCTTGGCTTTCCTGGCAGAGCTGATGTCATAGGAAATCCCCTTTTATAAGAATGACTGAGTGATACAGAGAGTTTAATTGACAGTTCATTCTCTTCTAAGCTTCCCCTCAGCCAGTCTCAATTTGCAGAAGGAGATGGAAACAGGGAGTGAGGTACTGTATAAAGATAAAATTCACAGATGTAAGATGAAGAAGACCCATTAGACCATCTAGTCCACAGACTTCCAGGAGGAGGATGTACTTTATGTAATCTGCCAGCAGATTCTCAAAACTGAAGATGACAGTGGGATCAAGAATCACTAATGGAGAAACAAATGGTGATGCAAGAGGGAAAAGCCCATATGTAATGAGAGTCTGTCACTCCTTAGCATTATTCTCACCTTGCTCTACCTCTCTGTGCCACATCAGAAAGTTAGAAGTACCTGAAAGAAGTGATCCCAGATAATTAGTAGGGAAGTGTTCCCAGTAACTTTTGCTAATGTTTGTGCTGCCATTGTGCCTATTTTTATTGGAAATATTCAGAACACTGTCCCTTTCTCAGTCTTCGTGGACATCCGTTCTTGGAACCTGGTTGGATTCTCTTCCGAGCTGCTTTTCTCCGAGTCCTAGGTTATTACCCTTGACTTCAGAAAGTATCTCTTTTTAGACTGGATATTGAAAGATTGACTATAAAATGAGAGTATTGAGGAGGGAAAAAAAAGTAACACCCACACTTTGATATGATCTATAGTTAAGCCTAAATAAAATTCTTCGGTGCAGTGACTTAAAATTAGTCTCTGATGCCCCATTTCCAGTTTCTTCTTCAGCTGAATCCCCTTATTTTCCACCTCTAGCTTTACCTCCATGAAGTCCTGTTCTGTATTTCACTGTTTGTCCATGTTTTTGTCATGTTTTTTGGACAATCTTCACTGAGCTGATAAGATCAGAGGCATTTCTGACTAGCTTTGTGAAAACAGGCAGTAAGGAAGGGAGTAACCCTTTGTGGGAAAGGGTTATCTCTTCTGAAAAGCCTGTTTTATGAGTCCCTTGGAAATCAGTGTTGAATTTTGTGTCTAAACTCATTTTCCAGCATCACCTAAGAGGTTCTGCTGTTGTGTGACACCTTCAAGCCTTAAATACCCTGAATTTTACCTTTCTTTCCTAAGATCTCTTAAAACTTCAGGTTATTTTCAAACTCATTTCTCATTCATCAGAAAAGAATCTCTAAATAAGCACAAAATATTTAATATTTCAAAGCTTTCTGCCTTATCCCAAAGTAACTGACCCAACCTTCAGTCTCACAAGTGGCACTCTTCCCACTCCTGCCACTGGGGTGTGCCTGTGAGGAAAAGTTGCAGCCTTAGTCTGTGTTATTCCACCTTATTATGCTCAGGTTTTTTGATTTATTTCGCTCAGGATTTAAAAATCTTGAGGAAAAAATCACACAACTGCATGATCAGTGGTGAGTGAACAAGTGCAGCCTCCTGAAAGAAACAGAAGTACCTGGGATGCAGCAAGTTCATTATGTCATATTTCTCTTTCCAGAAAAAGCAAGGAGATTTCAGCAACTTGCAGTTCTGAACCACGAGAAGGAGAGAAGCTGTGCACCATTCCCAGAAGGTTAATGGGCTTTGGCACTGGCAGCCCAGTGGGGAACACCAGAATAAATCCTGTTTCTCTGAAAATCCTCAGGGCTGCTCTGCAGGCAGTCAAACATAGGATGTGGCAGCATTCACGTGTGCTCCCATCTCCCACCCTGACACAACAGCACACAGAATCTTGTCTCTTAGGTGTGGACATCTTAAAGTGTTATAAAAAACATCTTGCCTAGGCCAAATATCTTGGGCAGGGGTTTTGCCAGGCACAACTGGCCTGAGGGAGATAATCATCACAGAATCATAGGATGGTTTGGGTTAGAATGGACCTTAAAGGCAACCTCGCTCCAACCCTCTGCCACCCTGCTCCTCCCCTCCTTCCCAGAGGGAGGTACACCTTCCACTATCCCAGGCTGCTCCAAGCCCAACCCAACCTGGTGTTGAACACTTCCAGGGATGGAGCAGCCACAGCTTATTTGGGCAACCTGTGCCTCACCACCCTCACAGTAAACAATTCCTTCCTAACATCTGATCTATACCTATTCTCAGTTTAAAGCCATTCTCCCTTATCCTATCACTACACACCCTTGTAAAAAGTCCTTGTAAAAGATGTGGCAGAGGCTGCAGCCAGGACTGTGCCCTTGTGTTATACATGGAAATGCCAGTTTGAATTTCTTGCAAGAAAACAGATTCCATCCCTTGAAAAACTTTGCCTTAGAAGAGTACAATCAGTTGGACCAAAGGAGTTACCACCCTGAGCCAAATGAATGCCAGCACCAAGTTTCTGCTGATGGCCAAGACCAGCTGCTCACAGGGACAGCTGAGAGCCCTACAGGAGACCAGACTTTGTTGGGATAACGTGGGAAAGGACAAGACTTGTTCTAACCTTTCACTATTAGAATTGTTTTCAAACCTGAAATAGTTCAATGCATGTTTCTTGTTTTGTTTCTGTAATTCCAGCTGTACTCTGAATGCTTTTTATTAGCAATATAAAGCCAATACTGCATAAAGCTAATTTAAAAGAATTTTGTGTGGATGTAGGTGCTGTTGTCTTCACTGCAGGGAAGCAAAAAAAGCTGCCCTTTGTCCTAGGCAGTGAGACAGCACTCAGATGTACATCTTATGGTAAATTAGAAAGTATAGAGACAAAAATAGTAAAGAAACTTTCTCAAAATGGCTACTGGAGCCTTTCCCTGTTGAATCTGACAGGAATCTGTTGGTAGACATCCATGCATTTCAGACAGGCTTCATGAGACCGGTTAAATGTTTCACTAACATTCCAGTCTTAAATGGTTTAATTATTGCACTTCTGTTCATGTTAAATTTGAGAGTCTAACAGAAATGAAGTAAATGAATAAAAAAGGCAAGGCTGGATTCTTACTGGTTATTTCCCTTTCCCAACAGAGCTAGAGTTTCAAATAGAAAACAGGGGAATACAGCCTGTGGCTGTGACAGGGTTAAGAGTAAAGAGTGCTTTTTTTTTTTTTTTTGGTTTGAAATGGCTCCATGGTTCGAGAATGACTCTTTGCTTCCCCTCTTAATCTGTATTTTACGAGTGAGAAGCTTTGCATTATGCAAATCGTTAGATAGGAACAGGTGACATTTCAGCAAAGAACATGATCAGCGGCCCGGGCCTGGATTGGGCTGCTGATTTATACATTAGTATTTGTCACAAGGATCGCAAGTACTTCAGACTACACTCTGCAATTTGCTTTTCTATTTTTTCCTCCCCACAATCCTTAAGGTGGAAACTTCATCAAAGTATTTAAAACACACTGGCTGGACCAAAGGGCGCTGGTTTTGTTCTGGAATTGGGGCTGAAACAGCACAGTCTTGTTTTGATGGCTGTGTGCTGGTGTTAATAGTCACTCTGGGGTTTAGCCTTGCTGGAGCTCCTGCACATCTGAAAGGCTCCAGCTCCAGAAGCTCTGCAGCACTGAAAACCCCCTGGTAGTCCACTGGCCTTACTGCAAAATGGGGCCATCATCTGAGGAAAACCTAGACTTTTATTTAAACTTTATGAACAACATAAAAAATAGATATCTTCATAAGGAAAAATGTGTCAGAATGCAACTATTTATTGTTAATTTTTACTTTTTCCCTTCTGGACGTTCTCTAATGGCAGGCAGGCTCAATAGAGATTGATTTGTATGCCATGAGATATGTTTTGGACTGTAAATTATTTCTAAAAAGAAAACCTACTGGAAAAATAAGGGGATTTACTGCCATTGAATTTAACATCAGGAACAGTTGTTTTTCTTCCTTTCATCTTCTGGTTCTCTGCAGCATTTTGGTGTTTACTTTTACAGTGGCTTTGCTCCTGCCCTGCTAAAAGTTTAAATTATGACAGTAGCCTAAATCAGGGAAGAGGAGAGGTTATTAAGTGGTTGGAGTGTCATTCAACAGCAGGTAAAAACAATGCTGTTGCCAGCAGTCTGCCTGTGCTCCTCAGCATGGACAGGAGAAGAGTGTTTGGTGTGCAGGACATGCTGGTTTTGTGCTGTGAGCAGCACAGCAGCATGGCAATTACAAGCACTGTATTTGTCAAAGGCAACATGGCAACAAATTTACCCAAATGCAGATTTCTCACATCATTTCAGAGGAGTCTTTAGTGCAAATATAATCTGTTTGTCTTCTTTTAAGCTGCCCTCCTGTCCAAAGGCACTGGGACAGGGCTGTACCTGCTCTGTGGCACAGCCTCACATGGGCTCATGGGAATGTCACCAGTAACACTTGCTGCAAGTCAGGGGAGAGAGGGAAGGCAGAGGCATCTCTTTCCTCATTTGGTGATTCTGGTGGTGTCTCTTTCTCCCTGTCACTGCCTGTGCCCATCCCAGGCAGGGCCCCTCCTTGACTGTGCACCCCCTATTGTGCCATTTTTTTGTTCTCAGCATTTAGCAGAGGCTCTGTGAACAGCTCCTCTAGGGTTAATAATCCAATAACTGGACTGTGGGAACATCTGCTCCACTCTGTGTACTAAGGCTGCACTGTCTTATGTCCCTGAGCTGGGCAGGAGCCAGGCAACAAGAGCTGCTGTTTCTTCTCATCATTCCAAATTTAAGATAAAACTTGGACAACAGCAACCTCTCAGTTTTCTTAAGGCTTTTCCTAAGGGCCGTGCTACTACAGAAACTGATATATGTCCTTCCTCTCCTCTTTCTTGGTCTGGTCTTTTGGCTTTCTCTGATGAATGCAAACACAAAACCAATTCTTCTCATCAATGCTGTAGGGCCTGGACATCTTAATGTCTGCTAAAAGGAAGCATGTTTAGGTCATGTGAACAATTTTGATTTATATCTTGCCATATACTTGTGGCATTAATGATTCTTTGGGGTTGAACTTTAACGAGAAGCTACCTTCATAGCTGTATTTTCTGATTTCTTCTGCTTTCATCTCTATGGATTGTAAAATGACATAGAAATAACTCATTCCAGATGGTCCTCTTTCCTCTAACCCTCTCAGCTATGTTGACAAATCACTGTCCTTTAAAGTCATGTTTCCCTGACCTTTGAAAACACTTCTACTTACAAATGTCTCATTTTAAGACAAGTGTAGAAAACCATCCTTTGCTGGGTATAGCATTCAGTATATGGCACACACCTATCTGTAGTACTGTCCACAAATCCTTCAACAGGATCATATTTTACCTAGAGTTCGCTGGGTTTTCGCTGGAATAATGGCATAAGTTGTTCCTTACTGTGTTTCCCTATCTCCTTAAGGTAACTTTAGCAAAGGTAAAGCATGGCATCAGTCTGTGATTCATTAATCTCAGAAATTATTACCATTTCTTAATATCATCCCAATTAAATTTTAGTTCAATCCAGATGTTCTCAGCTGTGGTCACGGCAATGCCCTTGGCTTGAGCCTGTGCTATGGCTGATGCTCCCAGTGTGAAGGCCAGCTGTGTGAAAGCTCCTGGTGCTGGGAGCAGGAGCTGCACTGGCTTTCCCAAACATGCTCCAGGTCCACGGCACTGCTTTCTGGAAGGATGGGTAGCACAACCTTGGATGCTGTGATGGACCACTCAGGTGAGGTTTTCTGTGGGCATTGGTTCAGAAATCTGGGAGTTTATACCCAGTCACTCCATACCAAAGCTGTAAAATGACTTACTGGTGGAATTAACACAGCGAGCAGTCCAGACCTAGATGAAATCAATCCCATAGCACTGGCACAAATCACAATATGTGGTCATATTTAATGACATCCACAATGAATGACTGACTTTTCATAGCAATGTTTTATGTCAGATACATTTTTGATTGCCATATCAAATACTCACTGAGCTTCCATAGACTTCACATTCCACTGTATTTTCAGGATGGGGTATCTTGCTCCTATTTCACTAACTTCCTCTGCTTCATTATCCGTACATCATTGCTCTGTTCATATTTTCTGTTACTGTAACACAAACCCTTCAAAGCTCTTATGGCATTTGTTGAAGGCTGCTTTATTTGTCTCCATGACAATGAGATAATTATGATTATCCTCATTTTACAGGATGGGGAAGCTGAAAAAGAGATATGACAAAATGTTTTGTCTGGAAGAAAGATGTTTGTGTGTATGCAAATTTATCACTCGCAGTTTTGTATTTCCTCTTGTATTTATACTCTAGCCCATTTGCACACCCAAGAGTTTGTTGAGGCCAGAAGGTGTGTGCCTGTGTCTGGGGGAAATTCTTTCCTAAAGGAGGTGTGAGCAGCAGGTCTCCACATGTGTCCTCACAGAAAAGGCAGCATTATGAGCTACATTTGTAATTTCATTGTTAATAAGACCCAAATACTGAAACCTCTGTATATAGAGGCAATGCTGGTTTTATTGGTGTTTAAACACTGTTATTTCTCTCATGGGATTAAAATGGAGAAAATAAATGATACATTATTAGACTTGAGGTACTGAGGTGTCTTACCCAACAGAACCAGAACTTCACCCTGGTTCTTAAGCATCCTTCTGTAACCACAGTGGGGAATCCTCTTTGGTTTCTCAGGAAAAGGGACTGGCAGTTAAAGCATTTATGCCATCTGTGGATTTTTAAAGTTACAGGAAAACACCTATCTTGGATCTATTTGTGTTCTTTCAGATGAGTAAAAGTAAGGCCAAATTAAGTATTACTTTCTCACTAGTATAAATTGTGCTCCTGTAGATGTCCCCAATGCCAGATCCTTTTAAACACCTCTTTTAGTTCACTCTCTAATTGCCTAAGAAAAGATGCTAAGGGACATTAAGATGTGCACAGCAAGGTGCAGTGACCCATTTAATAGTTGGTTTTTTCTTGATAGGGTCTTCTACACTGCCATATACTTGTAGTGCATGTGGCACATGTCTGTGAGGACAAGCACCTTGTCATAGCCCTGCCTCAGGTCAGCACTGCTGACTGTGTTGGAGGCAAGAGTCATCTATCCCCAGCTGTTTAAGAGCACAGAGGAGTTGTCTTTTCATGAATGAATAAAAGAAAATTGTTCATGACTTCTACCTACAGGATACTGGTAATACAAAGCAGAATGAGAAGTTGTCATTTGTCAATATTAATCTGGAGTGTTATATGGTGGAAGGAACTCTCTGTTTGGGGTTGTATTTTCTGTGCAAAGGAATGGTGTTGACTTAATTGAAATCATCAATTTCTATCTCAAAACCTTGGATTTCTTGTTGCCTTGCAGCAAAATATCACATTGAGCCTGTTTTTCTATTCAGAAAACCTATGAATTGCAAAAAATAGATAGTAAATTTGATCCAAGTAGCAAATTTGTGACAGAGCTTGAAATAAGGAGAAAATATGAGATGACTAATGACAAGGACCTGTTGGTCTCCTTGAATTCATCCAGTGATGAGACTGCTCAGCACTCCTATCTGAGGCTGACTGGGAACTTCATGTGGCTGTTGTGCTCTTTTTGGTTTTTCATTCACCTGTCTGTTAATAGAGATGTAAAGTCAATCATTACTTCTGCACGCTTCATTTTTCTAGGTTTGGGTTGTGTTATGTTTCTTTCAATGTTTCCATCCTTGAGTTGTCCATAAAAGTTTTCATTCACTTTATATTGACTACCAGGATGTCTACAGAGTTGGTTGGACTTTAAATAAATTGTTGGCTGATATATGAATCATAACTACCTACATATAATTTGTAATTACAATTGCAAGAAATGACATGTATGTCCAGGTCATCATAGGGAGTTGTTATTGTCTCTACTTCCCTACAGAAGTATGTATTATCCAACTGCCTCCTTAGCACATTAAAAACATACAAAAAAAATTATTTTTCCAAGCAGTTGAGCTAGTTCATCATAATAAAAGCAGAGAAATGACAAAAATAGTTGCTGTCTTGTGGCTATGTTGTGTGTGCTAGTTTAACAGGTGTGAAACGTGCTCCTGGTAGGGACTAAAGTGAACAGGATCAGGTGCTGAGTAGCCTTGTGTAGGACTGGAAGATTTGCAGAGGCCTCGTGGGATTTCCACATGCAGAGAGGGATGTGGTTACTGTCATGGGCATTCCTTAGAGAAAACTTCTCAGAGTGAGCTTTCAGAATTAATTGGAACAAGATCAAATTTGGTGAGACTTTGACTGATGCTTTTGGGCCCACTCATAATCCAGGGGAACAGTAAATTATATAAGTGCTGTAAGCAAACAAATACCTTCGTCTGGAAACAGGGCAGAATTGAGCTGGCATCTGGAAGTGAAAATTGTCCCCAACCCCTTCAGCCCTTTATGATTAATCTCAAAATCATGGCAGACTTTGATCTCCTAAAAAGTCTGCCCCTCAGAGGATTATGGTGCTAGTTAAAAATACAGAGATAACTTGGCTATGATGTAGTTATATACCATCTGCAACTCTGGATGCTGATCCTAATCCCCAGATCACCATTTATCTGTGATAACTTTCCTTCAAACACAGCAGAACAGGTAATCCTAATGTTCTTCAGCTGAGTGATTGGGCTGGGTCCCAGGAGCCTTGAACAACAGAAAGAAAATATACATCTGTCCTCCCATTTTCAGGCAATCCCAGCATCCAGAGTGGTGATGGATAGCAGGGTTCAGGTGCCATTGTCTCCATAATTTGTTGTAATCTGCTTCTGGAATGAAAAACAGCAAGACTTGTGCTGCCAGAAAGACATGACCAACCCCACACTGAGATATTTGAAAATGAAGCAGGACAATGTTTATCGCCAAAGTCTCAGCTTCCCAGTGGAAGCCATTCAAGTTTCCCTATAATAGACTTTACTGGCCCTCACCAGATAGTATTTCTAGGGGACCTTTTATGGCAAAGGACTTGCAAGTTGTGGACATGTAACACTGTCCTTTCTGCAGGCTGGAGAAGAGGTGGGAGAAACCCTGTAAGGAAAACAAGATTGTGAGGCAGGTGGAAAGCCTGTCCAAAGTGGGGAAACTTTGCCAGACAACCTCTAAAACTTGGGTAGATCAGGAAGGGCTTGGTTTTTTTAAGGGTTTGCCCAAACAGACCTTGGAACAATGGCAATCTAAGGGGTCATTTGAGTGTAAGGATTTAAACTTGTGGCTCTAGTATCTAGGTTGATAAATCACAGAATGATAAACTAATTACTAATTGATTATTGTCGCAGAAAATAAGGAGTTATAATGGTAAAGTGGCTTATTTTGACTTTGCAGAGGTTTCTGCAGATGCATTTTATAGGAGAAGTTCTTGTAACTTGTGAATTGTTACACAGATTCCACCTTAAATGGATTTTATCAGACTGTGCACCGGTAAGCCCATGCTAATATTGGCTCCAATAAAGAACAAATCAGTGCCCAACTCGACTCGTCTTATCGCACAGTCAAAACTGATGGCTGAAGAAGTCATAAAGATCCCATTTAATCTCTCGCCTATCTATCACTGTGAATGTCTTTATCCTCTTTGTGCAGTGGTAATATCTGCTCATTATGAAAGCAAAATAGATCTGGCATGAATAAAAGCGGAATGAAGTGCTCACTTTGATTTTGACAGCATGATCAGTGGAAGCAGTAATCTGTGAGAATCAAAAGGGCTAAATTATTCCATAACAGTAATTTGAGGGAACAGCTCAGAGCATACACATCTGCTTTCATATATTGTGACGTGCACTGATAAAACATCCTTCCCAATTTACTCTCTCTGTGCTTGACTAATCTGCAACAGCTCTCACAATGTCTAATCATGCTATCAAAAAGGAGAAGAAGTTCAATTGAGACTCAAATGAAAGAAGATTGGAAAACTATCCTCAATTGAAATTACATTTGTAAATGAGCCATAGTTTTTCTGTTCAGAGTGCGTTATGGTAAATCTGCCTGGAGAAGTAGTTATGCTGAAGAACAGCAACATGTATCTAGATTGTATTTATTCCATTACTGCTCAAGTAAAATTATGGGAGCTTGGAAGCCCTGGGGCATCCTTTCAAAACTGCTATGCCAAATTCATAGTCAGATTCCTGCTGTATAATTATAGCATCTCTGGCCAGCTGAAAGGTTCCTAATACATATAAATTATATACCCAGCTTACACTTACACTGTAAAAGATTTTTACTTTTAAACATTCCTGTTATGGGAGATTTCTTCCTGTATTTGCAGGTTGGGCCACGGCCATACCTTTTTTACTTTCTTCCTTTGCTCATGGAATTTGGAGCTAATTAACCAGGCCTATAATATACTTGAATCACTAAAACTAAGGTCACTTTGAAGGTGATTCAAGGATGTATCCAGCTGATCCCCATGAGCAAAACTATAACCTGAAGCATGTATGGACTGGTGTGAAATATGGGCTACACAGATCAAAAGTGAAACAGTCACATTAAAGCTCCTCTGGTGAATATTCACTTTGGGGTTGTTCACATGCTTTCTAACATAGGGTAAAAACCTCTTCTTCCTAAAATTTATGGCTCTCATTTCTGATCTTTGCTAATTCAAGGCTGTCCTCTGGCACTCCAGCTTCTGAAGTCACATCATCACTTCTGCAGGGACCTCACTTCCAGAAGTGTTATCCTTCCCTTCAAGCATCTGCTCCCGGAGCCGCACAATTTGTCAGCCAAGGTATTGTATGTCTCTGTCATTTTGTTTGGACTCACATGCTACTGAACTCCTTAAAGCTGACAGTACTGGGTAAAACCCTGCTGGAAAGATCAGTAATGAGCTGCTCTCACACGCCTTTTTTTCCTGATATAGCCAAAAATATTCGTGAGTGCCTCCTTTGTAGACCTGTCCTTGGGTTTGGTGATGCAGCTCCCTGTGTTATGTATTTCTGTGATGAGGGTGCATCTATAGATCTGAAAGGGCACAGAAAATGGTTCTGCTGTCAGCTGCTGACATTGCTGCTGTTCTGTAACATGAAGCATGAGATGCTTGGGAAAATCTGAAAATATGAACCAAGAGGGTGTATCCACCCCAGGAAACTGTCTGGACACCACTCTGCAAATGTTTAGGTCTTGGTGAAGCCTATGTCAGTCTTCCTTGCCTAAGAAAAATATGGGTGAGCAGCTGCTTCTGCTCTTGACAGTATGGCTAGAGCAATATTAATTCAATATTCAATAATTAGTCCTGGTTTTAATAATCTTTTTCTTCCTCATCTTTAGCTCATTTGCTGCAAACACATGAGTGTTTATGTGTTCTTATCCGGTGCTCACTTTTCTGTAACAACTGTGACTGATCAGGATTTTTTCAATCTGCCCAATATAAACTTCAAACTCTGCAAAATTGAAGTAGGTAGTGAGAAATTTTTACTACTAAGACCCTAGATTTTATTGGGAAAAAATAAAATTAAAATGGTTTTATTTTACAATAGTTACAGTAATTAAAAATATTGCTACATTTATAAAATATAATTTTATCATATAGAATGCATCTATTAAATTTGCATAATTTAATTAGACTTTGAGCTGAATTGAAACATTTTTTTTGGACTTGTCTTTGTACAGATGACATCTTAATAGTCTCTGGGGATTATATTTCAGCTCTTTCTTGTTCCCATTATTCCCATTAACTTTAATTCATAACCCATAATAAAAGGCAATGTCTTCTCACCTTAAACCCTGGGATGCATCATAGTCCTGTGTCCGTGGCAAATGTTAGGGAATGTGGCTGAGTGAAAGCACATGTGAGATATGAGTTCCAAAGGACTTTTCCAATAGCTTGGACACTCTGGTCACTTGTTCCTTCTCAGGTGTTTGTTACATCTACTATTAAACTTACAACCCTTGGACATGGATCTGAATGTTTTATTAGCTGAATTATTTAGCAAAATTTTCCTGCTGGCTAAGTAATACAGACTGCAATTTTTGGTGCAAGGAAAACATCAGGTAAAATTGATTTTCAAGCACACACATTTGGCTGATTATGTCAGGAATATGCACTCATTAAGTCAGTGAACAGATAAAATTTCCTGTGACAAAAAGCCCCATATAGCTCACACCTTCTGTCCAATCACTACTCAGCAATAAGATTTGATGAATAAAAAAGGCTAGAATTTTGCATAAACTGTGGAATTCTACAATTTTTAAAATATAGAAACAACTGGCTGAGTGCTACTTTGCTTTTGAATATTCTGGTTTAAGTCATTGTACTAATGATTTTTTTGGCAGGATGAGTTTTTGACTGTGTGTGAAATATACAATAGGATGTGAATAACATTATAGGTATTTTGATTTATTGAAATCCTCATGTTATAAAGTCAAGGAAGTTAGATTAATGTAAAATTTCTTCTACCTTCATCTGCATTAAAAGGCTGTTTTTAAGGTTCCATTGTCAAGACAGGTGTGTAAATGCACTGTTTAAGGATATAGTTGTTCATGAAGCAGCCAATACTCTCAGTAGAGCTAAGGAAAATCGCCTTTCAGGTTGGTATGTTTTGTGACAAAATTTATGCATCATTAATCTTGATTCCTCAAGCACTTCAGCCACATGCAACTTTGCCTATATAGTTAGCCACCTTAGGTTCAATAGAAGTAATTACACCCTAATTTAGGTTCGTGCCAAAGCATTTGCAGGATCAGAACCAAAAATGTCAAGATTTCTGAGGAAATGTCATGTCTTTTTGCTTATTTCTGTTCCAGCCCTAACATATTTTGAGATGGTAAAAAAAAAATATAACAAGGGGTGATTTTAAGCTGTACACAAAAATTCTCCAATTTGTCAACATCTTTGTTTCTGGACTGGTTCACTATGTAATTTCCTATTGCCTGTTTACATCCAAGCCATTCCAAAACAACATATATATCAAGAATTAGCTTAGCACGTTGTTTTTCTCTGCCAAAGATCCACAAAGAGACTGTAGGGATAAATGAGCCTCTTATGGTGATTAACAGTACAGTGATGCATAGCAGACAACCGACTACAGACTGCCTTAGTTACAGCACTCATGTTCATCCCTGATTTTCTCTGTGGAGGGTCAGATTCAGGGATGAAGCACTGGACTAAACAGGTTTATGGCTATTGGCTTGGAGAAGAAGGAAAGAAAACCAAACACATGCTGATAAACCCCTGGCTATCTTTTCTGTCAGTGCTGCCATTCAACTTCAAAATTTTAGACCCTCAGTCTCAAGCTCCTTTGCTGGCTGAGGATGGCTGCTGATCTCACTGCTAAAAATTGCCCTTTTCTGCTCATTTGACTATCACCCTTCCACAACAGCCTCCTGAAGTGGTTTCAATGTTGCTGTGGCAGCAACCGAGGAGCACAGGCTTTTCAAAAATCACCATAAATGCTGTTGTGCTCTTTTCCTGCCTAGCACATCACCACACACATCTGATGGACAGTGCAATGTCTTTATTTGCATGACAGCATCCAGCCTCTAATTGCCTCAGTGCTGTACACACCTGCAGGCAGAGGGCAGACTGGGGTAATATGTGGCAGCAGGGGCACAATTAAAAGTATGAAGAAACCTACATGTTTGTGTTCTGTAGTTTTCTGAAATGCCTCCTACAGTTTCTGTAAAATTGCTTGTGACACATGGCTAATAAAACTGAGATGCTTCTAATTTGCCCTTTCTTATATAAGTGCACGTTTTTGGTTTTGCACATCGTACATAATGATTAGTTGAAGACACAAAGATGCTGAAAAGTCACAGTGACAAGGAACATGGGTGAGAAGATATTTTGCACCAAAGCAATTTGTAGTTTTCCTTCAATGAGGAGCAAGATATTGCCAATGTCAGTGTTGTTTTTCCAGTTTTTAGGGGGAAAAAAATCCCAAATATAATGATATTTCACATTTTTGTGTGAGCTGCATCTGAGTTTGGGTCATTTCTACATCCTATAATGCAACTGTTCTCCAGCTGCCGTGGCTCTGCAGGCTGAGGGTGAAAGTCCATGGAACCACAGGAAAGCAGTGAGAGTTCTGAGAAGTTTGCTCCAGGCAGGTTCACAGAGTGGTTTTGGCCCTGGGTTCTTGGCACACTGACTGTCTGGGACGTGTCAGTAGTGATGTCTGAGCATACTGACATATCTGAGTAGTCCCTTTGCTCCAAGCCCTAGACCTTTACTGAAGGTGATTACAAACATCCATTACACAGAGGCAAATGATTCTGTGCAATCTATCAGCTAGTTTACTAGCATATACCAGCATGTATTAGTGTATATTAATGTATATTTAGTGGTTAGAGACCTTAAGCAGCCCATGGGAGATTTGGGTCCTGGCCACCCCTTGGCCTGAAAAAATTCAGACCAGTGTCTTTATCTCTGGGCTGTGCTGAGAGAGGGGAAAGGGAGGAGGCTGTGACTGAACCTGGCAATTCACTGGCAGAGGGAGAGCAGGGAGAAAGGGAGGACATAGCTCTGCAGGCAACATGGGAAAAATCATCATCCTCCAGGTACAAATGGAACTCCGGGCTCCAGCTCACTCCCAGGGCTTTTCCCAGGGATTTGCTTTGACCACCCTGGGCAAGACCTGAGCGACAAGGTCCAGCCAGGCTGCAGCTGCTCTCGCTGTGCTGGTAGAGCCCCTGGTGGAGAATCCAGATGTGGTAACAGAGAGATTTTCTGCCCAGGCAGCTGTGCTCCCCGCACAGGCATCTCTGCTCATGCTTCCCAAAGTGCTCTTGTGCAGCAACAGCACATCCACAGCCAGGACAGATGTAATTCTGCTGAATAGGGTGGGGACCACGAGTTTGCCAGAACTCTGCCAGAAGAATGCAAGAGAATCTCAAAAGTCAGCCTTGACCCACGCTTAGGTCTGAAACTAGCTTGAATTCTAGTCTGTGTCCTACCCTTGTCACACTTCTAAAATCCACCAGGCAGGAAAATTCGTGTTTGCCATAGCATTTGTGCTGTACTCTGCTTCACTTTATAAACATATTTTATGTAAATCAAGTGTTAATTACCCCTCCTCTGTATTTTGTGTTGAATATCATTTTTTTAATTACAGGCTCCATCCCAGGTTAAGCCTGCATGCCTGTTGTTGAGCCAATTATCATAAATTCCCCTGTAACAATTAACAATATTGGTACAGAGCTGCATGTATTTTAAATGTTATAATTATGCTCAGCTCTTTTGTTAATTGGCCTATCTGACTCTTTACTTTTTATGCTGCTCATCTGCTCATTACCACAGCCATTTAATTCAATTAGCACCTTAATTAGAAGAACAGCCATGTCCAATGTCGTAGGACTTGTCAGAGTACGCGGCTTGATTAGCAAAGACAAACACACCATGCAAATCAGGCTGTAACATTTGGGGGCGGCAGGAATGGAAGGCAGCCAGCTGGTGAAGTGGAAAAGGAGCGTGCCTTCATCCCCCAAAGCTTTGCCAGGAGAGAGAGAAAATAAAGAAGGCATCAGACTGAGAAAGGAATAAAATAATTTACAATTCCACGAGTTAAGGCATCACTTAAACATGAATGGTGTGTAACTCCTGAGGACGGTGTCACTGCTAAATTATCTCCTACCCCCAGTGCTCTTAAAAAAATACAGAAAGTGAGAGAGATGTGTAAAAATAATACAGTCATCTCCTACCATAGCATATATCCTTTTCAGAGGAGGAAGGCAAACCCCAAAGTCTAGATTCAAAGGGAGAGAGGAAGAAAAAGAAACACCCTGATCTCGGTTGTAAGTCCACATGGCTCCACTCATCAATGCCAAGGGAGGAGTGGGCCCAGGGTATTTTAAAATCACCCATTTGACATAGACCCTGTCGTTTAGGGTAGCAGCATTGTTGAGGAGAGACATGAGGAGCTGTAGAATTGTATTTAAAAAAAAAAAAAAAGCTGCTTTTTCAAGAGCAGTTTAAGTCTC
This sequence comes from Erpornis zantholeuca, assembly GCA_013400515.1. Taxonomy (NCBI): domain Eukaryota; kingdom Metazoa; phylum Chordata; class Aves; order Passeriformes; family Timaliidae; genus Erpornis; species Erpornis zantholeuca. The sequence goes on along the minus strand of VZTN01024652.1, from coordinate 26,358 downwards.
AGTTTTGTTTTGTGCCAGTCTATTTAAATCTTTATTCCCTGCCTATTAATTCTCCTAATTAGAATTAAATGAAGCATGCTAAATTGCTAGATTAACCAATAATTAAGCAGGCAAAGCACTAACGTTTAATACACACAGGCAGCTCTTTCTCTTCTGTGATAGCACCATGTCATGCCTGCTCATTTTATTTGAAAGGAATTAAGAGGCTTGTCGTCCGTGATCAACACCCCCTCCCATATTAACTTACATAAAATAAAGACTTTCCCAAAAGGGGATCAGTTTTCAGCTAGCTATCAAGGAACCCTTGATTTTATTTTTTAATTCCTTATCTGTGAACCCCTGTGAAACCTATTTGAATCAGCTAGCTCAGGAAATCCAACAGCTGTACATATATTTAGCAGATAGTAGATTTTAATTAAAATGATATATAGTTTGTGTGGTGCTCCTTTTATTCTGTGTTATTTCTTTATTTCTGCTCATGTAATGAAGTCCTACACTTATTTCCAGAGGATGGCAGTCCCTCTCCCTCCCTCTCACCTCCCTGTGTCATGCCTTGCTCCTTCACTATTCATTTTACGTATTTACTCATTATTTTGTCTCTATGGCATGCACCTGCCTGTGGGATTTCTCAAAATCACACAGTCCTCTCTGTGTGTAAGCAAGGGGCTGTGCAGACTCACCTTGGGCAGTCTTGGTGATTTTGGAGCTTATTTCTTGGGTGTGTAAGTGCTGGAAAAGCTGGGTCAGGAGCAGGACCAGCACTTTCAGAAGGGGCTTTGTGCCTCTTAGGAAGGTGTTGGTTGTGCCTTGAGCATGTAACTTGTTCATGTACAGAGGGCAGCAAAGGCTCATGGCAGGGATTTCATAAAGCTGCTCAGTCCCATGGCAACTGAACACATATGTTCTTGTCTTTTATTCCTTGGGGTTAAGATGTTAGCCAAAATTTGGAATATTTCTGGTTGTTCCCTCCAGGAATGGAAAAAATTCTGATGGAGTCAAGATGCTTCTCTTGGTATGTCTATCCAGTATTTTGCAGACACGTCCAAATTGATTTTGCCCATGGCTTGAGCAATCTGCCTTTGAAGAGGAAGCTCTGTGGCTGTATTCAGGAGCCACAGCTTCTGTTTTGAAACCACTTTGCAGCTCTTTGGCTGCACGACAGGCAGGGTAACACTGCCTTTGATGAAATCCTGTAACAAGAAAGGCTGGCCCAGAAGTCCTTTTTCCCAGAGACACCAAACAAGAGGCTGTGTGTCTGCTCACAGTCCCATCTCTCTTGTGGCCAGGACTTTGCCCCAGAAGAGATCTCCCAAAGTGAATGTTTAAACAACATAGCTGAAATGGTGTAATGTCTCCCTGCAGCTGAAAGGGGACAATCTCTGTCTTTATTCTTCCCTCTCCAGGTGATCCTGTGTCTTTTGTACTTGCATGAGCATCTTCTGAGATAATTTTCTTTGCCAGTCTGGAGGAAAAGCAATGCAAGAAAGCAGACTTTTTTCACTGGTTTAACAAGGTGGATCTGCACACCATAGGGTCAAATGAATATGGAGGTATCATGAGGACCAGAATAGGGTCTGCAAGTGGAAAAATCTGGCAGTGATGAGCCCCTTCTTATGGTAGTAAATCAGTAGCTCAGGCCAGATATCACCAAATTTCAGTTTATGCTTGTAGATACATAGATATATCCTGGAGTAAAATAATGGATAATGAAAGAGAACATATTTGATTTTATTTTACTTCTTCTCTTCAGGTGAGCAGTCCTGCTGGGCGCAGGGAAAACTCAGTGTCCGTGCTGAAGACAAAATTGCCTTATTTCAGAGCTTTTCAGAAACTCAACCCAGACTACTTAATAACATCAAGAATATCAAAGCTCTTGATCCCAGTTCACACATAGTTTTCTGAGCAGCAGCTTTCCATCAGGATAGCATAGTTTCATGTTCCTGTTCTACTCACACTTCTAACCAACCTGAGCAACACTGAGTGCTTATGATTTGGAGGTAATACTGGCATCTGGCTGTGGTTTTTTTCTGTTTCTCTCACACACTCCTCAGTTTAAGGCTGTGTAGATGAACATGCACTTAAATGCATTGGCATAAACCTTTGTAAAGGCAATGCCAATGCACATATCTCAATATGAGCAAGTGCTGCAAGCTTGCCAAGGACAATTCATAGAGTCATGACCCAAGACAGGTTTGAACACAGACATGTCCATTTTGAAAATAAAATAAAATTTTAACTACAGATCAGAAGCATTAGGGATAACCATTCCCACCAAGAATTTGGCCTGGTTCTGCAGTTACTTGTACAGACCTGCAGAACATGGAGAAAAATAAGTGCCCTCTGAATTTTTAAAGTCAAAAAATAATGGTGACATGATGGGACCTTGGAAGTCAAGGTAAACCAAGATGTGAGTGAATGGCTTCACTTCTGTGAGGGCCAGATTGAGCAAGCTGGATTCTAATTTCTCAGCTGTCCTGGGGTATGAACTGTGTGGCCCCTGCAGTACATGCTGAGGACAGCGGAGTCTGCCTTCCCTTTTCAGCTGGCTGGCTGATTGATTAGTCCTCTTCTTTTTTTCAAACCAGACTTCTTACATGCTTTGGTGAACATCTTAGTCAGTCTCTGGTACCTCTGTCGATTCAGTGTGTGTGTCTGTGTGTGTGTGTGTGCATGCACGTGTATTGCACTTCATCTGCTTGATGCAATAATATCCTGGGGGAATGTGCAGGCTGTAAACTTCTTCATAACATCCTGTTCCTGCAACTTGGAGATATTGACTCTGAAGGGAAACAATGGCATGAATAAAATAAAAATAAAAAAAGTTAATTATCCTTTGTGTTTGTAATTTAATTAAAGATGCAGTAAAGTTTTACTGTTTTTCCAGGTGATGATGTTTAGGGCTCTGAAAAGCTATTTGTGCTGGTGAGATTAAAGTGCATTTTAAAATGTTCCCCGAGCACTTTCACATTTGTTGATAGATTTTTAAATTAAACTTTAAATTGTAATCTAAATTACCTCCAACAATTCATGGTCCCTGTAATGAACTCCCACCATTCCTGCTGTCATCTGACTATGATATACTGTAAATGGTAACTGCTCAGGGTTTTACTGAATAGTGCTTTAGTATTACTGCACTATATTAGTTGTGTACAACCCTCAAACAGAAATCAAAGCACAACACAGGTTTGGTTTAGCATAGTAACTTTATTATTTGCTGGTCTTTAGTCTTAGTGAACACTGCTACTGCTAATCATTTGGGACCTCATAGAATATACTTCCAAATAATTTTTTAGGCATTCCTGTCAAGGTAGAAGTATTTGCACTTTACCAGCCAATGAGCTTTTGGACATTAATCCTTAATAGGTAAAATAAAGCTAATTGGGGAATATGAGTTCAAGTGCTCATTCGTAAAGTGACCATGGCTCATCGGCCCCTGAGGCACAATTAGAAGAAAATGCTTTCCTAAATGATTGATGTAGATTCAAAGAAGGAAAGGAGATTGCACAGGGATAGTGGAAATAATTCATCATGGGCTGCTCCAGCATATGATGTAGGTTTGGTGAGACCAAGTTGTTTCCAAGAGTAGAACAGAGCCTAACTTGCAAATGACTGCCTGACCCTGGGGCATCGTATTGCCCATGGCTCATGGACCTGTTCCTGGAGTGAAAAGAAAAACTCCAAATGTAACCTGGTCTAACACACTTGGGAAGCTCTCAAGGATCTCAAGAACATTCACACATATGGAAAATTAGAAGAGAAAAATAATTCTCACTGAATAAATAAAAAAACTCTGAGAGTAAGGTCCTAGGGAAGAGCAGAGGGAGAAAATGAACAGACCTAGGAGTTCTTTGCTGCAGAAGGGTGCCTTGGTAGGTTCTGGAAGTCTGTCACATAGAGACTTTTTGACATGGGCTTTTATCTTTCTGCCGGAAAGCTCTTGGGGGACTTTTCTTCCATACAGCTGCATAAGCTGTACAGGCCTCAGCTTTTGGTTTCCAGGAGTTCCCTGTTTTATTTAAATATTATGTAAAAAAAAAAGAAAACTGGCTTGTTTGGTTACATTTGATTTCTTACCCCTCCTGCTATGAGGAAAACGAACACTATTTGTGTTTCCTGGTCACCTTTGCTATTTGTCATCATTCAACATGTCTGCAGCCATGCTGGAAAACATGATCATTAGATTCATTGCTTTTCCTTATTCCAACCCCCTCATTTTGGATCACTACTATTGTACTCTTCTCCTTCAATCGCTCTTTTTCTTAAACCCCTCTGCAGATAAGCTACTGCAGGAGAATGACAGTGTCTATGGTGCTGGCAAGCCACAGCCCCTGCCTGCTAGGCTGAGCACCTCCCTGTATGGTTTTCCTCTTATTCCCTCCCCATCTGTCTCCTGCCTACCAAAGGTAAATTGTGCCAAATTATCCTGCTAGCTTCCTCTGATGAGGTAGATGATTTTCTAGTCAAAGGAAATGCATTAGACACTGTCTATCTGTACTTCAGTAATGCATTTGATACTGGGTAATGATCACTCGAACTGGGGGAGAGGGGAATGAGCAGAAGGATTAGAGGGTGGGTCAGGATCCTACTCAAGTGAGACAGAGCTGAGAAGTCTTTAGATGGGAAGTGCTGACCTGAGAGATGGTCACTCAGCAATCACTTCTGGACTGGATATTTTGAATATTTTCACCTGTGACTTTGACAGAAGAAAGGAAGGAAGGAAGTGGGTTTGTGGTGAATGTTTGCTGGTGGTTTTTGGTGATGTTTGCTGGTGAAACAAAACTAGGGGCTAGATATAGTCTGCAGAAGGACCAGAGAGTCATAGAGAAAGAGCTTGTTAACTTTTGGGCTGGAGGTAGCAGTGAAATTGTGCAAAACAAAAGATCACAGTGAGGGACTGGGAATGAAGATGTCAGTTTAGTCTGGGGATGACCAAAAGTGGTCTACAAGAAGAACAAAGACAAAAACCAACAGCTACCAAAAGGTTTTAAGATAGGTATTGATGATTGAGAAATAACAGTGTTGCCCATGAGGTCAGGCATCTCCATTCCCCACATCCAGGAGATTTCTTCCACTTAGATTGCAAGGAAGTGCTGTGGCTGCCTCTTTGCCCAGTGTGCCCCTGTCCCTGGAGATGGTTTGGAGTTACCATAAAAGTACTGCAGGGACAGTAAGAGGCACAGGAAGAAAATAAGTGGTATGTGTGGGTGGGGAAAAAAAAGAGAGTGGATGCAATATGTCAGTGAACAGGAAGACACGTTCATCCCACAGCCATTTATTCTGATTTTTTCTTGGATTTTCATTTATTATACAAAAAATCTGACCAGCCATTCAAAAAAGAAAGGAAAAACCATGTTATATGACAAAGTCTGAACAGAAGGATATTCCTACCAAAGCCTCAAGTTATGTGTACACTGATGTAGTTAAATATTAGCAGTAGATTAAGGTGTTGTTTCCTAGTACTAATGGATTAAAAGCTGGTGGACCCATAAGTCAGAAAGTGGCAAATGGGAAATTTTGCTCAGCAAAGTTGTACAAGAGAGGTACTTTTTAGGTTATTCAATACATTTAAATTTATTGCTGAGACAATAGTCATATTTTATGCTACTTTTAAAAAAGAACAATGGGAAAATTAAGAAATTTCAGGAAAATAAGTTTGAAAATATAGCTTAGGTGCTTAGGTCTGATACTATCTGTAGTTTTTAAAGATATTTAGGGGATTCCATGCATTTATTTTATTCAAAAAGGGTGTAAGACATATGGCTTATAGTAACAGGTAATTGCATATGGAAGCAGTTTCTCAGTGTCAGTGGTGTGTTTTCAGACAAAAGGAATGCCATGACCCAGTGCTTGGGGAGGTGAACTGGATGTATTCTGATGAGAAAAGGACAGCACTTCTAGCGATGTGAATTATCCAGAACCTCTAACACCAGTTACAATGACTTTTCTAACACTTGTAGGCATTGAATCTAGTCAAGTAAGAATATTTTAAAGAAATTATGAATCAGATTTAGATTGAAGCCTCTTCATACATGCTTTGACTGAAGTATCCTACTGTTACATAAACCTATTAGTCTTTAAACATCTCTGTCTGCTGAGGCCCTCTGTATTTATCAGTATGCAGTATTTTATTTCCATTTTTATTTCAATTTTTCTTCCAATTCAGAAGTTTAAATGAGCATGGCTTTCATATCGTACTCAGCTTCAACTGGAGACAGAGACATCAGCAAGAATTCCTCAGCTCTGAAAGCAGAGCCCATTGCACTCTGCAAGAGACAGAGAGCAGGATGCTTCTTTTGTGAAGAAAATGAGACTGCAGTGACGAGAAAAACTGGTTTATAGTTCTATCAGAAAAATTTTAAAATAAGTATAAATTCAAGTGAATTGAACTTTCGTGGGTTTTGAAAAGTAAATGCTGGTATTTCAGCTCTGTGTTGCTGATGATGAGCAATTGATGAGTCGATTGTCTTCCTGCTCCCACTGAACTGAATAGGAATGCTGCTGGAAATACTGGGTCAGCTGTGCGAGCAAAGATTTCGTTGTTCACTGCTTACAGAATCCCTGTGCTATGAGAGTAAACACTGCTTTCTCCCAAGCTCAAAGCAGACAACTCCAGTTTTGCTGTTTCACTGGGAAAAGCCGCCTTTTTTAAAAAGCAAAAGAAAAAAGGCAAAAAGACAATGGGGGCACTGGATCTCCCCTTTCTCCAATTTGTGAAATCAAAGTTTCCTGATCTTATGCTACATGCAGACAGGAATTTTTCCAATACAAATTTAACCCCAATTTTTAATGTAAATATTCATTCTCTTAAATGCATACAGGGTTATTAACACTGACAGAGCACATTGAGCATTCCCCCTAAAGGACATTGTTTCCTTTTTCCCCATTTCAAAGTGATTGAGAAATGCCCTGCAATGAACCTGATGAATGAATATATATTGCTGTTTTACATGCTGCTACCCATAGAGAGCCAGTCCTAATTTAAGGTGGGAAGCAGATAACAAACTGCACAGTGCAAAGCAGGATACGATCTCTCACTAATGGAAATTCATATTCCATATTGTACATCTGCCTGTTGGCTTTTTAAATGCTACAGCGGCGCCAACATTAGAATTCAGAGATATTTGTTGACGCTTCTCTTGAGACTGTTCATATGCACACGCCCTCAAAGAGATAGCACGAGCCTCAAAATGAATTTGTTGGAGTGGCTTTGGAGCCCTGTTCTATTCATATATGGTTTCATTTTTCTCAACGTGACCTTTGGTTCGCACAGCGATGGCTCGGGTTTGCTACTGGTTTCGAGGCAGCAGCTTCAAGAGAAAATGAGCCCATGTCTTTTTTAGCTCTTAACAAAACTGTAGTCTTGTAGTGAGCAGAGATGATATCACCCTCACAAAGTGATACATGCAGGTTAAAGGATGTCTGCCCCGTTTTCCGGGAGCGCGGGTCTCTCGGACTGCCGCCTGATTTCAATAAAGATGAATGGGGAAGTATGGAAATGTGCACTGAACGAGCAACTTCATGGATAATAGACCTTTACTGGTTTTATGTTAAAGAAAGAGGAAAAAAAAGAGTGTTTGGATACTTCTGAGTTGCTTTTGCTGAAAGGGATTTTAAATATGAAAGGCTGTTCTTTATAAATGTGGTTAGCACAGAATGATGATAATTAAAAATACTGCTGGTAATACTCCCACATCAATAAATGTATGCTTTGGATTTTTCAGTCCTGTTTTATTTGAACTGTGGCTGATAGTGCCCACTATAGCTCAGAGGGCAAATCTTTCTATTCTAATGCTATACTCATCATGTTCTTGAGCATAAGATATTTGGAATTCCCCCAGATTATCTACTGGGATGCATTTCAATACATCTAGGTAATATAATCCTCCTGTAATAACATATAGGTATGTTAATAAAAATATGGTTTTAAAGTGTTCTCTAATTGCATGCTAAATTATTTTAATTGGTTTTTATTATTTTCTATCTTGGCTCTTGCCTAGTCATGAAAGGCTGAAGTGAATCCGTAGTTATTAAATGAAAATAGTTCTGAAACCCTTCTAAATAGAGGGTAGCAAAAATGGTCAAAGTTTAAATCACAGCTTCATTTTAAATTCTTTTAGAAAATGGAACAAATTACCAAAAATAAACTTACTCCATAAATGTTAACATTGAACAGTGTTCAGAATATATGAGACTTCCCAGGGTAATTAAAGTAATAAATGTATGCTATATTTAAGAGAAAATACAAGGCA
>VZTN01024652.1:5609-13109 GCA_013400515.1 Erpornis zantholeuca | reverse complement strand
CAGTTTCAGGAGGCTCTCAATAATTGCAAATGACAGGCTCAGCCAGCATGGCAGTGCTCTGTTGGCATGGCTTGGGCTGTACCTGTCAGTGCTTTCCAGGAGCTGGTCAAGGGTGGCTCGTGGCTCCCTCATAACTCTGCAGGGGAGTGCATTGTGAGGAAGAACCGAGGGAGTGAAGATTAATACAGAAATTTTCTAGTTAACCACTGCAGCGTGTCAGGGAACTGTGCCTTGTCTAACTGCCCCTGGGGGGGCATTTCCACTCCTTTCTGGGAGCACAGGTGTCATGGCCTCAAAATGTTTTCAAAGCAGGGCTGTTCAAGGGCAGAGGTGAATCACTGCAAGGACCAAGGCAGCTTCTCAGCCAAAAATGTGAGTCAGGCAAGCACAAATCTTCCAGAGGAGTGAGACAGTCTCTGCCTGCAGTCTTGGGTAATCAGTTTAGATTTGCAATATCTAACTACTGTGTATAAATATATAGATGCATATATGAAATATATATGTATCTGATTATTCTCCTTCAGACAGATCAGGAGAGGAAGGTAGTTGTGACTCACTTGACTTTTAGGTTCTTGTGAGATGGGGTGAGTCACTGGAAGGGTACCACTAGCCACTGACTTCCCACATTTAGTAGATGCAGAAAACTTTGCTAGCTGGGTTTTTAACTTTAGTACATTCCATTTTACAATCTTGAGGGGAAAAAAATTAAAAGAGGTACAAAATAATGCTTCTTGAAAATCTCCATTTTTATTTAACTGAGAAATTATACTGTCCCCAGAAAAATCCATCCTGCAGCTTGTAGGATTGAGCAGCTGTCTGCACCTTGAGCAGTACTGGGAGGGTATGTGAGTGTACAAGGGAAGAGATGTGATGACAGAAGTCTCAGCTGTATTACCTGTGACTCATTCCCTGCTGGATTCACCACGTCTTCACCACTCCTAACACACTTCATTTAAAAATCTTTAGCACAGAAGAGCTGATTGACTCTCTGGTTTTCTTTTTTTCTGATTTTTGTTGCCCAGTTTTGTGCACAGTGTTTGATTTTGGCTGGATTTTGTTTTGCTTCCTGCTGTTTGTGCTCCCTGCCACAGGAAGATTGTGTTCCAGTCCTTAATGCTTCTGTCTCAGTGCCCTAATTAACATGAAGTGCTACTGCAGACACAAGTCAGCCTGAGATTTGTTCAAGGGATTTGGCCAGCACAAGCAGAGCCTGGTTTAGAAATTAGGAATTTGTAACCCCCCAGACAACACTCTGTCCTCTGATCTCACAGACCTTTTTCTGTGCAATAGGTAGCACATCCTACAAGTGTTTTCCAGCAAATTGCTTTTACATTTTTCCACAGTGTTCATTGCACAGTGCCAGTTCATTAAAGTGGCTAAAGTCCAGCACAGCAGTGCTTTGCTCAGCCAGCACCTGGGGACTGGTTACCTGATCTCACTTTACCAGCAGCACTTAATGCAGCCTTTGGAAGGATGCTAAGAGGCTAGCTTTGTCAGCCACCTTTTATTGAACTCTGTGAAAAAGACTAGACCACATGGGGTTACCACCTCAACCTTATTTGTCTTTACTTGCACAATTTTAATTTTGGTTTGCCACAGTTTTGACACTACTGTTACTTTCACACAGTGTGACTTCATTCAGTGCAGTGGGGGATAATGTCAAGTACAGATGTGGAAGAAATACAACACTGTTAAACCTCTAAAGCAATTGTAAAAACAGCTTTAGCCCAGTAAATCAATAATTTGATAATTACTGTGAGCTAGCTGACCTCTGTTTAAAATACAGGAATAGCAGGGAACATGTCCTTAATAGCAATAAATTCAATAGTTTCCTGTAGTTTTTTACCTGGTGTGTGATGTGAACACCTCCAAATGGGATAGCAAGTAAAAATGTGGAACCATAGACAAAACTGAGGGAACAAGTTTAAAAAAAATTCACTTCCCTTTTCTTTGGCTCAATGGCTTGTTTGTCCAATAAAAATGTAAATCTTCTCCAAGCTTTCAGAATTGTAGAACATTATGGTCTCTGCTGTAATGGCAAAGGTAGCCCTGCCTGGACATCACTTTAAAATAGATGGTTCTTGTAAAACCTCTGATGCAAATACAATTCAGATCTAATTTAGTACACAAGCCTGGAAGCCACTACTAGATCTCATAAATGTTTACCCAATAATTGTGGCATCTCTGTACTTTTTATCTTTGTATCTCAGTTAAAAACTTGGTAATATCGAATCACATAGATTCCTGTTTGCCAGTATCTTTGTGATCCTTCAGCTATGGATGCTATGTACTCAGGGCATTCAGGTAAAAGAACATAGGATTTAAAGCTAAATATAGAATTTTAAGGTAAAGCCTCCATAACAAAGTATTCAAACTATGTCATCTCTTACTTTTCATACTCTCAGCACCATTTCAATTGTCCTTTGATCCCCTAGAATGTTGGTTTGCAGGAAAAAATGTCACAACTAAATATAGTAAAAGGTACGTAAAATGTGTCAGACTTTAGAGAAACTAGGTTTGAAAATATTCATTTTCATTATGCAACCTTGTCTATAAATCCTGCATGATTTTCTTCTTTGTAGACACCTGATCAATCACAGCATGAAGTACTAAATAGGGAAAAATATTCCCCCAAAACAAATTATGAAAGAAACTTGGCTCTTTTGCCCTTACAGGCTATTTTTAAGTATGAAAAATTGCAGCAGCTAGACTTTTCTAGAATCTCCTATGTCGCCTGTATTTGATGCCTTTTCTCTGCATAGTAATGTGTCTTTAAAAAAAACCCCTCTGATATATGTTACAAGGAGTGTATCTCTTTCACTGAGACAGAACATTTTAATTTCCCGACACCTTTTAGTGATTGCTTCAATTTCCGAAGATTTTGATAAAATCATGTGGTTTTAGAGTATCAGGATTGAATACCCTGCTCCGGCAGCAATTTAATGAAATGTTGTAGTTTCACAGCATTTCATTTGACATAACCTAGCTCAGAGGTCTAATAAATGCAGTGTGATAAATGTTGGAGCTACGATTGTAAAAATATACTAGTAATTGGGTTAATATGCCTTAAAATACTACCCATCAGTTATCTTTCTTCTCGCTGTTATATGGCTTGCACTGTAAAGGCTAAGCAATGCAGTTTACCCTTTTCTCCCCTACTATCTCCTTTTCTTTCCTGCTTTTTTAAGTGTTCCTTTTTTTAAGCATTTGATTATAGCAAGCTGTAGGTATTCTCCTACAAGTGACAAATTCTTCTTACCTTGGAACCTTTTTCTGAGCTCTTCATATTGTTTTTGGAGTTGTCTGGAAGAAATTTAAGAATATAAGACTGATGCTTCAGAATAAAAAACAAATGTAAGTAAGCATGCAGAATAATTTAGGAGATGCAAAGGTGGGTTTTGACAAATGTTATTTTCCTTTAGTATATCAGATGTGTTTCAGTTATAAATAATAGAGGTATCAGAGTTAGGAGATTAAAACCAGCAATATATTTTGACCTTCTAATTATCAGTAGTTTCTTTTTATGTATGTGTGTGTGTGTTATATCACAACAATGCCATAGGACAGAAACCCTTCTGCTGTAAAGTGGTATTTTGCATGCTGTATTTTAGGAGAGAAAGTCAGAACTTCTTTTCAGCTAAATTCTGATGTTTGTTGTGTTTCCCCACAAATGGAAATATTCATGTTAATTTTCAACACGCAGATTAGAATTTCAATGACAACTAATTAATTTACAATGATTATTTCAAGCAACAGGAAAATATCCACAACCTCCTGCTGGAGTCTGAAATCCTTTTTTAGTCTTTGAAAATAGCTGAAAACACACAGCTGTGGCTGAAATATCACCACGTGGAACTGCTGCCTCTGGGGATTTGTGTGTGTGTGTCATTATTCACCAGCACCCAGAACTGATATGAATAATACTGTACTTATAATTTTGCTGTATTTTCATTGCATGGGAATGAATGGATGCATACGACTGTGGGTGCAGTGTGTTATGCAAATAGTGCACAAGACAGGGCTGATATGGAGGAACATCCTGTTCTTTCCATAGCATCCTGCTTGGAAGGAAGAGTGAGGATGGGGGAGAAGAGCCAGGAGACTGCCACAGTGTCTGCCACACTATATATGATAGCAGCAGTGAGGGAAAGGAGAGGCTTCTGAGGCCCTGAGAAGGCAGTGGGAGCCATTTGACAAGCTAACCATGAGCTCTAACAAGGGCAGAAGAAAATCTGACTGCACACTGCACACCCTGGGGGCTCCCATCTAATGGCCAAAGATTAAGGAACCATGAAATAGCTGTAAAGATGGGACTCAGACCCTATGTTCAAGCAGTGCAAGTTCACACATTTCTTTCCACTGCTGCCTTAGGTGAGTCCCAGTGGCCAGTGACTTCCCAAGGTCTAACACCAAGTAATAAGGATAACTTAGTCTAGGGCATGTAGTTGAAATACTTTGTGGCCACATGAGAATAGCCACATAAATCCATCTTTCCCATGATGTACACAGCTTTCCTACACAGGGACCAGGAGATGGCTTTTAAAGTTCCCTCTTCTTACATACACATGTCAAAATCTACCATAGCAGTCATATGAAAATGGACAAGGTCCAATATTGGATGATAGCTCAGCATGTGCATAATGCAAGATTACAGCTTCAAATTCAGGGTACAAAAAAAGAGATTTGTTACTGAGAATTTCCCCCCCAGTTGTCTCTCTATATTAATGAGAAAATACCTTTTCTTCCTTTAAAGCCGATTTTAAAAGCTTGATACAGCAATATTGCTGTTCCCTCTACTAAGAGTTTGTAACTGGGCATTTGTACCAATGTAGTTAAATTGGGGGAGAGTCCAGAAAGACAAAAACCAAAAAAAATGGTTTTTAACTCAAAGGACCATTCCAGAATTAGTCAGAAACTCTAGGTAATCAGTGTGAGAGAGAGCCCACCCGTGCCTGTGGAGTTATGCCTGATGCTTTTCTAATAAAAATGATAGAAATGACACATTTGAGCACTTAAAATTAGTCTTCTCATTTACATTGTGTCACGTCTATCTCCAGGGATGGCTTTTTCCTCACTTAACTCCAGCTATTTGACTGAAACTCTTCTCTTTGCTAGGTAACCAAGCCCTCAGCATAGTCACAGGAAAGATCTGCCCTCCCAAATGCAGTTTACCCTGTCCAAAACTTGCTCTGAAAGAGGCAGGAGGAATCACAGAATTGTTTAGATTGGAAAAGACCATCAAATATCATCAGGTCCTACTGTTAACCAGCACTGCTGAATCCATCACTGAAGCATGTCCCCAAGTGCCACATTTACACATCTTTTAAATACCTGCAGGGATAGTGATTCCACCACTGCCCTGGGCAGCCTCTCCCAATGCTTGACAACCCTTTCAGTGCAGATTTTTTTCCCTCCTAACCAATCTAAACCTCCCCTGGTGCAACTTGAGGCCATTTCCTCTTGTTCTAGAATTTGCTACTTGGGAGAAGAGATCAACACCCATGGTCCACAGACACAATCTTTACAAAGTAAAAATTGGGTGAGATACACCTAACTGTGCTTTGTCAGAGTAGTCACACTGACACACTTCACTAGCACACTGATTTTTGTGGACACATGATTTGCCATTAACTGGAAGTAATTTCAGAACCATTATGGAGGTTCCTTGGGCAAAGGAGTCTCTGACAACATTCCTGCAGTTATAGATACATATTATAAAATTGGCATTTTGCAAATATTAAGATGATTGCTATATGTGTAATGTTAAAATAACTTTGCTGTAAAGATATAGTTTTTAGTTCTGCTTAAAAATGGTGATATAGTATGCTTGAACTTTTTGCTTGGTTGGGATAACATCCAGTGAACATATGATGGGGACTCTGCTGCTGATGTGTCAACTATCAACTCGTGCCATCTGTGAAAAGGTATGGACCATGGCCCAAGCTGGAGGTGATAATAAAACCACAGACAAGAAAGACACATGCTCTAAAAAGGCAGACCCAAAGAGGGGCCATGCTAAACAGTTCCTGGAATATGTATACTAGTTTGTGGAAAAGTATGACTATGCAACAGGCTGATGTACTGGAAAAGGTATATAAAGTGTTTCCAAGAGAGCAGGTGTGCTCTTGGCTGAGTGCCAAGCACCCAGTGCCAGCGTCGTTAAATTTTGCTATATTTCTGTCTCCTATTGTCCTTTTATTGAACCTTTTAAATTTTACCAGGAGAGTGAACCTTGTTTTTCACACTGCATTAGGCAGTTGTGACAGGGACTTTTTCTGGGATAGCTATCCAAGTCATTCCAAGCCCCTGCCTGTCCCACCATTTCAGCAGGAGTGTGTCACTTGCTCATAGGAAAATATTGGGCACTTGTGTGGTGGGGTAAGGCAGTTCTGGCTGGAAGAGGCAGGCTCCAGCCCATCACAGCTAAACACAAGGGGTAAAGTAGGAACTCAGTAGGGTAGGGTTTGAAATGGCATGGCGTGGCACGGCTTGACATGACATGGACAGACTCCTGGACCCCTGGGGAAAGGCCACGCTTGCATGTCCTGATGCTTTGGCAGCAGATACCCAACAGGAAGCTGGGCTGGACAAGACCTTGGAAGCCTCTTCTAGCTCTCATTTCCATGCCTTCCTCGAGCTTTGGAGCCAGTGGCCTGCCTTTCCCTGCTGTCATTATCCTGGCAGCACATTTACATTTTCTGAATAGGGCAATTAGTGCACACTCCTTTACCCGTGTCACTCGCACCTGGTCTCTGACATTCGTGCCTCATCAGCACTAATGGCCCAGCCATTAGTGGTTATTACTGGTCATTGTTTCTATCCCACTGACCCCCCTGGACTGGCAGAAGAACCCTTCTGCCTTTCGCCCAGCACGCTGTTAATAGCCCTGTTTAATACCAGAAACTCTGAGCACATAAATAAAACCAGACAGGCCCCACCTATATTTTATATGGCGAGTGAGAGATGAATACATGCTTTTGTAATTATGATTAATGCTGCTGTTTATTATTATTATTGCAGTAGTGGTTTAAACATCACTATCCTGTCCTATTGAGGCGCAGTAAAAATCCATTTGAAAAAGATGGTTTCTGTTTTAGGCAGATGATAACCCCAGACCATCAGAGCATTGAGGATCTGGAACAGGCTTCTTCCTGGATGAATAAGTATAAAGAAAATCTAAGGAGTTTTAAGAGTGAGTTCCAGAAGTTTGTTTGGGTGACTACATGGGTGTGGTGATGGTGACTCCAGAGATCACTTTTTGCTCTACGTGCTTCTGTTCTGGGCAGGAACCAATGTATTTTCTGCTCATCATGTGATAGAACCCTTGTGTCTGCTGTGTTACAGGAGAATGTGCTGCGTTAAAGTAAATGGTTTCAATATTACTGATTCATTAAATAAAATATGAATATCGATCTAATATTGATATTCAACTTGTAACGGACAAAACTCTCCAACTGTTAAAGTTAGAAAGTGGCATGTTTTATTATGATATCGGGCAGC
>VZTN01024651.1:2497-35989 GCA_013400515.1 Erpornis zantholeuca | reverse complement strand
TCTTTTTCCAGCACCCCTTTTCTCACAGAGTCCTATTGATTCCTGAAGATCCCCATGGTGGTAAGTTTCTATCAGGACATAGCTGTATTGTTTCAGGTTTTCCATGCTCCCTCTAGTGTGACTGAACAGCTATGTTAGGTAGTCCCTGGGAGTGGTTGGCAAGGTCTTGTGGGTTTTTGGTCCTTTTCTCACTCTGCTTTTGGCAGCGATTTTTTAGGATGAAAGAAAACACCGTTTGTCCCTGTTGTTCCTGTAAATATAGTATAATAGGGCATAGCCAGCTGAGAGCAGACCGTGTCAAGAGGTTCTTGGGGGTCTCTTTGACACCTCCCCATGCTCAGGAAATGTGCACCAGTATATTTATTTGCTTTTTTCACAAGGTACAGTGGGACCAAATCTCCAGACCTCTGGTGATGCCATTGTGAGTAATAATTAAAACCCCTGCATAGTTTGGTGCTCCCCACAAATCCAGAGTTTTAGCATAGCAGTGAAGTAATAACGGACATAAACAGTAACATTTCTTCCTAGAATCAATGAGAAAAACCTACCAGAACACAGAAATTGTATTCAGGTGAAGGTGATGAGTAGTTTTTACTTCTATCAATGTAGCGTTTTTATATATTCAGCTATTGTTTTCTTTCCTATTATGCTTTATTTAGTGTCCAGGAGTCTATGTGAGGAGTGGAATCCTCTAGCAAAGACATTGCAGAGAAAGTGGGGATGAACTTTTTCCTAACTGCTTCAAGCATCCAAGAACATCTTTAATACATAACGTGGAAGTAATTATTTTGGATATTTGCAGAGAGAGTGCATTTGTAATGTATCATACACACCTTTGGTCTCTGAGAAAAAAAATAATGTGAAGGGCAAGAACACAGTTCCAGCCCTGTTCTGTTTCCATATTGTTGTGCCTCCATGGGATACTTACATTGCAGTCTTGAATGCATTAAGTGTTATGCATGAAGTCACATGATTTGAACTCTGGGCCAGACAGAGATTAATTGATTTCTAATGGCAAAATGAGTGCCTGATGCTCTCATCATCTCAAGCCATCCTTTCCTGCCTAGTGAGTAGTAATCTTTTGTCTATCAGAAAGTTAAATCTGGAATATTATTTACCCTTTTTGATACAAACTGTGCAAACATAACTCTTCCATTTCACCTGCATCAAAGGGTAACTTTTCCGGTTGTTTTCATTTGGTTTGTGGTGGATCCTTTCACTGGGAAACTTCTAATTTCAAAAATCAGTCTTGTGAAAAAGTGTTGCAGACAGGCTCTGTCCTGCTGCTGTTGTGTTTTCTGCTAGGGTACGTACCAGAGGTGCATATGTCTAGCTGGTAAACAGAATAAGTATCTTAGGAGTAGACTGTGTCTCTTTTTTTGGGAGTTGGTAGTGAGTGTGCCACATGTTCTGCCACCAGCTTACCCCCCTGGGCCTGTGCATCTCCCATTTCCCTCACAAGGCTATTTAGAAGCGGGCTAAGTCCTTCTCAGGGCTATTCACAAGCCTTTCCCCACATATTTAAGATGTTCCTATCTGGTGTATTGCTATTCTTACTCTTCACTGTATGGCTGACCAGACTGGATGGAGCTGCAGATCAATGTTTTGATCCATTACCACAGTGTTTTGTTGACATTGTCATGACATGGATTTGACAGATAAATGCCCTGGCTTTGTCCTGCTGGACCACTTTTCACAACTGTAACATGTTCTATAAAAAAACCTTCACTTTGCTTTTAAGTTTCATTTTGGTCTTTTGCTGCTTTTTGGTCTGTTTAGAAAATCAGCTCTACAGGGCAGGAGCCTGCTGTTCTAACCCATCTATAGAGTATAGTTTCTGTCAGTCAAAACAACAAATGAAAAGTGCCTCACTTCTGGTTGTATTCACAGAGAGGATCTTACTCTGGGGACAGACACAGAGCATCTGGGTCACTTGCACTGACATATAATGCTTGAAATCCTTGAAGATTACACCAAGTCCCTCTGATGTGTGCTTTGGCAAAATACTGGTTCTTTGGCTGTGACCAAAAGAATGAGTGTTTTGGGCCTCTCTACCACTGTGCTTGTGATGCAGATCTGTCTGTTGGCAAATAACCATCCCTCCTCCATCTTTGGTGGTGAAAACACCAAGAGTCAGACCTCACTTCCTGAGGATGCCTAGTGATTCTAGAGAAACTAAAATGGTTTATTAATATTTCTAAGAAAATTGAGGCTTCATTTCATGAAAAGATGTGGTCATGGTATGTAGCTGTGAAGTGAGGGATATGTCAGAGGAAGTAATCTGCTTTCAAAAAATATTTGCCATATAGGATGAAAAGGAAGTACCTTGCCTTTTACTGGATCCCTTCCAACATGTTTCAGTTTTGCCTGCACCTGCATGCAAGGCAGCAATTCTTGGGATGGTGTGTGCCTTTTCTCCAGCTTTCCTTATGTTGAGTACAATCCCAGTCCTGAAGCTCTTGCTTCTCTTCTGAAAGGTATTCTAACTTTTTTAATAGCTATTGTTCAAAAGATGCTTCTACCCCTCTGACTTTTCAGTAATTGCCCACCCTGTTTACAGACATGTCAAGCACAGTTCAGAGGGAGATTCTAAAGAAGCATTCTACTGTCATCATTCCTACTAAATTCATGGATTTAATTTAACCTATCTTTAGAACACACATTTTGTTTCCCAATAAAGTATTCTTTTTGTGACCTCTTAATTAACAAGATTAAGGGAATTTAGCCCAGGAAACTGACAAAAGGCAGCATTCTAGGACCCTCACTGAATATTAATATCCATCTTGTAGCAAAAGCAGAACACTTGTTTGTGTATATTGGAGCCCCCCTGGTTTAGGTCTTTACTAGGAAAACAACAAAGAGGAAAAAAATAACAAATTACAGCTGAAACAAATCATCAGCATCGCTGTTTTCAAATTACTGTATTTCTGGGGAATTTCAGTCAGTTACATGAAAAAGAAGACACCAGTTTCAATGGAGCTTTGATAGTCAGGTTATGTTAATAATGGGAACTCATGTAAAATGCATAAGGTATACCTTACAGATGAAGAAGATTGCTAATAATTATTCTGTATGCTAAGAGTGTAGCTCTTTCTGAACTGATACATAAAGACTCCTTTACATCCCAGTCTAATTACTTATAGACAGTTGAGCACAAAATTACTTTCATCTGTTTGAACATGTGGAAGGAAAGAGATTAGAGAAGTACCTTTCAAAACAGCTGGTTGGCATGTTAAAGAGGAAAACCTACTGGTTCTTCGGTTCTGACTGAAAAGTGCATTTCTTTATAATTAGACCTATTAAAGTAAATGTCATGCAGGGGGATTCTCAGAGGAGGTGACTGGGGTGCACAGCATGAAAAGTCAGTGGCTCTCTTATGGCTGCTCCAGAAACTGGAAGTTTTCAAAGATGGGCAAAGATAGGACTAGGTCTTTTGACACCTTGTGTTTTTCCCTGGCCATTTTGTGATTTTTTTTGGAGAATTGGCTCCCATAAAATAGGAGAGGGAATTCCTGAGGTGATAAATGGCTGTGTGCAATCACCACTCTGACCCTTCTTGAGACTTTTTTCTTGCTGTCCTTAAAGAAGGAGTCAATGTGCATGGTGTGGAAAATAATCTCTTACACAGGAAAAATCATGTAGAGTGACGTCAGAATCGTGGACTAATTTTTGTTGGAGCCCTTGGAGTTCTTCTGGTCCAGCCCTCCAATGTTCCAAAAGGTTTTCTGTGTCCCTCTCCTGCCAAGTTTTGACCATCTCAGAGAATATCTCAAGATCAAGTCTCAAGAATAAGGAAAAAGTTAAAATAACAAGTTTAATCTGGTATTCTATCCTTGACTGTCACAAGTGGGTAGTATTTAGGGGATGATCAGTGAGAAAGTCTGAAATAATCCTTCCTGTTGCATGCCTCAAATCTGTGAGTTTTGAGTTTATTTTATGCATATCTGGAATCTGTGGCATGTGGGTTGGATTGTTTTTTCATTGTAGGTATTAACTCTTTAGGGTAGATATGACAAAGATGGCACATGGGCAGATTTCATGTTCAGTCCAGGTTCTTTTCTTCCCTAGACGAATTTTCACATGC
The DNA here is from genome assembly GCA_013400515.1 of Erpornis zantholeuca. Lineage (NCBI taxonomy): Eukaryota > Metazoa > Chordata > Aves > Passeriformes > Timaliidae > Erpornis > Erpornis zantholeuca. Next base: position 31,905 of record VZTN01024651.1, on the reverse strand, counting down.
ATAAAGGCAGAAAATTTTAGATAAGACTTTACAAGAGAATGCATCAAGTAAACAAGGGGTCCAGAGCCTTAATATGTACTGCTGCTCTTTATTAGAAAAGATCCAGAAAGACACCTGCTCTTTGTGTCCATCTGAGTATGCTGGCAATTGGACACTGGGGTCTCTCAGCTGGCATTATTTGAGGAAGTTACAATGAAACTGCCCTATGTAGTGGCTCACAAACCCCAGCTCTGTCTGGATTTACCTTGCTTCCCACAAAGGCCTTTGGTGAAGCTATTTTGCTGCTGTTTAAGGAAGTATATCCTGGCCTCTCCCGAGCTCATATCGAGTGACTTAACCTGTTCTTTGAGAAAGCAAAAGGCAATATGGCAGGTAGCTGTGAACGATGACTTTCATTGGCGTAGTTGTGGAAGAGGATGCAGTGGAGCACAGAGCTTGTGGGATGCTTCCTGCTGAACCTCTCTGGTAGCACAGGAGAATGAGTGTCTCACAGAGCCCTGAGTCTTCCCGGGACCTGCGCCACACGGCGACCCCTGAGTGCTTGACTAGAAATAAAAATAACTGTGACAGCATCAGTCACTCTAAGTCATGAATGAGTTGGCCTTTTTCTTTTTTTTTCTAGCTCGGTTTGGAATTGCACCAACTTCGAATTCTTTATGGAAAGAAGATACCTCTGATTAAAAGATACATCTTGATTTAAAGGACAGCTAGTGTGTTGTACGTATAATACATGGCTACCAGGAGCAGTACTGATTGCTGATAATTTAATTCCTATAACAGACTAGAGAAAGCTTATTACCTGGCAGCCAGCATTCAATCACTATTTTCTGAAATAAATAGCCTATCAGACAGCTAACGATAAAAAAGCAAACGTGATGTTCTTAACTTTGTGTATTTTTAAATGTAATATACTGTGCTAACAAAGACATCTTAAAAGCTGTCTTCCTGCTAATCCTTCTCAATGGCTTTTCCCCGTGTTTGTGGCATGGTTTATTTAAGTAAATGGTATTGTTACATTAATTTTAAAATCTGATGCATCACTAAATAAGATAATAGAGGATGAAATGCACTAAAATACTGTCTTCTGTGTTATACTCGTGAGGGTCGTCTTTGGTTTTTATTGTGATGTAGAAAAAGAAGCATCTTAAAATAAGTAAGTACCACTGGTTGTGTATTTTCTTTCTTTCTTTCATTATAATTTTTCTTGCCACCATAAAAAATACTAGAGGAGCAAAGACTATAGAAACACCCAAGGAACTTGGCTGCAGAAGATTAAATACTGTAAAAAAAAAAAAAAAGAAACTCTCCCCATTTCTCCAACAACCCTAACCCACATATTCCTCCACAGAAAACTTGATGTATCAGGTATAGCAAAATGTAATAAATGGATAAGCAATGAGATGGATAAAGGAAGTAGAAGGGAAGAACCACGTTCATTTTAATTAATTAATAAACAAAATTATAGCAAATCTGTGGAAAATACATCAGTCCTTTCAGTTATCTGTCTTTTACTGATATAGATTGAAATCTGCCATGACACTGGTTATAGATCAAATATAGATCTGACTGTGAATTTTCATTGTGATGTTGTGAACAAATATTTTTTATATCAAATCATACTTTTTTATAAAAGTTTGGAATTGTTCAGCATGCCATAAGTAGGAAGTGACCTAGTATGATATTTAGTTAGGGAATTAGAATAGCTCAAATGAAAACATTTTTATTCACCTAAGAGATGCAAGGTGATGCATTTGAGATTAGCTGAACATGAACCTGTCTGCCTAAGATACCCCACAGAAGCAGAGGAGCTGCTTTTTGGTGTACCTCACATTCCTATGCTCTTCTAGTTTGGATTTTTGGCTTGATGAAGTTTCCACAATGTATCATTGCTCATTCTCATTGCCTAAGAAATATGTAAAGTTGAAACACAGGGCAAATTAATCCACAGATCAGTCCAAGATTTCTTGTTTGGGTTTTGGAGGAAGCAACCTTTACAACGAAAACCAGAATGAGTTTTGAATGTACTAAATCAAATTAGTACATAATTGAAAATATGATGTATACATTTTTGATAATATACGGTATACATTTATTCCTCTGCAATGTATATACATTGCAAATAGGCAAAAATTTCTGTATTGAATTTGAAATTATTCAAGCTGAAAATGAGGACTGAAATAAACTTCTTGCATATTTATAACCACTTTAAACAAGGCAATGAGAGAAAAGAGAGGAAAAAATTAGTGAAAATTGCCTCAGAAATGGGAGTATATTGTTAGATAAAACTTGTATGCAGAGATAATAATGGCAACATAATGGGGTGTTTCCTTATAGATATTCTGAGGTTGTGGAGATTAAGGAATCTGTCCCCTTTTACCTTCACCTTCCTTTGTAAAATCTATTTTGGCTGTAATGTAATGTACTAATAAACACTAAAGGCATTTTAGAATAAATCAGGTCATAGCTTCTGCTTCCTTTTGAGTGTCCATCTGAAATAATTAGCTGCAGAAAAGTATATACATAAATATATATATAACACTTTTGGAAGAAATGGCACAGCTGCTGCCAGCTATGCCCTCTGGCACTCCGAGAGGCAGAAGCTCCTCCTGGGTTTTGCAGTATGCTCTGAAGTGGAGCTGTGTTTTAATTGCTCCATCTATCCCTATTAAGGGACAGGCAGAAAAGGAAAAAAAATCTAATGAGAAAACAGATATTGTATATACATTACACTAAATACCTGTGGTTAAAAGAATATTAAGGTTGCTAAATGGAACACTGAAAAACCAGGAAATATATGGCTCCTGGTGAAATGCTAATATAGCTTCTGCAGCCAACACCATTATTCTAGAGTTCCAGGGACTCCTGCTTCACCTAATGAACAACTGACTGGTCCTTCATGACTTTTCTACTATTCACAGGTTGTATGGAGATCCAAGCCTTATTTATTTTATAAAATACAAACCCTGTTCTAAGTACAGGGTTATTAATTTCCTCACCATTTTTCATTTAGCCCTCCTACTACATTCAGTTGATGGTACTCATGATTATAATATGCAATGCCTTCGAGAACATTCAGTAATGTATTTCTGCAAAATCCTGGGAAGTGGTGGGTGATCACTGTTACTTGTTATATGTGTTATGCACACAAAATTGTTTGTGAGCAAAGAAACACCCTTTATATGTGTAGCCAAAAATTTATTGTTGTCATGTCTAAAATATTTTCAGTATAATCCAAGAATAATTTGTGCAAATTTAATTTCAGAAAATAATATTTTAATACAGAAAGTCTCATTAATAGTAACAATGTAGTAAAAATTGTTATACATATGTTTAGTTTCTACTCCTTTTTCTGTTATTATGCTCAACATTTTCCTGCTCTTCTTGCTCCCACTGTTGGTGGTTTCATTTTGCTCTGAAGCATGTTGGGGGTGCAATGCAGACTTGTCAGCTTCCAGTCATTCACTCAAAGAAATATGATCTTCATCTGGATGGTTTCCTCTTCCTCAATGGAGAACTTTCTATATGCTTGCTAACATATAATTACATATTTTCTCCTTCCTCATGGGTCTGCAGCTCTAAATTATGTCCAAATTTGCTGGATATGTGCCCTTTTTGTAGGCTAGATGTTATGTCTTTATTCTCCGTTGTACTTAAGGCCAGTTTTGTCCAGTCCCAGGTGTGCTTTCCTTTAACTGACTGTAGGTTAGTTGCTTACAGCTGCAGGTCTTGAGTACCAAGCCTGTGTACATATTTCTTATCATCCCATGGAGGTATTCCTCTAGAATGCATCCTTTCTCTCCAATTCTCTGCTGTCACACCAGGCCTGGATTTCTCTTTGCTACATTTTTAATATATATTAGAGTTATGAAATCATGGGGCATACCATATAAAGATAAACAAAAGTAAAACAAATCAGCCAGAGGTACCTGTTACATTAGAAAACTTGATGTTAAAGACAAATCAAGAGGAGCAAAGCTGCCAGCTGGCCAGGAAAAGGAGGGCAAGCTTGGCAAGCTTCATTATTGAGGTCTGGGAAACTCAGTGCAAATCTGATAGTTTGCTAGTAGCTAGAGCTATACCATATTACAGGGACTGAAATGACAAAATTAAAAATCCTAACTTAATAAGAAAAAAATGCTACTTTTCATTAACAATTACTTGAACTCATTGAAAGTCATGTTTTTTAAAACTTCAAGGAGTTTTAATTGACTGAAAGTACTTTTAGTACCTAATTAGATCATTGCAATCATGCTGTAAACAAAGGCAGTGATGAGCAGACACATGCTGGGTTAGGATGTTATGTCTAGTAGAAATGGACACATAAGAGGATTTTGGAGTTAGGTGGAAGCTCAGCTCAAAGGCCAGAAATTCAGAGTAAGTTTCACTGCTATTGGCTGTTTTGAGCTGCTCTGGGAATGCAAAGCAGCCATAAACTTGACTTAAATGGCCAGCAAAGTGGGTTTTACTGCTGCTTTGTGTCACTGAATTGCTCCAAAGCAGCTGGAATATCCCCAGAATCTGGTCCCAGATGTTTATGTGGAGTTTATTCAAACTATTCTAACCTCTTTGACACGAAATCTGCTGGAAACCTCATGAGAATAAGTTCTCCTTCCTTCTGCTCTCAACCAGAAACACCAAATGAATGGTCAGCTTTCAGTTTCTTTACTCTTTTCATTTGGTGAATACTGTAAATGCAAAACAAACCCACCAGAACTTAACCAAGTATTTCAGAACTTCTCCTCAAACTTAGTTTCATTTTAATTCTAAGAAGATCCACTGTGTCTGGGTGGTAGTGACATCACCTTACTTATATCTAAATTGGTTTCTTTTCTGTTTATGATATATATATATACATATATTGCAGGGCTCATCTTCTATCATGTGGTCTTACACTTAATGGTCCTGATTTTCAGTTGGATTGCAAAACACTTGTGTTATAAATTTGTTGCCTATTCTGCTTTTTTCCATTCTAGTCACTGTGTTATCTACTGCTGTATTCCAGCAGGTGGTCTTGTGTGGGACTGGTTTCACAGGAGCTCAGGACACTGCAGTTGAGTTTAGCAACCTCTCATTCTCTTTATGGGTGATGGTGCAAGACATGCTAGTACATCATCCCACTCTTCTGGACACGTAATCTATCAGTTCAAATCAAAGTTCGAATGATTTTATAAACACGCAAAAGTGCTTTCACTTTTAGTGAAATTTACAGTACCTTCATTCACACTAGATGCAGACTCATACTAAATTGGCTCACTCTAGTCAAGTGAGAGTCAGGTGCTTCTCAGCATGAGTAAAACTGTTACAGTCTGTCCCATTCGGATGCCAGCTCCAGTCTGGGTCTGCTCTGCCTTTATAACGAAATTCAGGTAGCAAGAAAGAGATGCCTGCTCTGTATTCTGCATAAGGTCACAGATTTCTGTGATGTTCAGCATAGTCTTTGTGATGACACCTATGTCATCTTTGGGACTTTCCTCCTTATCAGAGGCAAGTTCAGCTTTTCATAAGATATGAATAATGTAAAATTGTATGAAAATATTTCTGGCTTGAGTAATTTGAAGCACAGCCAAGCAAAACACTAGGGATTGCATTGGAAGGAACATCTTTTATTTTTTGGCAACACAGATGAAGTAGCTGACCTAGAGAAAATACCTCTAATACATTTGATTAAAATTCTCTAACTTTTTCAAAACATTCATAAAAATACTTAATTTTAACTTCACACTTTGAAACATCCTTGAAAAAACATCCTGTACACATGACTTTTCTCCAAATTAGAGATGCAGTAACAGATAGAGAAAGGACTGCTTTTTGTGGCAAATGTGAAGGCTAAAGTAAATATTGATTACAGACAAGGTTTTCGATATTCAAAAGGAGTTAAACAGGCATTTTCTTCAATAGGCATGTTCATTCTAATCCTCTGTTTATCCTGTGTTTAGTTGCTATATTTTATTTAATGTGTTTTACAATAATAAGGGCTTTGTATAGGTTGCATAGTGAAGCTTTTAAATATCTACATGAAAAGCATGACCTTAAAAAGGAGGCAGGAGGGACAGAATAGGTGAATTGTTAACAGATGAATAATTGGTTTTGAGAAATGTCAACAGAGCCTGCTTGTCTACACTACAGCCATTCCAGGAGAAGTAAATAGAGGTAGTCTTTTTGCTGCAATTATATGTGTGACATTCAGAGGGATTCTTCTAACGACTCACATGCCTGAGATTACTCGGTCTACAGTGGGTTGGGGCCAAATCTGAATCCAGTAACACACTGCATGGTGACCAGGTTATTAGTCAAGGAATATGTTTATTTAAAGTAAAAGTAGCTTCAAATTAGGTGTCAGTTATTTTCTTAGTCTATGTGTTGGACCAGTAGATAAGATCATCAAAAGGAAAACCCAGCACAGTGTCCACATATGCTTTTATGAATATTTAGCCCTTAGCTGATAATAGAAAGGTTAAGGACATTTGCAAATTTGTGTTTGGAGGGCCTTGTTATGAGAAGGTTGAAAAGACTCTGCATTCCTGTACTACAGAAGTCAGTGTGTCAGGATGGCTAGAGAGTGGGAGAGAGCGTGGCATGCCCGTGTACAGTTACAGAGTAGGAGTGTTAGGATCCATGGAGTCCTTCCCGCAGCCATTGCCTGACACTGCATTCCACTCTGCTCTTTCTCTCTGCTCTCTCTCACAGGAGATTGAATAACTCCTGTGCTTCAGAGTCCTTCTGTGCAGCAGACTTTTTACATACACTCGCAGCAGTAATGCAGTCACTCAGGCATCACTCTATTAGTATGCCATTGATTATTGTTTTATTGAGAAACTGGACATAACTGTTAGGACTTCTGTCCTATTTTATCACTTGAAGATTAACTTGTGACCTAAATTGAATCACTCAGTCATGCTGCAAACTGCAGAGATCATCTTGTCTAGCTGAAGTACCTGTCACATTCTTTTTAGATAAGAGACTTTATTTTAAAACAGGCATCAGGAGAAATTTTTTGACACGATTTAAAAGTCTGCCAGTGCTCCTTGCTAATTTCCCCAAAGTGACACTAATATCTGAGTTCAGACAAAAGTCTATGGTTACAGATTCAGGTGCTGCATTGTGTCTCTACCAAATATCCTCACCGCCACCAGCCTGCTGTGCTCCATGCTTATATTTGTGCTCTTTCCTCTCGTCACCCAATTCAACTGCCCACCGGCCACCACAAACTCCTGCAGCGTCCCACTTATCCCTCTTCTACAGCTGCATTAGGCAAAGCAGAGATACTTCAAAAATGTCTTTTGACTATCAAATTAGGCCTTGAATCTCATGAGAACTCCAATTTCAAGATTACACGTGTTCAATATAAGGTCCCACTTGTAGGATTAAACTTTCTAGGAAGCAGACATCAAACAGCATGGTATGAGAGATTTTCCTGACCCAGGACACATGGGCCATGTGTCAGGACTATGACCCCCAGGAGTACTTTTGTTACCCACCTTTGTCCATAAAAAGAGGCAGATATGTTTGGTAACAGCCATGTCTGTACACAGCAACTGCTGCCTGTACAGAAGCAGGAACATCCTGTCATTTTAAAGTAGTACTGGATATAGAATCTTTCCATTACTTCTGCATGTCTGTTAGGAATTACCATTGGTATAGACAAGCAAGAAACTAATAGCTTTTTTGCTGCAATCGCTGAGATTTTACAACCGTGCAACCAATGCACCTTTTGTCTTTTTATCAAATATTTTTGTCTCAGGGCACTATAGGATGAGTATTTTAACTTATATGAAGTGTGAGCTTTGCTTTTTAATTTATAATTGATCACAGTCTAATTGTTATAGACATTTATATTGTATTATGTTAGCTGATGCAGTGTAAGAGTCCAGTTAGAGAAAACGGTTTTATAAAAAGAATCCTACCCATTCAATATAAGAGATAAGATGCCATCTATTTCTGTATTTTTCAATATTTTTGCCATGTTCTTCAATTAATTCATTGATGCTTCTTGGGGATTCATCCCCCAAGATCCTCTATTACTTTTACATAACTACACTAGGCACAAAATATTTTTCCTGGTATGATTCCCTTTTGCTTCTCAAACACATCTCTTTTCTTGATGTTAGCAGTATGAACGGTTTTATGGGGTAGAATTTATAAACATTATCCTTTAGAACTTGCACAACTGGATGAAACCAATAATTCACTCCTTTTTTTCTTACTGAAGTGTTTCCAAGGTTAAAAAAATTTCCTGGTATTACTAGCTTTCTGTTTCCTAGAAAAATAAAAAAAAATTGAAAATACTAGCTATTACTGAAACAGCTTGTATTCTACTTCTCTTTCACCAGTATTCATTATTTATCATTGTCTTCACAAAATTAGGCCAGCATGTTGCCATATTTGGACACAATTTTAAAGTAGCACTGAATGTTAAAAAGAGAGCATTATAAAACAAACCACATTTGAAACTATGTCTTGTGGTTTCTGGATTTGAATAAGTGTCAAAAAAAATAAAGGTGGTCTGAGTAACTTTGGAAGTAGATTGAAGATTCTAGATTATTAAGTAGTTCCATGTAAAACAGATATTTTTATGTTCATCATAACCTCCTCCTGCAAATAATCAAGCTACATCCTGTGTTCAAATTTGGGTTTTTAAAGGAAAGAAACGCAATTGCATAAAATATACAGAAGACATATTGGGGTAGTTGCACAGCTTTACTCATGATGGTAAGTGGATCAATTGTGAAATGGGCAAAGTTATGCAAGTGTCTAGGGATAGGTCTTAGATTGAGAATCTCTGTGAGTCATCCTCACTTGGTCAAAAAAGAAATGGGAAAGAGATTTCCTATTTAAAAATCCCCCCTCTCCCAACATAGATAATGTGAGTTGTTTTCTATATAACAAGTCTGAACACTTACTGGCACTTAATAATTTGATATTAGCCAATTTATTCCCCACAGAGTGACACAAGAGCTGTATCACAGAGTCAATTGAGCATATATGTGTTTTAGCCCTGAGCTAAAGTCTTGAGCAACAAACAGAACTCAAGGGCTCTCAAGTTTTCCTTGGTTATTATTGTGGCTACTCTTTCAGAGGGTTGTGGAAATCTGAGCTGCACATGTGTCTCCACGAAGCACAGTTGTACTTCACACAATTGTTTAAAGGATTCTGTCTGAATTACAGTGAACCTCAAATGTTGCCACAGATAATTGACTGATCATCCCTCAGGGACTCTGGAAATATTGTTGGGGAACTGTCCAGCAAAAATTTCTTCAGTGAAGAGTGTTTTATATGGTGTCCATCTCAGAGCTGGTGCAGACAGGAAAGAGCAGGGTGAGAGCTGACCATAGGTGTGTTGAGGGAGAGAATGTAACTGCTTGCTCTGGGCTGTCCTTCCCTCTGTCTGATCCTGCAAGAAACATTTGTTCTTTGGTGTAGATTCGGTTCTTAAACATGACTGAAAAGGGAATAGATACACACGGACATTCAGAAATTTAATGGAACCCACTGCCGGCCTGCAAAATGAAAAACTGGGTATTGATGCATGCTGGACTGAACACCAAAAAGATGGAAAGGCCACTGTAGATAGGAAAGGTGGGAAGGTCATAGGTTTGGTACCTAACTCAAGTATTCAAACAGCCTCTGTCCATTATTTCCTCTGGTCTTCTTTGATCAGAGAGATCTCTCCTCAAAAGTCTTCCATACATTTTTAATGAATGTTTATGTGAAGGAGGTGCACCTGTGTGTCGACCAAAACATGAGAATTTTGAAGGGAATCTTCAATATTATTCAGTTTTCTATGAAGAGTTTTTGCATGCGGTTGGGCATTTTGCTACAAAACATACATTCTTCATTCTTATAGAGATATGTAAGTAGTGGAAAGTGCCTTTTTATCTGAGCCTTTCTTTGATAACACGCTTACTTTTCCGTTCTCTTGCCATTTTACTTCTACTGTTTTTTGACCCTGTCTGTGTTCCCCTGCTTAATAATGTGCTAAATGATTCTGTGTTCTGCATCACTTACAATGAGCCCCTTCAGTAACATCCTATTAGACACCTTGCAGGAATACCTAGAGATGAACAACAGAGGTAGCTGAAAGAGCACACAGGCAATTCCAAGACAGAAGTGATGTGTGACAAACTGTCTCCACTCTGCTTACATAATTGTCTGAATCTTGATTTAAGTTTCCCCTGCTGCCAGAAATGAATTATGCCATAGAATTTGTGCTCTTCCTATTTGAACTCTGGATTGTCATTAGTGATGATTTGTGCCAGATATCATTAAAATTATGCATAAAAATATAAATGATCTGCAAAGCAATTACAAGCTTACAGTTCCAGACCATTTTTTGGTCACCCCAAGTTCACTGTGTTTGGAATGAGATTTTCACATGCAGAAAAATAATCCCTGTTTTGGTTCCTTGAAATAAATTTTAGGACTTTTTTTCCCCCAATTTATTTATTTTTAATTAAAAAATGGGGAAGTTATTTAGGAGCACAGTGAATACAAAGTGAATGTGGGGCCCAAGCGCATTAGCAAATCTGGGCCTGAACTGAAGTTGAGTGTACTTGAAAAATGTGGCTTCTCCTGGAAGTGGGAATAGCCAGTACTTCAAAACACAGAAAACCTGAACTGCTTGTTGACATGTTTTATTTCTATTATGTATTTAATTCAGTAGAAATGTGATTGCTAGACCTGATTTTAACCAGGTATCATATGGGCAGATATTACACAAATTTCTCTACAGAAGATCTGCTAATGCATCTCAGTTTGAATTTGTAAATCTGCCAAGTTTCACTCATTCAGAGAGAGGCTTCCTCATTGGGGAATAATTTTAAGACTCTCTTAAAAAGTGTCTCCACTTGTGATGAAACATTTTGCTGTGTGTGAATGAGATGTATAAAACCTCATTCTAAAGGCCAAATTCGTCTCTGGTGTAACTTCCAGGGAATTCCACGATGCTTTGAAATCTTCCTCATTCAGATGATCACAGCTCAAGAAGCGTGAACACTTCTTCAACTTGATCCCTGTGCATTTTGCACAGAGTGCCAGTCATATAATGGTTTTCTGAAATGTTCATTTGGAGTGAGAGATGAGCCAGTCACAGATCATTTTCATTTTAGCTTAAGCCAGGATGAAAACTCTACTGATGAGGTGAATTTGACATACAGCTTAGTTATTCATACATAAGAATAATCTACACTTTACAGCATATATAAACACACTTTTTACTAAAATAGTAAAACTTCCCATTTTTTTTTGTTCCTTTCTCCAAAATAAGCATATTAAGAAAGCAGCAAAAGTAAGCTAGTGAAAGGAACTGCCACCGGTGTAAAGCCATTTCATATATATTTTTATATATATATAATAACTAAGACATCCACCTGCCTTTTTGAACACGAGTGATCAGCAGCAAAACCAAACAGAAAACAAAAATCAAAAAAAGAGCCCCAAACAAGTCATGTTTGCTGATAATATTATTCAAGACTAAACATTCCTTTTGTCTTCCGTGTGATACTAAAAAACTCTCAGGCTGATAAAATCAGCAAGGACAGGGCAATTGTCATTGCTCATTTTATGACCTGCGGCATTGCTCCAGTGCCTCAGACTGCCTTGGCACCATTAGTCCCTAGACTGCTTCTGCTGATCTTAAAGAGGCTTTTGTTGGTAATCAGTACAGACTCTGGAATCCCAGGACACCACTGCTAGTTATGCTGAGCTAAAATCATAAGGAGTGCAAGCAATAACAAGCACCAAGGCCTGTGCTGACCCTTAGCAGCTGTTTATATCCAATCATAACTGAGCAAATGACTTTGCAAACGAAAAAGCATGTTTTTGGAACTGATAATAAATCAATCTTTAAAGAATGAGAAATACTTATTAGTTTTATTCTCTGCTAGGTTGTAAAAAAACCAAATAAGAACCCCTGCCTTACAGCCAGACGGCTTTCACATATACAGAGAGATTTAAAGGGGTTGCACATCAAAAGGGGGCATTTTTAATAGTGCTCACATGACAGAAGAACACTACTGCATTTCTGAAAGTGATACACTCCAGCTTAATGAAAGTTAACTTACAGAAAACCAACTAAATTGCCACCAAATCTCTGGCAATTAGTAAAAATAAAACTTTTAAGTTCTTAATGGGGCAAAGGAATAATAAATAACATAATTCTGATAGTGTGAATTTCAGTGTCAGGGATAATGTGATAAAGCTGTTCTTACTTCAAAAAGTTTGAGGGTAATTAATAACAGAAGAGATTTTTATAGCTACAGGCAAGAGAAGGTAAGAGTGCTTGCATGAAGAGAGAGAGGACATGCTGCTTCAGTGCCAAAAATCCTGAGCTGTTCTGCTCCCTGTGCCTCTGGGAAGCCTTGGTGGTAATTTGGTACCCGTGGCTGGCCCAGCAGCACGGCTGCTGACAGTCACCACAGCCTCCTTCCAGAGCCAGAGCACCAAGGGTGATTCTGGGGGTGAGGAAGTGGGTGTGACACTGATGATGGTAACCCTTTCCTCCTGGACCTTAGAGTTTACATTTGCAGAAATAGCGACTTTTCTCCTCTTTCTCTTCCTCTGGACCAGCTTTGTAATTTAGTGAAGCTTATCAGGCACAGAGTGGAGGCAGGATCCATCTGTCTGAATTGGGTGTTTACATCCAAGCTGTCCAGATCTTCTGAGAATAACTTGTCTCACCCTCAAGATGACAACCTGTTCAAATGAGCTACAGAGTAGAAGTGCCTTTTGCTGACCTTAAAGAGAGCTGGTGGCACCTATCCCAGGCAGAGAGGTCTGTATGGCAGACATCTTGAGTTTAGGTAAAAAAAAAAAACAACCCTCTAAGAGCGATCCTCATATTTTCCTTTTGTTGGTTATGAATCCTGGGTCAGGGAAAGGTTGAGAATATTAGACCAAGATGAGCAATATCGTGTTTGTAGCCATGGTGTTGTTTTGAACTTTTGCAGACAGCTACCACACCCCTCTGATGTTTTCTTCATAACATACCAACTGCTGTGAGATTGGCACAACAGTGTAATATTAATAGAAGAAATCTGGTTTGAATAACCTTAAAGTCAATGTTCTTGTAAATCTAATAAGTACTTGGATATTGATGTGCTAGTCCCCATCTGCAGAATTTAAAAATCTGAAATTCATTTAAGTCTTATAATTAATAAACAAAAATCCTCAGACACTATTAGTTACACTATATTTTTATGGTGCTATCCCTAAAAGGATATTAAAGTGCTTTGAACGTGGCCAGATCCCCTACTATAATGTTGTAAGAGGAATGTTTTTCATCGACATTCTACAGAGAAACCAAAGAAATTACTGATACAGGCCAAACTTTGAAATGCTTGGAAATTTCCTAAGGACCACTCTTGTGCTGATTGTAGGACTTGAAGAGATGACAGTGGTACAGAAAGAGAGGCCTAGTCTGTAGGTTCAATGCTGGGGACAAGAATGTATGGCCCAAGCTTGTAGCTGGAAACTGAGCATGCAAAACTTATCCAGAGATGAATTAACAGGTGCTTTCAGAGAGACATTTAGCAAAGCAGCCATGAAATGTGTGCTGGCCTGAACTGGGCAACAGTAAAGGTGAGGCAGAGGCAGGGAGCAACACTGGAGACTCCAGCAGAGTCAGTGAGGAGAGTGGACGCCTTTGCTTTCCTCCTGGCACAATTTCCTATGGCCACTGCCAAGTGCCCAGTAATAATAAAAATATGCTAATTGGCAAACGAAGTGTGATAATGATCAGATGAAACAGGTGCTAATAAGATTGGCAGGGGTACAGTTTCCTCGCCAGCTGACCAGCAAAAAACAGTAAGAAGGTGAGGGTGTGGGGAGGTGCCCAGCTGACCTCTCAGAAGGCCTTTGTCCCCAAAAGCAAGATAGTAATTTAGAGGGGTGTGTGTGGGGGGAGCTGCTGTGCTGCCCTGCAGAAACCTTCATCCCTCTATTCAGGAGTTTGTCTGCAGAATAAATTTGCTGTCTCTGGCAGGGATGAGCACCTCTCTTCTGCCCAAGGTAACTGGCTGGGAAAAGTCAGACATGTGGTAGCCATAGGAATATTTGGTATTCCAATTAATCTATTCAGGAAACACCAGCGGTCATGTGGTTTATTCCAATCATTTGTGCTATTATTCATGTGCAATGTAGGAACTGAACTATCCCAACATAAAAAAAACATTGATGGTCACAAATGGGTATTTCTTAAGGACTTTCCAATTTTTTTTGAGAGTTAGACTGAAGACCCTTGTAGGGGGCTAAAGACAGATTTAAGAGCTGCAAATAGGTAAGGTGAGTTAGAGGTACTGTGGAACACTCATTCGACTTTGACAGTACCTGTTGTTATTTTCTTCCTTAAAAAATCCCAAAATAGTTTGTGAGGCCAAACAACTTACCTTTGGATATATTAAAAAACCCCTAAACACACAGAGAATTTTCCTATTTGGATATTTTCCTACATTTTGTAGGATCAACAGCAAAGCTACAGGTTTATTGTAGGACTTCTGGAGTCAGGCCTTTTCTTAGGATCATTGACAATTTGGGAGGCTGCTGTTGGAGTTCATGTTCTAAATGAACTCTTATATTTTATTAAGGCATCTGCATATTTTGTTGTACTGAATTTCTGTTCACACCTTTGAATTCCACCTCCAGAAGTTCCTAAGGTCTTAGTAAAGACTTTAATACTTGGTTATGTCATTCAGGCATAACATAGGAATTTTTCAAATGTGCCTAATTCCAGAACCAGACAGAACCTCTAGGAACTTCCTTGTTTGAATGAGAGATCCCCAGAGCTCAGAATTGTGCTTTTCTATGTTTTCAGACCTGACTTGATCTTGTCAGGCTCATCAGTTACTGTCACGCTTCTGCTTCACCCTAACCAGCTGCCAGAAAGTGTTGTTTTCCTGTCTCAGTTCCTTTGAACACTCAAGCTGTTCGATAGCAACCTTACAGCTCTCTTGAAGAGAGCTTTTAACACAACACAGGGGTAGCTACTGTTTTCTTTACAAAACTAAGTGGAGGAGGAAGTGGCAGGGATCTGATTTTGAAATAGCGAGAACCAATGAAATGTGACAATCCTCTTATTTTGCCTATAGGAACATTTACTTCTGAGAAAAATACCCAAATTACCAAATTATGGAGTTTGGGAAAGCAATCTTCATTCCAACTCTTGAACAAAATTTTCACTTTAAGAGTGAGAGGGAATAAATTGGCACTGGAGTCTCAGAGAAATTCTGTGCCTTGAAAGACACCCCAGCATGTTTCAACATCCTTCTGTGTACTTTACAGCAGACAGCCTCTAGCAGCTGTAGATATACTTGTGCATTCTGCATCACATCACTTTAGTCAGTGCTCAAAAAATAGACACTGTGATGCCAAAAAAGACCATTACTGATTTTAACCTCAAATATTTTAAGAATACAAGAGCTGTTGCAGGCTGTTGGCCCTGAATTGTCTTTAGCTGTTTTGGAATCCCACCTTTTGGGATGGAGTAGTATGTATGGCCCTTGCATGCTTCCCTCTGGGATTTATATCAGATTTTAAACTACCCCTGGTGAGGACCATGGATTGACAAATGTTTGTGTAGTGCTTACTCTGTTGAGTTTCTGCTGGAATTGATTCTATCTAAATAAGATTATGCAAGCGTAGGTGGTACCAATTACTGAATTATGAAGGAGGAGCCAATAACTTGTAACGTCCTTCCAGCTGAGGAGTTTGAGAGTGTAGCAAGATATATATGATTGCTAATGGTCCAGGGGACAGTGACAGCTTCAGTGGGATAAGCAGGATGGTAACTGGTGGAGTAAAAGTGGGACTGTAGAACATGTTTTTCTAATTTTGATTTTAAATTTGATTTTGGTTCACCTACTAATGTTTCTCCTTTTGTTTTCCCTCACTTTCACTTGTAGAAATAGAGTAGTCTGTAAACTGCTTTCTGGATGTGTCAGCTGTCTGACCAAAAGTGAGGCACTAGGTGAGCTAAATATAAAAATTCAGTGGCTTTGATTCAATGAATATATTAAGAATTAAAATATGTTTCCATATCACTGAGACCTTGATTTGAATAGCGTGGAGGTTTTTTGGGATCTGTATTATATTGATCAGTTAAAGTGGCAATGGATGTTTCCTGTCAGTAGCAAAAGTGCTTTTGTTGGATATGGACTCACCGTCAGGGTCTGACAGGGCTGAATGGTGTGATGGAGTGACTTTGGAGGAGAGCAGGAGGGGCTAAGCACTCCAGCAGTGCTCTCATCCTGGGACCAAGCCCAGGATGCCCACCCAGGGATGATGCCACTGTCTCTTGTGACAAAAATGGCAGCAGAAGAAGTGATGGAAGCTGTAATTTTCTTTCTTTAGGCACTGAGCCTGCTTGCTACCTTTGGCAGTAGGGCTCAAAAATATGGACATGGAAGTGGACCAAAGGAAGGTTAAACAACTTTCAGGGAGTCAAAGGCAAACTGAAAAATAATATAATTTACTCAGACTTCTTTACTTTCTGCTGGGGGTGTTTATTCTCATCCCCATCACATCTAGGTAATAAACACTGTTCTCTGTTGCATTCAGCTATGATCTTTTTTATTGTAAAGAAATGAACTATGTGAACAAGCTTGAAGACAAATTTTAAAATATTAAAAGCTGTCCTTCTTCTCAATCTAACTCTTATGTTAGTTGTTTACATACATAATTTAATAATATGCATACATTTTTTATATATAATTCTGATGGTGGTAAATGAAACCAGATTCAGGAAAAATATTCTGGTACACGGAATCTCAAAATACACACTTGGATTGGTAAGGTACTAGTGTATACTTTGTAAGGCTTATATTGCTACTCATTGTGGTTAGTGGTTAGTATGACTATCATGTTTTTGCAGTATTACGTATCCGAGAAAATGTAATTTTTTTCTATTCCTTTTAAAATCAAATTACAATGTGACATTCAATAAAATATCTTTTGTGCAGCTAATAAAACTGAGATCCCATCTCACTGCTTTGACAAATAAACCACACAAGTCAAAATACTGCCTCTGATACAGTTTATAGCTTAAGCTTTCATGTCAGCCTTTCCTATAAAAAAGCCCCATTATTTATTAATAGCCTTCTATGTCTTAAAAGTTTCTTTTTCTTGTGTGGAGAAAAAATCATTTGCCTTTTAATGGGGTGTCAGATTTGTTTTCCAAACCTTCTAAAAGGTTATCGTTGTTACATATGGACAAGTGCTTTTTTCAGAATCAATGTAAACTCTGTTACCAGGGTAATTTACTGCAGTCCCCTGGTAGCTGTACGGAAAACTTAATTTCACCATTTTGCAAAGTGGAGGGGTGGGACTCTTTCCTTGTGGTTAACTATTTTCACATGGAGTGAAAAGAAAATGCATGCTTCTAGCACATACTAAATAACTGATGGGCTCTTACCCTCTGTTTGAGTTCAGGGCACACTGGCAGTCTGGTAGGGTTCATGGCACAGAAGGATGACTGACCCAATTAGATATACCATAAATCCTTTTGGCAATTAGCTCCCAACTAACCAAAAGATTCAGGCTGATACTAAGAGTGGCTAATAAAAGCTTGTTAAATTTCTGTCCATTAGCTGCAGACAAATATCTGAGCCACATTTTTGATGACAGAGAAGCCTGTATGGAGAGAAGAACCTTCTATGAAAGATCCAAAGGTGTCAGCTTTGAGTCTGTCTTGAAGTCTGAGTTGAGAAATGACATGAAACACAAGCAAATATCAAGTTCAGCATTGTGCATTTAATTAGAGCTTGAATTAGCAACTGCAGTACTTTATTTTGAAAAAAGGCAATAATAGCAGTATTTTTTCTCTAATAAACACTACCTAAAAATAACCCAAACACAGAAATCACTGGAAACTACTTATGATCTGAACAACATTTTTAGATTAAATTTATTACCTTTTATTAGTAATTTCTATTAACTTGTTTAATTGCCTAATGTATTTGGAGGTGCTGCCTACATCTTCACACTGAAAAGTGGGTTTCATAAAAGGCATCAGCTTTTTAAATGCAACAATTCATCATTTTTCCACCCCCATTGGTGACTATTCACCAGACTGAAGACAGTTCACTACATCTGTGCTGTGCTTAAGAGGAAGCAGGCTGGTGATCTCTGCTACCAAACCAAACTGGGGAACAGATGACTCCAGAATTACTGAATTTTGAAGCTCACACTTTTTCTGCACAGGGGAGGGATATACAGCAGTTGGCCTAATAAAATAGCTGTTTTCATAAGGTAGAGTATAAAGGGGAATACAGATGATGGATAAATTTCATGTCACTTCGGATGCTGGGAATCCCATGTTCACGCAGTGTTGACAGACCCCAGATGGATTTTCCCATGGCGTGTTACACACATGCTGTCCACAGGCGAGCGTGATAATTCAAAGGCTTTGATTCATCAATTAAATTTTAGAACAACCATCTAACATGTTAAGTAGGGGAAAAATGTCCCAAACCAAGCAGTCTGAACTTGAACTGTGAACTTTAATAACTAGTATGATAGACCTTGGTAAATTTGTGGATGAGATTACGTAGTGTCCATTACCTGGGAGATAAGGTACTGAATTCAGTGACCCACTGTGTCCTATGGCATGTATTTAATGAAGAGTTCTCCCATAGGAAGTTTTCAGTAAGGTGGCATTTTCATATTAAAGAAAGACTTTGTCAGGCTGTCCTGGATCATTTTCAAATATGAGTTTTTGAAATGAGATATGGGATCCAAATCCTCAACACTTGTCTGTCTGTGCTTTGAGAAACACCACCCACTTACATGCTGAAAGCTTCTGAAAAACCTGCTGATGTTCACTTTTCAGCAGGATCAGCCAGCAACTCTTCTCCCTCAGAAAACTCTAAAAGTAAGGCAGATTTGTGTGTATAATTACTTTGGAACTTTGATTTCCAAGATCAGGAACACATTTTTGGGAGTATGTTTGCCCCACCATCTTCACACCCATGCGTTTGTGAGACACTATTACAGATTATTTATTATTGCCACTGACAGAAGGAAAGATGTGCCACATGTCATTCCTCCTGCTCATCTGTGGAAGCTTGACTTCTGGTCTCTGTTTCTTTCAGGATATATAAATCTCCAAGGCATACTGCAGAGCAGAGATATTCCATGGAGTTAAAACCAATCTTGGCAGTGTAGCTGAATAGGCATAGACATGGTAGAGGAAAGCTTGAGCTATATGCATTCACAGATAAACTTCAACTTTATCTAGCTCTTGTTGAGACTGCTTGGGTGTTTGTACCTTGCATTATAACCTGAGCTTGCTGCCAGAGAAACGTATGACTGTGCATTGGACCCCAGAATATGAACTTGTATTATAGTCAAAAAGCAGAATTTTGGTGTGTGAAGGCTGTCTGACTCTGCTCGGTGTTGAAGTGGCAAGGTGATGATGCAAAAGTGTGTCCTTCAGTTGTTGGACAAAACACTGGGAATCACTACAGACCTTGGGTCTTTATAGAGGTACATATCCTAAGTGCATGAGAGCTTGGCATAAAACAAAACCAAATCAAACCTCTTCCCACGTAGTGTCATTGCACCGTTCAGCTAGGACATGGACATGTTCATAGTTTCTTTCCTAGAATAATTTTATAAGCTATTGTTTGAGTCTGGATTTGTTGCTCTTCCTTAAAATAAGGTGAGCTAATGTGTGACTGTGGCAAGCCCAGAAAAGGAAAAGTCATTGTTCACCAGATTCTCCTCAAGGTTCAGGTACTACTGCAAAACTAAAGGACACCACTGATGCCTTAGGTTTTAACTTTTACATTTTTTAAATTCTGTACTGCTAGTTAAATAAATAACTGTAGCCTGTTAAATGCTGTTCTCTTATGCTGCTCTCTGTGTGAAGATAGACATAACAAAACCTCTATCTTGCCCTCCAAGGACATCCCGAAACAAGAACTGTAAAACATCATCTTGGGAAGAGGGGGGCAGGCTGGGGAAAATCATATCATTGGCTGGGTTCTGGTTAGTGAATTGATATTGTTATAAAAGTGTGAAGCACCGGGGGCCCCATTTTAAGATCCACTGAGGCAGAACCTCTGGACCCCGAAGTGTGCACCTGAAGGCCTTTCAAATANTTGCTCTTCCTTAAAATAAGGTGAGCTAATATGTGACTGTGGCAAGCCCAGAAAAGGAAAAGTCATTGTTCACCAGACTCTCCTCAAGGTTCAGGTACTAGTGCAAAACTAAAGGACACCACAGACAGAGGTGCTGAAGAGTGAGTCTTTCTCTGGACCAGCGCTACCTCTCAGGCACTCCTGTCGTACACAGGAGGTGTGAGGGGATGAAATGTGCTTGGTTCCCCATGGTCCCTGCCTGTTCAGAAAGATGAGACACTAGGACATTCTGTAGGCTGATGGAAATTTTCAAATAACTTAGTCTCTGAAACAAACGTTTTTTCCACTGAGTATTAACAAACAGATTTTTACAAAACTGAATAATTTGTTGAAAAACACATCGATTTTCAGATGGTGGCAAAAGATGAGTTCCCAGGTGAGATAGCACTTCCTGAAAAATACCATATTGCTCTACCAAAGCAGAGGGCTTGTCTGTCATAGTGTTGTAAAATTACTTTAACACTGTGAATTTTTCTTTTGTTTAGAAACTCTTCATCTTAAGAAATGTTCCATAAAATTCTAAATATTACTACTACTTCTTTTGTCACACTGTGGCAGTCACACAACATGAAATGTTTTTGCTTGGGCTATTAGAATTTGGCAGTTACAATATCTGAAAATTAGGTCTTATAATGGGAAGTGCTAAATAACTATAACTCACTAAGCAGCTCTATCTACATAAGCTCAAAAATACAGATGTAAGAACAGGAAAGCTCTCCTCAAACACAGCACTGTGTTTCCATGTGATTGTACTTTTTATCTGAGCTTATGGCAGGGCAGTGAAGTCACTGGAAGGTCAAGTGACCCACCCAAGGTCACTGACTGGCAGCCAGTGACCAAGCCGCTATCACTGCCCATGGAAGTTCCCAGCTCTGAGCGAAGTACAAGGTAAGTGACACAAAGGTACATCTTCTCTCAGCTTCCATTATGTTTCTAATCTCTCTTCGCCACAGTAATGAATGATAATGAGTTGCAATCTTTTCTCTGGGTTGTTCTTGCTGCTGCAACGGTGACACTTATTGTTACAATAAAGATATAAGTGGAGAAAAAAATCGTGCTAAGTGATATCATGAATAAGTAAACCTAAATAAATTAACAAGAACAGCAGTTGCAATAACTTGTTAGAATGGACCATCTTATTCAATGTGTCCATGTCAGGCAGGTCACCCTCTCCTTCATCTGGAATTGAAAATACTGTGCAAAAAATAGACATGATTCAGTAAGCTCTATTTTGTGTAAGCAAATCTTACTAACAGAAGGATGGGCAAGGACTGGTACATAATTGACCTGATGATATTTACTACACAAAACCTGGCTCTGAGGATCAAGCTCCTCTCATGCAGTTGCACTTCGGTGCTATAATATTAAGCATTTCAGACCCACAGGAAACCAGTTTTCAGAACTGCAAGTAACTCAGGTCAGTTTTTTAAAATAACTCAACACTCAGCAAAACTTCCTCAAAAGAGAACAGATTTTCAACCCTGCTCCACACTCAGTGTCTCCTACTGGGCAGATTGTGATCTCTGGGGGCTTTCGGGTCTCTATCAAGGTCTGATTGAGCACATTGTGCACTTTGTCCGAAAAGACAGGGAGTGAGAAGGAAGCAGGAAAGAGTCTTCAGCATCCCTTTCTCTTTTTCTTCCTCTCCATCCTTCTCTTGGCCCCCAAGTCTTCTTCCTCTGATTCAGTACTTACATCTCCAGTACAGTTCCAGCCAGAAAGAAATAGCAGCTCTGAGCTGGAGCAGGAGAAGAGTGTGCGTTAGGGACAGTTTTGGGGAGAGGTGGATAAAAGACTGCAATCAGCAAAGCTGATCCCCCTGGTATTAGTCTCAAAGCATGTCCTATCCCGGTGTTCTTGTAACAGCATTAGCCAGGTTGGCAGCTGGTGAAAATTCAATAGCAATAGAACCCTTTGTGTATTTTAGCAGGAGAATATTCCATATGTTTGATGCTATCCACTTAATCATCTTATGCGATGTTCATGTTCTTGCTTTTCCTTGGTCTGCTGAAATCCTATACCTTGTGTTTTTTCAGCCAGTTGTAAGTATATGTGTTCATATGTGCATGTGCATGCAGTTCACCACAAGTAGTTTATACTATATCAGATAAATTTTTTCTCCCACCCCAAATTTATGATTTACATTGTCATCCTCCCTCCCATAAGATATTTCTTATTTTGGCAATTCATCTACTGTTTTCTTTTCTATGTAAAATTAGCATCTGATTCCTGATTGTGTAAGACCACAAATACAGAACCACTGATAATCATAACAAATCATGTAAGGAATCATGAGTCTAACAGGTTGCTTAGAAGTCCTGGGGATAAAGGAAAGGAGGAGACAAAAACTCACATGGTAGGGGAGTCCGCACTGTCTGTAAACCTTGGAACTGCCAAAGTATTTGATCTATATGATGGGGTAACATGCAACTTGAGTTGCTTATGTTTATGCAACTCCCCCCATCTATGCTGTCACTAAATCCACCCTCCTCCTAAAAAACACCCATTAACATGCAGATCTAACATTTTACCATGACTTCGGTTTAGCTGTTGTGCTAGTTCCATTTCTGCTGGAGAATGGAGGCAGAGATATTATATTAAAATAATATTTTTTCATATTTAGCTGCTCATTTTCCTGGTCTCATTTGAGAACACCGGTTAAAAAGCCTATTATCTGTTTAAAAGAACAATTTATTACAGTCATTATTTTTCTCCTACAATTTGGGTTAGTAAAAAAAAGTTTAAAATTTTCCTAAGTTTTTTCCTGGTTTATGAAGTAGGATTTTTCAGTGGCTCATTAATGTAATTAAAATTAGCACTTTTAGTTTAAAGCACACTGAAAGCTTTGAAATACCCATTCCCTCTGTTTGTCCATTCATGTTTTAAAGGTTTAACTCCTAAGAAATACCTTCAAAAATCTTTGTTGGTTTTGTTTTTGGTGGTGTTATTCATATCAGGGTGAATCCCACCAAAGTGGCCATTGTGAATAACGACCCTTAAAAGAGAGCCATGGTGAGAGCAGAATTGCTGTTTTCCACGCTTGAAGTGCTTATTACCTCTGTTTTGCTGTGGTGTACAAAGTGTTTCAAACTTTAGAGAAAAGGATCACAAAGGTTCTGCTTTTGTGTAGGACAGCTTCTGCTCTTAGGATAGTAAGCAGCAAGCAGAAGTGTCTAAATAATCCATTAATTGATTTTTTTATTTTTTCTGTGGATAGTCTGCATAGAAACTTTTGGGTTTCTTGAAGATGTTTGCTATTCTGAGTAGATTCATGCTACCCTGAAATATTCCTGATCCTACAGATTTGTTTTGAGTGTTTGATAGATGAGGCTGGACCTTTGCTGGTTAATTTATCAGCTACATCACACAATATTGTCTCCGTTTCTATCTGGAATGAGCATAATTCTTCAAATTGCATATCTGCTGGGAATACAGTGTTTCTGAATTCACAGTTTGTATTCTATGAGTATACTGTAGTATTCATTTAACATTAATTTTCCATGAATGTTTCATGTACCTTGTACTGGTTAATAACATGAAGAGATTTTATGTATCTAAAACACTTCTTGTGGTGTATTTGGGGAATTTATAAAGCTGTTTATACTACCCTTCACTAGTAGTTTGCAAAGAGAATTTTTCAAGCTGCTTCCAAACTCCTCTCTTGGAGCCTATTCTGCGTCCTTCACAGGTTGAAGAATTCGTATTTAAACTTAAGTATCTTCTGAGAGTTGATGCAAAAAGAACATTAAATGCACATTCTCCTCTACCTTGCAAGGCATTGGCCTAGCTAGGGTCAATAATTAGGAGATTACTTGCTTATTCTAACAAAAATGTAGTGAGAAAAATAAATCATGGATTTTTATATGAATCCTGCTTCTGGCCTTTTCTGGGGAGGACTTCTGTTTTTCTTCCAACATGCTGGGTATATTCATTTATCTTCTACATACAACTATTAAGAGCTATAAAACAAGCAATTTCCTCTGTCTATGTGTCTGCATTTAAGACATATTTCCTTATTTTTTTCTCTTTCTCCCCTCCCTTACAGGAGTTGTTCCGTTTCCTGTGGTCAAACTGGTACAAAGGGCTCAAGAAGGACAGCTTTCCTCTCTTATTAAATTTAAGCAGGAATAGCAGCTGGATGTTGGGCTGGCAACGCTGGAAGTGGCTGTCCATGCCCCTCCCTCTCTATCAGCCCCACACACCAGGCAAGTGCCCTGAGATACTGCACACCTGTGGACAAGGGACAGGCTGAATCACTACCCTATTTGTAACCCCAGGACCCCCAATGGTGGTTTTCAACCATATTCTGAGGGACAGGGGTCTTTCAAGGCTGCAACCTTCCAGAAACATGGCTTTGATGGGGCTGTAATCAGCCGTCTGAAATAACCCTCCCAGAGAATGCCAGCAAGAGCATGGTAGTTAGGCAGATGTACAGAGCCACTGAGGTACCTGTGCAAGTGCAGTATGGAGAGCTGGATAATCATAAGTCTTACAACACTTCCAGTTTTTAATCATGATATACTTACTTGTAAAGATAATTTCAATAGGGCTGCACATTATTCATTTTTAGGGAAGTCTGGCGGCTGCAGAAATCCTAAATCACAGCATTTGTTTCCTGCTTGATGCTAATTTGGGCCAGTTCCAGCCCACGGAGTTCCTTTTCCATTGTGTCATTTCATTACACATTTACCCACACTTCTCAGCTAGTAAGAGCCTTGATATACGGCCTCTTAATCTAATACTGATCTATTAAAAACTACACTCAGTATTTTAAAGTGTTAGACAACAGATGGAATTGACAGTTTTAATAGGTAGCAACTAACATCATCTCCCAATCTACACCTCTGTATTGGATTTCAAGCAACTGATATCACTGTGGACATGTGCAGATATGGAGCTTGCATTTAAAGGCAGAAATTCAATCAATAGCCTGTCTCTCAACAGAGCTTACTAGATTATATCAGTTAGAAGTGACCATCTGGCCTAATCTTGGGAGTTCTGAGATATCATGTAGATCTTTTTCACTAATGTCATTTTTATTTGGTTAACATTAATAAACTGTAGCAAACATTGCAAATCTTGCAATCTGAAGCTGTAACTCAATTTTTGCCTTTTACATGAGACAAGTCAAACATCTGCTTCTCTAGGGGGAACGTGTGTGAGAGCCAGCAAAAGAAAGATGTGATCGCTCTGAAGATTTTACTGTCTTTCTAGGTGTTGTGAAATGATAAAAAGTGGCAGTCTTTTTTATTTACTAAAAGAAGAGTGTGTTACTAAAGGGTATCCAACAACTAATGTGATTATTTCTATGAATACAAAATATGGAAGGAAATATGTAGATAGCATTCTGGGGGGTTAAAGTTTCAGAGTATTCTATGACTGCGATAAAAGAAGAATGTACATTACATATTCATCTACCAGATTTATGCTACAAATAAAGTCTAACTTTTAATCTGGTACACTCAATATATATCAAATATCTGTGAAGTCGTTTAACGCTGTCACAGCCAGAATGCATAAACTCTGAAAAGCTTTTTTTAATACCAGAGTCAAGGATATTCTTCTCTGGTTCTTTGCTCCTTTAAATTTAATTTCAAATTCTATTTTGTGTTTGGCTGAACACCAGCATTATTAGAAGTTCAGAAATATTCTGTTCACGAAAAAGGGAAAATAAACGTCAGTGTCCCAGGTCTAATTATAACTTTGTACTCATAAATGGCACAATAGTGATTCAATTATGAAATTTATTGTCATTGGATTTTGATCTTGCAAAATAAAAATCAGGAGTGATTTCTAAATGAACCTGATGTAATCAAACCACTTGAAATTCTTCTTTTTTGCCTTTGTTTCATTGTCGATCAATTGAAATTTTAAAAGTTTCAAAGAGCGAAGGGGAACATTCTGAAAGCCCATAGGTGGGGACGGGGAGAAGCAAGACAGGCAACATTGTGACAAACAAAGAATGCCAGAAGAAATTGGGAGAGAATATTTGGGAGCTTCATTAGAGCAGTACCCCTCAGGGCATCCTGCTGTATGGTGCTGGGGACCCAGAAACCAAAGACATATGTCCTCTTGACATTGGTAGTCAGAACAGTGAGAAGCTGGGAAAGTTATTTCAGCCTAGTTGCCCTCACTTCTCCATCCAAAAATGATGAGAATGATTGCTACTTGCCTTTATTTTCAGAAACTGTTTTATCATCTGATGCCTTCTAAGGATCCAGGCTGTATTACTATCACAAAATATTTCACTTACAAAATGGAACCAGCTGACTTTGAGAAAAAAAAACAAACCTACTCTGCCTCCCCCAAAACAAAATCTGGAATTCAGATGAGCTCCCTAAATCCCTAAAATTATAATAAAGAGCAGAATTTCAGTGTTGTTATTGTAAAACTATTTCAAAGTTGGGGTGAAAATAGAATCTGGAGAAACTGTAGAATCATGGAATGGTACCACTTACAAGTTAAATACTTTTTTTTTGAAAGAACAAAATTTTGGTAAAAAATTTTGGTAAAAATTTTGGTAAAAAATATTTCAGGGGCCTGAAATATCCTGAATGAAACATTTTCTTTTTCTTTTTTTTTATAGTTTATTTTCCTGTTTTTTGGTAAAAGATGAAAATCTGAAGTGGATTTCAGTTCCTGAATTTTTTTTTGCAGCCTTCCCTCCCAAAATTTTTATTTAAAGTATGTAAAAAATATTGGTTTTTTTCAAAAACATCACAGGCAATGTTAACATTTTCAGCCAGATGTAAAAAGAGAATAGCAAAGGGTTATTAGACATATTATTTTTTTTTTTTTGCTACCAGTGAATCCAGCAGAATCCTGAAATTGAAACCATCCAGCTCTGCTCTTCAATGAAGGTAAAAATTTTGCAGTGTTTATTTACAAGAAAACTACTGAATACTTTTGCAGGAAGAAACCACTACATTTACCCATTACTAATAGTTTATTGAATAGAAGCAGAACACAGCCAGTGGCTCCCTCGACTCTAGCAGGCTATGCACATGTAGTACTTTTTTAAACTTTCTGTTTCTCACTGTAGTTAATAAATCAGGATGCAGATGAGAGATTCATAGTTAATTTTCAGCAGCTAGCACAGCGTGTCTCAGCCTATAAAGTCCTGGAAGTCTTGGGCTGTGAATTCCTTGATAGTGACAAGCCATACAGCTTAGAAATTATAATTATAAGTTACAAGTGTCTTAAGGGTTGTTCTTCTGACATAAAACTAATTTCATGTTTTTATTCATAATGTGAAATAGATGAGATGATGGGGCCTTATTTAGATTGAGCTCCCAGAGATATCACAGGTTCTCTGTCCTGATTATAATGGGAAAAGATCACTTTGTTCCGTGTAGCTAGTTGACTCTTCCTGTATGCTTTTTTTTGACACTCAAGCTAACAAAAAAGTGGGATTTCTTTCACTTTTCATTCCAGCTTTGTTCATAGGCAGACATCTACTGGTGACTGTTTTTTTTTCCTCCATGGTAGTCATGCCAGAGTGTATTGGGTTCTCTCCTGGTGAACTGGTTCTAGCTTGACACCTCCTTTTGCAAGAGTGACGAGTGGCCATGTGACTTCCTGAATAGAGAAGTGAGAAGGCAAGACCTGGAAGGAGTCACAGGGAAGGTAGCTTCAGAGGGTAAGGAGAGTTTCTGACACCCTGAAAGAAAGCATAATATTCTGGAGACAACTCACCATCCCAGGGCTTCAAAGGCTGAAGGTATTAGAGAGGCATGCTATGTGTGTTCTGGCACCCCAAATCTCATTACAGCTGTATCCCCAAAGCCAATACCACTCACATTTTGGCACACATGCTGGAATTGGCAGCTTCTAGGAGGTCCAGGGTGCACCAAAGCACAAACATGAGGCTAAAGCTGAATCCTTCCACAAATCTCTATATAGAGTAAAACACGTCAAGCTAGATGGAGGAAGGCAGGCCAAGGGCTATAAGATGCTAGTGAGAGAGAGAATGGGTTTCCATTTGCTAATTGAGCTTCCTTCCATTGCTCAGGAAACAGATTTGACTCCTGCACTACTGAGGATTAGGAGTTACCCTACTGCAGCTGAGTCCTGCTGGCCTTTAGGTGCTTGAATGAGCTGTGATAGTTTCAATATCAATTTTGCACATGCAGCTGAAGATTTGCATTACTTAGAAGTCTACTTATTCCCACATAGACATGCAAGGTCAGCATTGGCAAATTCAGGTATTTAACAGGTAATATAACTTTAGCTAGGATAGGTGAAGTTCCTCACATCCCTCTCAGAAAATTAAATTCTTTTATACCTGCTGGATTCAGTCAGATCTTCATTCAGAGAGATTTGAAGTGGGAGCTATCTCACAAGGATGTTGTGAGGTTATGCAGAGAGAAAATTAGAAGGGCTAAACTAGACCTTAATCTGGCCAGTGCTGTAAAAGACAAAAAAAAGTTTTTACAAACACATGAGTAACAAAAGGTCAGGGTTCCAACATATGAGGGGCAAAGAAGGGACTCAGTGTGTGCATTGGCTTTCTCATGCTGAGAGAGGTGAGTGGGAAATTTAATTTTTCATACAGCCCCAACTTGCTTGAAGAACAGGAATCCTTTCTTTTTTGTCTTTCAGCCTGGAATAAAGAGTTTAAAGAACCTCATCACAGTTTCTGCAGCCATCCAGGAGTAACTCAAAGAGTAACTCTGAACATGGATATTTCTGACATAAGGTCTCCACCATAGAAAGACAGAGAATTGTACAAAGTTATCTGCAATATTTACCTGTGTGTGGGAGTGAACCAAGGTGTGACTGAACGAGATGCTACATTAATCTCCTTGGACAAGAAGGATTTGTAATACCTCTCTTGACATCCCTTTATGCTGTCCCTTTATACTGTCTATTATTACTATTGGATCAAAATAAATTATTATCAATAATAAAAATTTTGCTTTATCACACCATTAAAAGTTAATTATCTTGGGTGGTCTTCTTCTGTGTTACCTTCCACTTTCTTTTTAATTTTGGTCAGGTCTCTCTTGTCCTTGTGAGACTCACTTGGATTAGACGGTGATGCATGTCTTGCTGGGCTGAGCCAGATTGTGGATGATAAATATCAAAGAAAAACAACCTGCAGCTGCTGGAAAATGCACTACAACCTCTGTGATTGCAAAGACAAAACCTTAGAAGGTCAACTGATAGAAGGGTTTCCAGCATATTCAGAAGGTAGATTTCTGTAAGGGAATTTAAAATCAGTTGCAGGGTGTGTTTCAAAGGTGAGTTTTTGTTAGTTTATTACATAGAGAGCCTGGC
>VZTN01024646.1:60871-74695 GCA_013400515.1 Erpornis zantholeuca | reverse complement strand
TTCGTATTTTATTTAACAAATCACTCTCAGAATTTTCTTCTGGTGACCTGAGTTCAGTGAATCTTTTCTGTGAGTCACATAAATTATACCAGTCACTGAAACTTATTTTTTACATTTTTGTGTTACGTAAATCTTGTGGGACAGTTTTGTTCTTGTACGTCCTGGTGTTCAGTCTTGAAAGGTTTCATTATCAATGTGTTGTGTTTTATCCTCCTCATTTCTCTAGATTCCTTCTTCTATTTTCTGCTGTTATTTATGTGCCATTTAACAAATTTATGGCAAATTAAGACTTTATACAGTTTCCATCACAAAGCCCTGATAATGTGGTCTTGGTGACCTTTGCTCCAAACCACTTTCTTTATTACACCAAAGATGATAATATCAAGTTAATTACATTACAACCTTTGTCTTTATGAGTTTGGATAATCTTTCTGTATAAATTCACAGCAAAGAAAACCATCAAAACTTTTAAACATTACTTCCATCTGTGGATTGAAATGAGCGTGTTTCTAACTCTTTCTTTTGATGCTTTTAAGATAAACAGAAAAAAGAAATATCGCAATGGATACTACATAACATAGTGTAACTGCTTAGAGATTAAGCTATGAAACCATACTCTCTACACATATTTTCAAATAATCATGGTACTTGTGTGGTGTTTATTTTCCTTGCATTTATTAGCTGAAAGAGAGCATGAAGAAAGGGCAACCATCAAAATGGATAAGTTTATTTTTTTCACACAGAGCTCTTATTACACAACAATTTTTAGTTACAAAACAAAATACACCACTTAAACTTGTTTTAGTTATTTGAACTCCTTAGGATGTAATGGACAGATTCCCAAAACTGTAGTCCTGGGAAGAGGGAAAGAAATTGAGAGTTCTTGTCACTTTTTTTATAGCTAGGTGCTAGAATTTTCCAGGGAATCCATTGCTGAACCATTAAAATATATCCCCTGAAACTTCATTTACTCCCCAGGGAGACTACCTCAGCAGCAAATCAGAACTTCTGCACAATTTTCTCAGACCTCATAAGTTTGTATTAATGAATTATTAATACAGTACTAAATAAATTAAACGCAATTATATTACAAAGTACGTAAACATTGTGCACAGCAAAGGAACTGCACACATCCACTTACATGGGATTTTTCATCAGTTTGGCTCTTAAGAGTGACATCTGTCAAGCAACATTTGTCAGAATGCTCCATGTAAATCAAAGTTTGTACATGGTATGACCTCTAAGTGATTTATTCCAGCTTAGGCAGGTAAAGCCCTTGCTATAAATTTTTTAGACTAGACTGTGAAATGGTTCAATTTTGTTATCATTCTGATAACTTCACTGTAAAATTGATTTAAAATTTAAATTATCTTGAATGCCTTACCTCTATCATATTAATGTTAATAATATGTATTGTTAATTAATGTATTGAGATCCCAATGGCTGTACCAAAACTGGGTTTACAGAAATAGCTTTCATTAATGCAGTATTATTTTGATTTACGACCAATTTCACAAAAGTTAGAAGAAAACACCGTGTTTGGTTTTTGCACACAAGGAATGTGTATGTCATGTCTGAATTAGAAATGTATAGTCTATATCAACTGCAGCTAGAGGGAAAAAAGAAAGGAAAGTTCTGATAAAAGTTTTGGTGTTGAATTCATAGTAACTTATATAAAATAAGATTGCAGAAATCAGGGGAAAATGTAGCTTGGTAGGCACCTTTTCAAGGTAAATAGTTCAAAATCCTGCTCAAAAGGAGGCTAAGGCTACCTTATAAAGTCTACACTGAGTACAAGTGTGTTCAAGGGATGTGTCTGAGGTTGTTACCCCACACCCCTATACTGGGTCTCTCCAGGGTCTTCCAAGGTTCCTCAGTTAATCCTCCACCTGCCATATTCCAACCTGCTCCTCTCTTTTACCAGCTGTCTACCAGCCTTCAGCACCAGCTGCAGGCTCCAGCTTTCTGCCTTATATTGTAGGTGGTGCTCCTGAATAATTGCTTCCCTGTTATCAAAATTTCATTCTCCTTTTTGTGTTCTGCTTCAGTGCTGGGTGACCACAAGTCATCACTACAAAGCAACAGTGATAAATTACGTAAAACCAGTACAGCTCCCAAAAAAATGCTGCTGAAAGTTTCCTTCCTGAAAAACAAAAGTGAACTAGGAACTTAAATTGAATGGACTTTTTAAGCTTCCCCAAATCAAAGTTTAAAAAACAGAAGATTTTTTTCATATTAGAAAAGTCCTCTTGAATAATAATAATAATAATACACAATATATAAATTAGTAACATACTATAGAACAGAAACCTATGTTTCACTAGATTTGAAACAGTAAAAAATGATCTTGAATCCTTAAAATGTACACTGTTTTCTATCTACCAAAAAGCTCAAAATTAGAGCTTTTTTCTGCTATGCTCATTTAGAGCATAGCAGAAAAGAACATTTTTTTTTGCATTGAGTGTAAACTGCTAAAATTCTGAAGCAATCTTTAAGCTTATTTGCTGTTATGGATAACATTGGTTTATGACCTAATAAACACGATGGAATTTTATTTGATGTTTGTAACAACTACTTAAAAACTTAGCCATTTCATTGCACTTCAGTTTTCCACAAAGAAAATGAGGACCTCTGTAAAATGGTCAGGGAGCATGACTGAACCGACGTAATTTGGAAGACTTTAGAAAGCCAATGTGCTTTGTTAGTGTTTGGTCAGGAGCTTCTTAGCCTGCAAACACCACTTATGTCAGGTCTTCTCCCTCAAATTTTGGAAAAGATTCTTTTTTTCCTGTTAGCGAATAAGAGAACACAGGAGAGAATAAGGAGCGGGGGCGGGGGGGTGCAGGGGGAGGAAGAAAGCAACTCTCCCACCAAAGTAAAGACACAGAATGTGCAAACTGACTGCAGAATGTAAAAGACATAAAGCAAGGAGTATAGCCAGACCTCTTCCCATTCGTCATTCTGCCCAGACGGGCTCCCCATATCTCATTTAATGGCCTCATTAGTGTAATCTAAGTCTACTTTCTGTGCTGGTCTAATTTCCTAGAAAGCTCAGCTACTGTTCTGCAAATGGATACAGGCTGGGGTGATTGGTAAACCCTGGCTCAGTTTTTAGCAATGTGGGGGAAAAATTCTCACATCCATTCTAGGTCTTCCTGCAAACACACTGAAAGTGGAAAATGGCATCAGCATATATCAACACAGAGATGTATGGCAGGATGTTCTTGTTGAATAGGTTCACCTGTTAGATTCAAAAAGGATGTTGCTCCTTCCAGTATATTACTGAATTTTTGTATGTATCAGAAAAAATTGTTCACTAATGACATCAATTTAAAAAGCCACAGAAGCAGAATAAGCCTGTAAAACTGAAATGAGAGTTCAGTACTTATTATTTCCTTCACTTCCACAGCCTGAAACACAATTCTGTGTTGGTACAAGAGACTTTCAGGCTGTCAGCCTCATTTACAAAGTTCACTATCTGCTTCCCAACGAGCATGAGAGCATGAGAAGGAAAGAGAGAATACGCACTTGACACCACGATGTTACTTAAAACTGCATTTATTAATTGTTTGGTTGGTTGGTTGTTTTTTTGTTACAGTGCCGATTCAATTACTTAGAAAGTAAAGCTTTTTTAGTACATATTGGCATGTGCTCTGGGATGACGCTGCTTGAGCAGGGAGATTGGACCAGATGACCCACTGTGGTCCCTTCCAAACTGACCCATTCTGTGATTCTGTCACTGGGTGCAGTTT
The DNA here is from genome assembly GCA_013400515.1 of Erpornis zantholeuca. NCBI lineage: Eukaryota > Metazoa > Chordata > Aves > Passeriformes > Timaliidae > Erpornis > Erpornis zantholeuca. The sequence goes on along the minus strand of VZTN01024646.1, from coordinate 70,943 downwards.
AAACAGTGGTACTAATGTCACTCCAAAATGTTTTATTCCTGTGGACAGAACTTTTGGATGGCAGTACATTGTCAAGGTTTTGTCACAAGAATGAAGTTTCTCCTCTATGTCTGCTTTGGTCCCTATCTCCTGTGACTTGTGTTCCGCAGAGTGTTTGCAGTTTGTATCTTGTTAGTTGTTATCTGCATATTCTATCCTAAACACTTCAATTTATATGGCACATTAATATTAAAAATTCACTTACATTCGTGTGCATTTCTATGAGTTTAAAAACCCACTGTTTTTTATAAATATGAAAACTAATGTAAGATCATGTCCTCTCTTTGATACAGTAGCTATGGAATACCCACAGGAATAGGCAAGCAAGGTTGCCAGGAGGGTATAGACAAATCAAAATGTTTTGGAGGTTCAAAGAAACTCCTCTAACTGAAGCAGAAAATATATACACAAAATACATACATTTTAACAGCATTGTAGGAACTTGCAGAACATGGTAAGATTACAAAGAGCACAGCACTTAGAGTGGACATAACAGAATTAGGGGAAGAATTGATGGCCTTTTTCCTCATGCCAAGTTCATGACAAAAAAACCACAAACCAACCAGGCACCCCCATCATCATCATCATCCCTTTTAAGCCAAATCCATGACTATGCCAGTGGCTGAAGTAAAGAGCAAAAGAGTGTTTCCTTTGTTTTTTTCCATGTTCTAACAATCAGAACTATTTTAATACAGAATGGCTTTCTATCACAAGTGAAAGGCAAAGGGGAAAGAGATTGTGAAAGGAACTTGGAAAACGGGTTACTAGAATTTGAAGGGTTAGAAAGTGTCAAGGTGAACCTAGTTTGTTATCCACAGGCCTCTTTCACAATCAAATAAGCCCTGCATTTACCACACTGTCTGTTTTGCTCACTTTTGTTCAGGCGTGTAATTATTTTTAAAAGGAAATTTTTTCTTATGAGCACTGAGTTTTTCCTATAAACAGTGGTAATTCTCTTAGTCTTTATCAGTAATTTTCAGACATTCATGCTATCATAAGCCAAAACAAAGGAACTTCAAGGCAGATATTGCAGTAGTTTTCTCTGGGGCTTGAATCCCAAAGTCTTTACATTTTCTGAAATATTTGTCCTCCTTCATTCCTTTTTATCCTTAGCTTTATATTGTAAGACAAGTCTGCTTTCAAATTTATCTGACATTACATCCAGTTGGCAAGAATATAACAGAAGACTTTCTCATACAAAACCCTCACCACTAAAGACTAAAGGGCAGCTGGGAACACATCTCATGTGTTCATTTACTTTACTTATTTATTTGCTTTTAAAAATTATTCCTGTTCTAGACTGTGTAAACAAAAATTATGGACAAGAAAAATGAACTGGATTAGATTACGCTATTATAAAACAAAACCCCCCAGGTTATTGCTACTCTTGCACCTGCAGAGGAAATGATGAACAAGTAAACAGATATGACAACATCCTCTAAAAGAAAACAAAACCTCCTGAATGAAAAAGGAAAGACAATTCCAAAATATTAATTTAATTTCATAATTGATTTTTTCCCACTGAAAATGTTTTCCCCTCTGCATTTAAATTTAGAGTTCAAAATCAAGACTGCACTGGCCAATACCAATTGCCAGCTGAAAAATTAATCAGAGGCAGCAGTAAAACACTACATCACACCAGATTATTGAAAAATACTGAAATATTGACAATTATTAATGAAGTATTACCATTAATAGTATTGGAATCTAGCCAGGGAAATACATTCTACAACTAATTTATCTGTTTGAAAATCCATTTTAAATGATGTTTCTGCTTGTACAATGAGAAGCAATGTCCAGCAATTAAGTATAAAAGATTCTTGAAGATCAGAAAGAAAAGGATAGACTTCTAAGAGCTTTTTCATTATAATCTTTAGAGAAAGATAAATGTAGTGTGTTGGTGCAATCTCCTCTTCTGGTCATTGACAACCTAAAAAGAACTGAAAAAAATTTATTGTTCACCTCATGTTAGAATTCCAGATATCTATATTTCCCCCAAGCATGCTTAAAAATTCAATGATTAAGAACAAGGAGACAAAGTTGATAGCTTTATTGACCTAACTTTTGTAAATTGTGAAGTATTCAAAATGTTTGCAATCATTTTATCAGCAGCATGACTACAGAAAAAAAAATCTGGCAAGTTCCCACTACCTTATGAGGGTGTGCCAATTGGTAGAAGTGAAAAACCTATATAGAAATGTGCCTGCCAATAATACTTATTCAGAAGTCACAGAACCATTTACTGGCTTGGAATCACCTGTCTTGAACCCAGTGATTCACAGCCCTTCTGAACAAGCCCACCTAGACCCTCAGTGTGGCTCAACACATCAGGCTGGACTGGGCTTTGAGCAGCCTGGTGGGATGGAAGATGTCCCTGCCTGCCCCTGACGACAGGCCAGTCCCTGTCTCCAGCACAGACAGCTAAATACCCTTTGGATGATTAAGGGCCCCACCTCCCACACATGAAAGCACTTGATAAGAGTCCCCTTTTCATTACTACTGCAAGATCAGCACGGGAAACATCCAAAGATGGCCTGATAGTTATCAGTATTTGTTCATCATAAAATACAGAGCCATTAGGAATACTTTCAGAAATTACACTTAATAATAATTTGCTTTGCACAACAAATCACAAGATGAGTATAGGCACACTACAGGCAGACGTTTGAAAATATACCTACAGCAACAGTAACTAAAAATAGTCATAAGTATATAGGGGACACAGAGTGAAAAAATCCTCCACTCCCCCCCACCCCAAAAAACAATAAAATGCAACAAAAGCTAACTCTAATCTTGTTCCTTGCTGTAGGCACACAAATTTCTTAATATATGCACAGTAGTGTACAGTTCCCTAGAACAAGGGAGTCTTTGCCTGAACTGCTGCAGAAAGCTGCAAATAATTATATTGTGGTTGTGCAATACAAAACAGAATTGCAATGCATTCACAAAAAACAGTCATTAAAAGACCAGGATATAAAGTGCAGCAGTTAATTTTTAAAAAGTAATTTTCTTTTTTTCTTTTTTTTCTTTTTTTTTTTTTTTAACATAATACACTGCCATTTTTTATTTCAGCCAAAAGGAAAATAGCTGTTTCAGACCAGACCACCAGAGCCACTGTACTTTGTCAGCACAGTGGAATGATATTCAGCTTCAAAACCTTCTGTGTTTCTTCCTTCCCAGTCATAGAGTAGGAATAAATAATTTAATCAAGTATTCATCAGGAGAGGGGAATATCCTATTAGTCTGTGCCTGCATTCCTTCCCCCTCACTTCCTTGCATCTCTTAAATCTCCAGAAGTGTACATTATTCTTTTTAGCTTAGCCAAAAACACAGCTTCATGAGTTTAAGAAAAAAAGAAATGAGTAGCTGCAAATTCATGACCAAAACTAGAAGTGAATTCATATCCATTATAAACATAATGTTACAGCCTTTAGAAAAGAGCCAGAAAATTCACACTGCAAAAGAAACTAGAGGAATGGCACTAAAACATCTCTTTTAGAAACACAGTTACTAGAGATTTCTTCAATTAAACACCCTTCTCCAACTAAAACATACCAGTGAGCACACATCACCATGATGCATAAACCATGAAAAATGATTTTGTGACTAGCTGATTTGCTGGTAAACAAATTTACATCTCTTAAATTACTTACAGAGGACTAAGCTACTGTCATTTGTCCAAAGATGGGAGGAACATTGTCATCAATCTGACTAACCAAGAACAGATTTTTAATGGAAAAACTTGAAGATCATCCTTATTTATTATTTTCTGAAAGCTGTAATTTTATCCTTTTTCATCATTCATTAAGTAGTATATTCACTACAAAGAAGGAGAAAACTCTGATTGAATTTAGTGAAAGGACAAAAATATAGCAAGATCAAAAAATAAAATATGCCTCCAGTGACCAGATGGAAGAAGAATGAAGGAAAGAAAGACAAAATAGGCGATCATGGCTATTAGGTACTTCAGACCAAAGGACTCTTCTTTCATTCAATTTATTTAATCTAATTTTAAAAATAATCTTTATTAGGCCACTAGTTTTGTAGAAACTTCTACAAAATACTATCAAATATTGTCTCTAAAACACCTTGAATATCTTCTTGTCTATGACAGTCTTTGTCTAACAAAAAGAACTGATAATTGAGGCATCACTTGAAAGACATAATAAGATTTAAGTCCTTAAGATTGCAAAGGAAAATTGTCATTACAATTCTCATTAGTTTTACTTTCTTACAAATTCTTTAAAAGTTATGCAAGGCATCACTACAATTTTGAAGTACATTTTCCCACCAAAACCGAGGGTCATATTATTAATGAAGTGAGTAACTTCAGAGTAAATCGAGAGCTCTGTTTATAAAAAGACCTGTATAATCTTTTTAACAAGGGAAAATGCAGTAACTCCTTAAAAATACGTCAGTTAACCAACAAAGAGAAAAATAAGCTTCCAATAAATACAATCTGAATCCCAATGTAAGTTTATCAGTATGTTTTTCTTAATAAAAGTGGTATATACTATAGAACTCAAAATTATCTAATGCAGTAGTCTGCTATGTCATGGAAATGGCTGGAAATCTCTTGTGTAGGCTGTGGAAGAAATACAGGCTGTGTTGAGCAAGACTATTGTACCTAACAGGATTGCTTGCAGGGAGAGGTCAAGCGAGCTGCTCTCTTGTATCCTCTCTTGTATCTCTAAGACTGACCAGGAGATCGAAAGTTCAACACAACTCAGTATCACCACTGTTCTACACAAAAGCTGGAGTCCAAGTCTGAAAGCAGAAGTACTGTAACAGAAAAGAAACTGCATTTTCATTGGGATAGAAGAAAAAAAATTATACCATGAAAATTGCTATGTCCTAGCCAGTAAGGGGCTCCATTCCAGGATGAGATTCCTCTGACTGCTGAACCCGAGGTCTCTATTTTAATAAAGATCTTTCAGATTTTCATGGATTTGTATGGAAAGCAGTCACCTTCATGTTACACTTAATATGACGTGATTCCAAATATGAAGTTTCTTTGTCCCCACTGGTCTTTCTATAGATGAAAGACCAGACTACTTAAGCTTTGCCTAAGTACTGCCCTCACACACTATTTTCCTCACTAAGTACCACCTCACTGTGCCAACTGTTCAACCCCCCTGTTTCCTTCCTCCTGCCTTGGCTGGCCTGTATGTAATCAAAGACAATCAATACTAGAAGTACTCTGTCCAGAAGTTCAGCTCTGGATAATGACCCTCTCTTTCCCCCACCGACTATCTAGGTAGGAAAACCTCAAAACTTTAAAACATCCTGTGCACCAGATGAATAAATCCAGTAAAACCTACAGCAGATCAGATGGTCTGGAGGTTTTTTTTTTTTTACAGAATGCTGCAAAGCCTTTATAACTAAATTGTAGATAAATGCATTCTAAATGCTTTATTCTGTCTCTTATTATACCAACTGATCAGGCTACACATCCTAAAAACACTGAAAGTACTGTATATTTTCAAACAATTGAATTAATTTAATTTCCTTTGAGGTTTTCTCTTGAATGTAAAGGGTGTAAAATGTACAACCTTTGCTGGAAGAGAAAGGTTCCCAGACAGAATCAGGCTGGAGATACAAAAGCTGAGCCAGCACATAAAAACACAGCCCTTGTTGAGCAACCACAGTCTCAGTGCTGAACAAACGTGCAGCTCCCAGGCAGCAGGTCCCAGGGAAGCCACTGAGGGATTTAGGGCAAAGAAGCACAGGTCCCTAATAGGTGGCAGACCTTCAAAATAAACATTTCCTCACTGTCTGGCCAGCTGCTCAGAAGGCACATTTCTCATTATTATAAAGAATTTGCATGCTAGCTGAGCAAGCCAGATGGCCAAGAAGTATATTCACATTCATTTTTGTGTACTAGAAGCAAAAAGCTCCTTCCTGGCTGCTGTCTGATCAAATATCAAACATTTCCTCTACACATGCAGCACGAGAGCAGAACAACTTTGTCTCACATGGGAGGGAAATCAGTGCAGTGGGTGGAGGCAGCTGTGTGGGGGTAAATCAGAAGGAAAGGGGAGCTATGGTAAGAGAGGTGAGTTGTGAAACAGTCAATAATTACTAAAGAAATTGTGGAAAGAAAAGAAATACAGCAAATGCAGTAGGAAGAGAAAGATGCAACCTTTGTACAATCTGTAATAGCCTAACCCCTGGTATAGAAGCTTTTTATACACAGTAAAAATAGTTGGGCAAAATACTTCCTAGGCATGTTGTAAATATTCTAAGACATATATTATACTTTCAGGAAAGCTGGAGATATAATAATGAACAAAATATAATTTCATATTTCACACTTAAGGCACAAATAAACCCCTTATCAATGATACTGTAGCAAGGCAAATCAGTATCTATAAAACCATTATAAAGTTATATGCACTTTAAAATTAAATCAAAGTGAGTGTCAAGATTGTGCTTGCTATGTGGTTATTTTTCCCCTGTAGTATATCATCACCGATTATCAACTAATTTTCATAGCAGGATAATGTGTTCAGTAAATCACAGTTGTCCAGACACAAAGCCAAACAGAGTCAAACGCAAAGAGGTTGCCTGTTTCCTCCCAAAACTTGGTGGGGGTTTGGGAGCACCCACGGGAGGGAAAAAAACTAGCTCCTGCTTTGGGTGCAGCATAAATGGCATCATCTCTCTATATGCTGGCAAGCACATGGGCACAGTACCAGTCCCGAGGGATCCCAGCACTGCCCGCCCCTGCAAGCACGGGACAGGCACTAGAACATGTGCTACCCTCTGCAGCAGGGCACAGAGGGACACGTTTTGTCTCTTGGCCACTCAGGCCCCACATATCTTAGTTGCCACTAAGATATGGCAACTTCGAAGGAGAATTTTAAGTCCAAACATATAGGATAACCCTGATGATGATTCTGCAAACACATCATCTGAGAAAGAGGCGGTTTCAAGCTAAAAAAAATACCAAACAGCCTAGATCTATACATCACTAGTTTCATCAGCACAGTGATAAGTCAAGAATCAAAACTATAGATACAAAAGGGACTCCCATTTAATATATATCACAAATATGTAACAAAAGAGGCTTGCTGGAGCACTGTCGCTGTTTTTCCTTCCTTAACTTGTTGAATTGCAGGCAAGAAAATTTCATGGTGAGATTTTCAAAGAGAGCCTAATCCTGACAGAAAACATGACAGAACTTCTATGGAAATAACTGTATTAAACTTACCTGCTCACATATGAAAATATATTCAAATTTCTGTTGGAGGGGTTGTTAGAGGGGTTTCTGTTGTCTAGTATGCAACAACTGCATACAAGATGATTTAATTTTTCTTTTATACTTCTGCTTTGATATTGAACTTTTAAAATTGATTTCTTCCACAAATTTAAGAAAACTATTTCTACTGAACTTATTACACCACAGGGGAAAATGGAACCTGTACTTAGAAATTAGAGAAAGAGTTAGTCTCCTATCTGGTTAACTGAGACAGAAACCTTTACAGGAGGAACAAGACAATTAATGGAAAATCTTCCCTGGTAGCAGAGCAGTGTGCTTTGAACACAAGTGCTTCCACAGTGCAATCACTCAACACTGAGGATGACTCAACCCTCTCTAAGGAGCATGACATCTGTGATTATTACTGATAAATACATCCTTGTCCTGGGCCGAGTTTACAATTTATTTCAACAGGAAAGGAAAACATTTCTGAAGATTAAATTATACCAGTTCTGTATCCATGTGTTCTGGTTTATATGCACTTGTGCAGTCCCAAAGGACATGCTGCAGAAGGTATCCAACATTGTGTCCCTATAAAATAACTAAATGAGGACACATGTTCTTGGAGGATTAGATCCAGGTAAAGTATGTTTCTTCAGAGTGGAATAAGATGAAATAGGAAAAAGATGGGGGAAAGATGAAATGACTTCTACATGACATCACCACTTATTAGTAGTGAGTATGTATTAACAATAAATTATATTTGCTTATATGAAGAAAAATTGTTTTTCAACATTACCTCAAAGCTTCATCCTTGCCTCGAATAAGAGAAACAAGTTTTACAATAAAATATTGAAGGCAAAAGCTGTCAGTATCAATATTGTACTGCTGGTAATAAAACCTTAGGCTAACAAAATCTCTTTAAAAGCCCACAAAATTGTTCATGTCATACTATTTATCTGCACTTAGCATTTCTTTTAATGTGTGCAATTTTAAAATCAACAAGCTGTTTTACCCTCTTACATTTCTTTCTGTTGAATTTCATCTGCAAACACTAAATAATGTTTTAAATATGGAAAGGGCAATGTTTGTTTTTGTGTCTCTTAGGAATAATACAAAATTATCAACGCCTAAGGTTTACAGAAAACTTTTATTTTCATCAAATCTGCACTTGAATGAACTTCAGTTAAACAGACCTTTAGAAGACCATTTAAAAGCCCCAGTATTTTTAAATCTATGTAAGAAAGGAAAAAAAAACCCAAGAGCCTATATAAAGCTGTCCTCTTGAATATCTAACACAGAGAAATGGCAGGGCCAGAGTGGGGGTGAAGTAGTGGGTGACATCAAAGCCCTTGGACTGGCTAATGGCCAGCTTGGCCCTGGCAAATCTTACAGCATCTTGTACACACCTCTGGCCATCCTGTATCTCTCTGTGTGATGCACACACAGAGCTCTGACTTCCCACCCCGACACACCCTTTTCCATCAGGACCAGCCAAGAAGCCATTGTGCTTCTCACAGTGAGACCAGAGCCAGCATAGAGGATGGATTCCTCCTATTTGCCTACAACAGCTGTGTTTGGCAAACAAAGACAGTAACACGGCAACTGATCAGATTCTAACAAAAGTAATTTTTCAGTCCACTTAAAAGCTGAAAAATGTTTAGACACACACACACAACTGATATGAAAATGTCGCGTCAGAACTGCCTTTCCTTCCATAAGAAAATTCACACCTTAATGGTGCTGTGGTGCACCAAATCAAATCATAAACATGTCACATGGTAATACTAATTTTGGGATTTGGTGGGTGGTTTTGTTTTGGTTTGGGTTTTTTTTGTTGTTGTTTGTTTTTTGGTTTGGGGGAGTTTTTTCATTGATAACTCATTTGCACATATTTGCTTAAGCTCAACAAGTACAGCTAGGAAAAATAATATTAAATCTAACCTTCCACAACTTAATTTTGCTTTTTGCATCCCACTCAGACTAGAAGTCTTTTTATTATATTCCAGAAATTATAAGATATTTTGGTGAACAAAGAAACATTAGATATATTGGAGTCCTCAAGTTAAACAGCAAATTCTGATTTTAGAAGAGGGAGAAGGCGTACTGAAGTTAATTTTTGTGACTAAAAGCCTCCTTCATAAATCATCACACACTTTCATGTAAGGATTGTTCCCATCATTTGTTTTCCTACCAAGACTTTTTTTTTTTTTTTTTTGAGGCTGAAGCAGTGCCACTTATGGGAAGCACAAAGTGTACTTTTATAAACGACTTCTCTATGTATAAAAGTCATGAGAAACCAATTTGGTTGAACAAAATAACTTTGATGCACCTGAATTATAAGCTGGAATGCCAGAAGTTTTGAGTTAAGTAATAGGTGCACAAGAAGGATTAATGCATTGGTGTTAATTCCCTACAAGAATACCCAGGAGATAAGGCTGCCCGAGAGGATTCTGCTCTTCCTCCTGGCTTTTACGGTTGCTCTCTCCTCTGTGTTTCTTCCATCTTTCCACAGATGTGGTCACCACTGCTTAGCAACCAAGGGACATGATGACACAGAGGAAAATCCTCCATCTAGAGCTCACCCTGCTCCACCTACACAGCAGCAAACTACCTTTCACAGCAAATTAGGAAGAATAGTTTTTCTTTGCTACCACAGAGGTACCAAGTGGGACCTCATATGTACCTTCATGTGAGATGCATTTTCTTTCCTTGGTGGGTGCACTGGGGAGAACTTAACAAGCTGGAGGAGAACCTGAGACTTGTCGGTAAAACAGGTCCCCAAGTGCTAATGCCAGGTAAATAAACACATAAATAAATACAAGAAAAAAA
>VZTN01024646.1:32713-60454 GCA_013400515.1 Erpornis zantholeuca | reverse complement strand
GGGCTCCGCCGTGGGGTAGGGGTGACGCGCCGCCGCCCGGGACAGGTGGAGGCGGCAGTCCCGAGGCGCTCGGCAGCGGGGAGCCGCGGCGGGGGTAGCGCCAGGGCGATGGAGAGCGAGGGGGGGCCGCTGACTCCGTTCTTGCCCGCAGTGCCTCCCGCCCCCTCCCTCTCCTGGTGCCCCTTCCCAGGCACGGTGGTTCCAGTAAGTGCAAAGCCACAGCTCTCTCTGCTATTCATTCACGTCCAACGCTAAATGGGTTTCCGAGAGGAATTCGTGGTGTCCTTGGCTGTAATTCAAGGTAGTAACGTTATACATTTGCCTTATGAGGTTTTAAAAGCATTTATATTTGTTTTTTCTGCTGATGACTAACTCTGATAGCTTCCGAACCTCTCTTGGAAACCTACAATGAAAAACAAGCTAGTATGCAGCTCAGTGAGAGAGGAGGAGTTTTATGTGATACATTACTCAATGAAGTCTCAGAGGAGACCCACACACGTTCTTGCTTAGAGAGTAAATATGTCCCCCATGCTTTTGGATGTGGACAACGGGCAATAATTCTGTGCAAATTTTAGGGGGAATTTAGCACCTGAAGAACACTAAGCATTAGAGCCATAGAGATACATTTTTACAATGTGTATCTAAACCCCCCACAGATCACTAGCTGCAACTAAACCCACAGCTAAGCCTAAGTTAAAATGCTTAGTCCCTAAGTCAAAATGCCAGCCTGCCACTGCTTGCTTTCCAGAACTTTTCACAATCAGTGTTTCCTATTCCTGAAGGTCTCCTTCTGTGGCCTGGGCACATTGTCTGCATCGATTCCCTTGTTCCAATGTTCATAAAGCTTTGGTGCATCTTGAGGGATGTATAAATAGGTCACAGCTATAGGTTTTGTCCATGGTCATAGCATTAGACCATAAAAAGTTACCGGAAATACCCTGAATTCCCTGCTGCTACAGAGCAGGGAAGGGCAATACAAGACAGTTTTACAGAGTATGAAATTTCTGAATATACCATATCTGTCAAAACAGAATGCCAATTCTGTAATGCCAATTGTTTTTTCAACCTTTAGAAATAAATCTTCACCTCCTTTAGAACAACGAATTATCAAAACTCACAAGCATATCGGAAAATGTTCTTATGTGATCCGGTTTCTGTGCTAATGTTGTCTTGCCCAAAATCTCACTTTTCTTGATGCAGCACTAGCATACCATGACAGGGAGGACACGATGCTACGAAGGCATTTTCCTCTTCACTTCTATTATTTTAGCAGCAGGTCACAAGTTTATAGCACACTTAAGCCATTTCCCCATTACCTGATTTGGTAGCAGCACCCAGCCATATGGAACGTGCTTGAAACAGTATCCATATTAATCCTGACTGTCTGAAAGAAACCAGCTCCTTGAGTACATCCTTTTACATTAAAACAGAAAAGGCACCAATTCCCTGCAATACTGTTATTGTAACACTATTTGATAACATATATCCTAAGAAGTTGTAACTTAGCACAGGAGACACCTGATTTCAGTGACTACAAATGAAATCCTTTAGATTTCTGTATGCACTTAAAATTGAAGGTTAAACTGAAAGAGATCACATGCAGAGGCAAAATTCTATTTTTTCCTCATCTCTCAAAAGTCAACCCACATAAAGGGATTTTCCCCCTTTTTTAATATTCTTTTTAATTATTTCCATTTTTTTTTCTTTTCCTCATCATTTCCACATTTTAGTGATGATATAAAATTGCTTTCTGAATGCCTTGTCTTATGGTGAAATCTGTAATACTTCAGTATAAGTTACTGAAATAATCATGTTTGTCTTAGGGAATGACAGCCCTGTGATATTTCAGAGAATGACTATCATCTAGACAGCAGATAATGACAGTGCTTTTAAAAGTAACATGCATTATAAAACCAATAGATTTCCTTACAACACAGAATGCCAAATTAATATTAAATATGTAATTTGTTATATTAAATTGAAATAGGTCATTCAAAAGCATCCCTACAGAGCAGTCCTGTTTTTTGTCTGTTTATATAAAAACATCTACTGCAATTTATTACTTGTCTACAATTACTCAGTGCTAGAGTTGCACAGACAATGAGTATAGGCTACAGCTACTTTATTTATTTGGTGTCTGGTTTCACAAAATTTTAGTGATGCATAAAACTTTAATAATAACAACAACAATAATAATAATACCACCATTATTACTAGGACCTTAACTCTAACTACCAATTAGTAAGTGAAAATTGATGGGGTTTGTCAGGTGGTACAACCTGTTTCCAAGGGAGAAGAGTGAATTGCAATATTTAATATGATAGCACCACTCAGTGTTCAAAGTGGATATGGCTTTGTAATCAGTACATTTCTTAACAGCTGCACAGCCACCTGAATAAAAAACAGTGATGGTACTAATCTCATTAATCCTATATTATGAGCGAAGTAAAGCATGGATGCAGACGTGTGCTGAACATAAAGATATAGGAAGAAAAATGTTTGATACTTATATTGATATAAATGACTCAAATGGGAGTACTTACAGAATGGAAACCGCTCCAGCTTGTTACTAGCATATTTTCTCCAAAAGCTAAGACACAATTTTTGACCTGTTTAGTCCTTTAGTTCCTTATCTACTTTGCTACTTACAATAGATCATCCTGAAGAACAGAACAGACTTACCCTCTGCCCACACTTCACACTGAAGAACATTATACCATATAATCTGCTAACTTTTTATTTGTGAGCATGATCAGCAAGGAGACGGTCAATAATTGGTTTCAGAGAGTCTTGGCTTGGCATTCAGCCATGTTAAAGTCACTTATATAAAATATTTATATTAATGTAATGGTCTCCTCACAAGGATTGGATATCTGGGAAATTAAAATGATCCTATTTTCTTCTCCAGCAATCCTTTTTTCTGTCAGTAATGAAATATTGCTGTCTCAGGAGCTGCTTCACTGATGTCTCTGCAGTGCGCCAAGATCAGCAACTTCCTCAGCAGTGCAAAACAAATTTTCATTGGAATTTTTAAACATGAGTTTATTTTAATCTTCCCTTCCTCTTAATTAGTAGATATAATTTTTTCTTTAAAAATTGTATCATCAGACTTCACTACCGACATCGTCCAATTAGATGTTTCTTTCTGGCATTATATTGTCTATCTTCTCCTGACTTTACCATATATCCTGTATTTTAAGATGAGCCCTTTGGATGGCACTCTACAGGAGAGTTGTTACGTAAGTGATGACAGTGGTCTAAGAATTCAAAGTTAAATTCAACGCAAGATATTTCTTGATTAAATGAGTCAATATTATCATAACAATATATGTCCTAAAATACATAGTATGTAAATAAATAGCCATAAAGCCAAAAGAACAATGTTCTGAAATGAAGCTTCACCAAACTGCTTTCTAATTGTTGAAAGTAATGTGTCGCTGGCTCTGAGATTCTTCTGCTCTTCCACAGTGTATCTACCACTGGCTTGAACTGAAGAAACAGTGGACTATTATCAGTGATGTATTAAGATCTTTTAAAATCTTCTAATGAATTCCAAGATGGGTACAAAATTATATAACTTTATTAAAAAAAAAAAAAAAAGAAAGAAAAAATAAGCAGCAGTTAAAATTTCCAGTTACAGATTTTCCTGTAGTACATCCATTCCAAAGCAATGTAGAAGCAGTACCTGAAAGGTCTTACTGGGCTGCAGTGTCAGTGGATTCAGAGGATGCATAGAAAACACTGTGTCAAGACAATGGTCTGAATTAAGGGAATTAATGTCCTGCTTTCACTCTTTCACCTCTTTCAACAATTCACCAACAGTGGTCTCCAACTTCCTGCTCAAGACTTGCATATTGATTTATTTATCTTATTTTACTGGAATTGCCATCTACAAATGCATCTTCTTTACAGGAGGCAGAATTGAGCTTCTTGACTTCTTGTTGACTATAAGAACTTTTAAAGAAAGTGAGTATTTTTAAAACATCTTTTGTATTGCTTGGTTTTTGGTTTCAATGTTAGCGACTAAGCCAACATTGTAGAGAGATCAAACTAAGCATTTAGTGTAAAACACCACTGGATAGCTTGGTGCTTGCAACATTTGATTATTTATTTTACTTTTGAAACACATTCTTTTGCCATTTCACAATAAAAACAAGATGAGGCAAAGCAGACGGAAAAATGTATTTTGCAGAAAAATGTATTTTTGGGTAATTGCTTCTTGGCTAAGCAATTCATTTGCACACTAATATTGAAACCACTCTGCTTGATTTTGAATATTAAGAGAAATATTAATACAGTCTTTCAGTATCATAACTGATTAGATTGTCCTGCACTAGATCATCAAATCTCCCCTAGATGTGAAATGGATTTTGCACATATATTTCCAGTCACATTATCCTGATGTGTCCAGAAGAAAAATCCTCTGCATTTCTGTGTATGTCTGTGATGTCTATTATACCTGAGAGGATGGAATACAAAGACCAGAAAACTGTGGACAGATGAAAAAGATTACTAGCATTTTACTTGCCATTTTATAAGCACTTTTAGAGTAGGAAGAAAATAAAGAAATATATATTTAATAATAAATAGGTTTTTACCACAAAATGAAGAAAATATTTCTACTAATGAAACGTGTTTCCAGAAATCTCCATTTCACAGCCACATCAATGTAAGCATTTATCTCATTTTCCAACATGAAAACACACATAGTAATGCAAATGAAGTTGGATCTACTTTGCATATATGAAATGCTTATCTGTATTCTGACTTAAACCCTAAGTAATTGTTAATAAATTAATATTGAAAATTAATGTGAGCAAAGATTAGGTGCTTTTCAAAATTTATTTCTTTAAATTGCCTTACCCTAGCCATTCACATTTACTGTCTTTTATCCCCATATGTTGACTAATTTTTCTCTCCATCGGTTTTAATTGTACAATTTATACTCGAAATTGAAAGAGAAATGTAATTGTTATTGAAATCAAAAGCAAAACTGCCATAAAGAGAAAGATTTTCATAGGACCATACTTTGAAGAAAAAAAATGCTTATTTCAAAGAAAGTCTCTACTTTCCAAATTAAACATTTTGTTACTTGTCTAGCTGGTGTAGTTATGGTGCCCACTGTGTTGTTTTGTAAAATACACCAAGTCTACTAAGCCCACTAAAAAGTCTTGGAAACATCACCAGGACTTTATGCTCACAGTCTCCATAAGAGGGCACCCCCACCTAACAGCAGAACTGTATTTTAAGAAAAGCCTGCCCAAAAGCCTTAGGAGGGAAGAAAACCCTCTGGAGCGTATAGTGAGAGAAAAAGTTACTAAATGCCCCATCCCTGGCAGTGTTCAAGGCCAGCTTGGATAGGGCTCTGACCTGGTCTAGTGGGAGGTGTCCCTGCCCAGGGCAGGGGGGTTGGAACTATGTGGTCTTTAAGGTCCTTTCCAACACAAACCGTGCTGCAATTCTATGACTCTATGATTCTATGAAAAGTATTTATGAGCAGTTTCTATTCATAACAGAGAAAGTAAGATAAGATGTACCATTTCTTTGTAGCAAACCAGCAAACACATTGCCAAGCCCACTGTGGATGGGTAAGACTGGGAGGGACCACTGAAGATCATTGAGTCCTGAGGTCCACCCACCTGCTCAAGCAAGGTGCCCTAGACCACGTTACTAGGATTGTGTCCAGGTGGCTCCTGAGTATCTCCAGCGAGGGAAACTCCACAACCTCTCTGGGCAACCTGTTCAGTGCAGTCACACTCACAATAAAGTTCTTCCTCACCGTCAGGTGGAATTTCCTGTGCATCAGTTTCTGCCCATTGCCTCTTGCCTTATTGCCGGGCAGTGCCAAGCAGGGCTTGGATCCATCCTCCTGACACTCTCCCTTCAGACACTTACAGACGTTGAAGAGATCCTTCTCAGTCTTGTCCAGGCTGAACATGCCCAGCTCCCTCAGCCTTTCCTTGTGAGTGAGGTGCCCCAGACCTCAGCTCATCTTTGTAGCCCTTTGCTGGACCCACTCCAGAACCTCCAGGTCCCTCTGGTCCTGAGGAGCCCAGGACTGGACACAGCACTCCAGATGTGTCTCACCAGGGCTGAGGAGACCTGCTGGCAATGCTCTTCCTAATGCACCCCAGGACAACATTGACCTCTTGGCCACAAGGACACACTGCTTGCTCAGGGACAGCTTGTTGTCCACCAGGACCTCCAGGTCCTTCTCTGCAGAACTGCTTCCCAGCACGTCAGCCCCCAGCCTGTACTGTTGCATGGAGTTATTCCTCCCCAGGTGAAGGGACTACATTGGCTTTTGTTGAATTTCAAAAGGTTCCACTCTTTTTTCTGATTTTGCTAATCTGTAGTTAGAGAGATCTACATAAATACCTCATCAACTCTGTTTCTTTCCTTAAAATAAAGTCTGACCTGTAGCCATTGCCTCATCTCTTTCCCTGTACACCCAGAGTCTGATGTTATTTACAGATGTAGTTGCACTGAGGAGTACATTATTTCTCCTGATTTATGTACTGCAGCTAATTTCTGAGAAGAGGCTTCTGCCATTCCTATGAAATACCAACGGGAACCTCTCTGAATCACTCCCCGATTCACTTATTTTGAACAGCAGTGGTATAAAGAAAAATATCACTGATTTACTAAGGGGAAAATTTAAAAATTGACAATGCCTTAAGTCACAGACATAATTAACAGGAGAGAAATCTTTAAACATGCTTTGTGAATAGAATAGTAAATGTATTGAAAAATTTTTTACACGAGAATGAAGTTCAATGACTGGATCTTGAAGGCTTAATTAAATTTAATCATAACTTTTAGTGCCAGAGATTATTTTGTATTGTTTTCAGAAGATGCAGTTTGTCTCTGATGAATTTTAGGAATAGAATTACCAATTTCTAAGGGAAAATTATTTTCATTCAAGCTAATATCCTGTTAAGGACTATTAATTCCAATAGCTGCCATTTGCTGTCAGAAAATGTGTCAAATGAAAGGAAATTCATGTCCTGATGTGTTAAGTTGGGTAAACAGTTTCTTAGATGGTTTTTTTTAGATGATTTTTTTACCTTTTCTCACTTTTCTTTTTTTTTTTTAGCAGAGTATTTTTAATTACTTTTCTCTATCTCAGTCTTTGTTTAGCCTGATTTCTTTTCCACATTACATTCTTACTACACCAAGGTGCATACAGTTCTTTTAAATGGCCTGAATCAAATAAACATGAAAATTAGAACCATTTACACCTGTATTTGGTAGAGAAAACTGGTATTTATGTACTAATAATATTTACTATACTAATATTTATAATTCTGAGACCATCACCTTTTCTAGACTCTTTTATAGGTTTCCCTGTTTTCTATAGGAATAGAAAATAAACTGGCTAGGGCTGTCCTTTCAGCACCAAAAATAAGTAAGTTTTAGGGAATTTGAGTATTTTAGGAGTATTTAAAATAGGAGAATATCTATGATGAAGAAGACCCACAGCAATTGACACCTGAGACTCAAAAATTTGTAACAGATGACACACTGTATTTGGTTTCCTTCTGTGTATTTTTTTCCATCATTATCCTTGTTACACCTTTGTTAAAAATATGACTACTGACACCTGGTAGACAACCACATATGTAATACAGTATTTACATTAAAAGGACAAAAACACTAGTAGTCTAAGAAATTTAAAACTATTCTTACTATAAATATAAAACAAATTATTTCTTTATACATTTTTTTCACTTTTATTTGAGAAGAATGTGCAAAACTCTTAGGTTATCCATGAGGCCAAAAACCAGCAATTGATAATGTACTTCATTTACTTCCTGTACTTTTATGAAGTACATGTACTTCATGTACTTCCACAGAGCCCTTATTTGTCTTGGAAGGCATTGGGCTGATTTTCCTGAAGACGGAAAACTCTGATTTACAGCAAAGCAAGCTTCCCTTATCTCCAGGATAAGGAGGGACCTTGGGCAGACATTGTTCAGTCTCAATACTTACTCATTCAAAGCAGAGATAAACAAATGAATGGTGATGATGCTCTGTGTGCCCGCTGGAAGCTGACCTCCACTGCAAAAGCAGTGGCACTACATGTCAGTGCAGAAGCAGGTTGCAGCCATTATCCCATCTATCTTTAATGTTACCTTGAGTGCTTCCATGTGTGCACTACACCTGACAGGGGTATGACAACAGGGCCATAAAGAGAATGTCAGTAATCATAAAAAGCTGAATTTGACCTACTTAACCAGAGAGGAGTAGCATCTTATTTTCAAGCAGCAGAGGTGGATTGCACACCTTTATCTACATAAACATGACAGATTAAAATAACAGGAATTTGACAAGTGAGCTGAAAGGACACGATACTATAAAATTTGAATTTGGAGGAAGGTGAGAGAATGAAGACAGGGAAGAGTTAGCCCTTCTCTTGGCTTATGACTTTCCTCTCTCCAGCAATGAACATTGAAAATTCTCGCTTAGTTCCACTGAATTCAGGCAGTAGGACAGGAAGCCATATAACAGGGGACTGGCTAAATAGTGCCTGTGAAGTTTTACTAATAGCATCTACCAAATGTGAACTTCATCTTCATTTAAGTGCCCTTCAGGTATAACATATTCCATATTGATATGGCTCTTTATTATCTAGTTATCACTAGATAACTCACATTGATGGTACAACCATTCTGGTTCTGACAAGACCAAAGTACAACTGAGATATTTTTTTTTGTTTGTTGCACTTACTATTCCAGCCCATCCAATATTATCAGGCCAGAGTATTGAGCTTCGTATAACAGACCTAAACTTTCATCTGTACAATATTTCTCTTTGCTTTTAGGAGTGCTCAGCAATTGGAAAGCCTGACAAGAACACTCATTTACTAATAACCTACTCTCACACTTCCAGAGAGAAGCATACAAATGGATGGAAAGCAGACTCAGAGGTCATGAGACAAAGAGGGTACCCACATCAAAGAAAACAGGAGCAACCAAGTCTGTTTTATAAATGGATTACACTTTTAAAGGCTTGAGTGTGTGAGAATTGTGAGCTGTTTTGAGTTTTCTGCTAGTAACTGCAAGATTAAAGTCTCGGGGAAACTTAATGAGACACTGTTTCTTAGCAGTGCCTCTCCAGCAGGAATTTTCTTTCTAGCGAGGGCTTTCTCGACTAGCTCTAGTTACAGAGGCTGAAACCAAACAGAAGAATAAATGGAGCATTTGTGTTATGAGGACAGTTAGATCCTCGAAGAGAATTGCTGTGTTCCTGGAGAGCCTGAGCATCCAGACTAATATCAAAGGATTATGATTGCTGAAATACAGTTAACTGAAAACAGACCTTTCTTCCATTTTTTTTTTCTTTCTTTTCTTGAGCAGAGAGATGCATTCAAGCATTCTGAACAACACAGCACTTTGATCTGTTTTGTGGACTTCTGTCACACACAAATCAGAGAGTTCCCTTACTGGTACTAGAAGATAAATTCCTCTGATCAGTGAAATTGCATTATTTTCACAGATAAAATTATACACATTTATAAGAATATTAAACAATATAATTTACTCATCATGCTTTCAATACAGTATGAGTAGTTGATTGCATCATGAAAGAAAGGACAAGTTCCAGTACTTAGGCAGAAGGCAAACTGTGGAGCAAGTTTGAGGGGACAAACCGGAAGGAAGACTGGAAGGCAAATGAAAGAATAATACACAGTATTTTCTGTAGGAAACAGAATATATGAGAAAGAAAATCCATGTAATTGGGAACCTTTCTGGGAACACACTTCAAGATGACTTCAGAACTGGTCAGACTTTTCAAATTTCATTCTGCTGGGAAGGTTTTCACTCTGAATTGAAGAGAGAAACCAGAAATCGTGAAGCTTCCCGTGGGTACAAAGTATAGTCTGTCTCATTTAATTTAATTTCATCCCATATTTGTAACTCCTTCTACTGATTTAATTCCTAGCACTGATGAAAATCTACTAGCAGAGTTTCTGATCCTAGCAAAAAACAAAATAATCCACTACTGAGGTCTGAGTATGGCTGTGATCCCTAATCTGCAGAATACTGGATTGACAACTACAACCACACCATGGGCAAGAGTGCTTAGACAGCTCTTGTGAAAAGGCAATCTAGAAATAAAGGACAGATAAAGACAAGGCTAAGGGTGCAAGAATCTTCACTGAGATCATGGCAGCAAGAATCCCTCAAGCACTAGAAGTTATCATTCACACTTTCAGGCTAGACATTTTCTTGAGTTTTTACAGTAACTTTAAGTCGTGGCACATGCAAAATCTACTGAGCAGAAAGAATACAAATTTACCCATGGATTTACCAAATAAAACCTGGAACAAAGGAAAAGCACCCAATCTCCACAGAAAATAATACAACTCTCAGCAGCTTTGATAAACACAATCATCATTTTGTTACAATGACCTCAGAAGATAAGATTAAGTAGTTTCAGATGAGTCATATTATTTAGAATCATATTTTGATTATGTGATTTACCCTCCCAGCAATTCAGACTGCGTAACATCCACAGTCTGTTTAACCAAAATGGACTGTCTAATGATGGATACTTTTATACTGAGTTAAATTGACTGTGCAGATGTTTAAACACTGAAGGCACTCAAGCGACTGCTTGAGCTGTTATTGCTAGAGGTACTGCATTCTGAATCAAGTACTAACTAGGAAAGAAATACCTTTCACATTATTTTCATGGAAAAAAATTACACTGAGACAGAGTTACTGGGCGAGCACCACTAAAAATATGGTTTGTAAAAAAATTATTTAAAATTATACCATTTAAGTCTGCTTTGAATAACATTTCCCCAAGGTTTACAGGTCTCTGCTGTGAATTTTTCTTAATGCCTATATTGGAAACATAAGGAACATGATCTACTTGGAACAAAAAAAAAAGTATATTAAACAAAAAACCTACTATATTTAATCCTATATTTTATAAATGACCTTATTCTAAACCAGTAATGATCAAGGTGCTTTGACAACTTGGTTATATTATTTATGGGAAGCAGAATTATTTTGAAACATAATGCTTCAGTCTTCACTGAAAAGCATTCATGTTAATTGATAATTCTCATTTTTTAAAAAATCAAAATATAAAATTCTGTTTTATTTGCTAATTAAAAACAGCCTGTGTATTAAATTTAGCAATACTATTAAGAGCACATGTCCCTAAAAAAACCTCAGAATAAATGTTGATTTTATTACCTTTATATTCCTCACAGGAACATAATGATACAGAATTAATTCCCGTACAATTTGATGTCAATGATGACCCTCCATTAATCGCTCCATTTTACAACTGTTTTTGCATATGGGTAAACTGTACAATGCTGTTTATGTGGGAAAATTACAGTTTAAATAATAATGAAACAGCATTTTATAAAAGATATATCCTCTTGATTTGATTTACTGTCATGAAATGGCTGACTACAAGGAAAATATATGCACAGTTTGCCAAGTTGTCTTCCTATTTTAGAAAATGTAACTATTATTCTTTATGATTATTGCAATAACAAATAACTTTGCTTTTAATCTGAAGGGGTTATCTACAGCTTAGATAAAGGAAATCAGTGTCTGAAGCAGATTTATAAATGTTCAGTACTTGAATAACAAACACCGTTTTTTTTGTTAAATAGTTTGGAGTATAAATAAAAATCTTGGACACAGGATCTGCATAAAAAACTAGTCCTCCTGCCTGAAAAATGCATATCCACATTTCTTATTTTTTGAAGGCATGAATTCACTAAAACACAGTACAATTATAAGTAATAAAAATTAAAGACAATATTGACAATTTCAAGGTTGAAAATGATAAATTTCAAAATTTGTCAAATTATCTATTTTTCTAATCTGAAATTATCAAATTTTTTCTTACTGTTGGCATGGTCTAACAGATGTGATGTGAGCTATACAAAGTATTTTGTAGTCACCATGTACTTGGTCATGTACTGTAACTTCAAATGGACAAAAAGACACCTAAGCAAGATTGAAATGTTAACATCTGCAAAAAAAAAACTGAATAAATTTATGAAACTCACAAATGTTCTCTTGGGATTTATTCCTCTCTTTCTCTCACATATTTTCATCACAATTATTGTTAGTAATACTATTGTTGTTCTTCTTATTATAATGAATATTGTTGTAATTATTCCCATTAGTAAACTGTTCTTGCCTAACCTGTGATTTCTGCTTTTTTTTCCCAATTCTCCTCCCCACCAGGGGAGGTAGGCGTGGAGGGGAGTGAGTGAGCATCTGCATGGTACTTGGTTTCCAGCTGGGTTTAAACCACAACATGCCATTTCTTTCTTCACTTAGCACCTTTGTCACAATAATAATGTGTAATAATCTTTAATACACAGGATTGGTAGGTTGCTAGTCCAGTCTCAAGACTTTTTCAATAAACAAGTTAATAAAAAGTCCATCACAGGCTTTGGCTTGAATTAACATTTCCAGTTATGATACAGTATTTTGGAATATGGTGGTACATTGACACAGTAATAGTTGTGAGAATGACAGATATCACAGACAACACTTATTCATCTCTACTTGCATTCTACAAAAATAATAAAAATGGCATTGTCTAGGGGAGAAAAAATAACCTGTTTAGAGATGTCAAACCTTTCAGCCTAACAGTTTGCTTCCCCACAAAGAGCCAAAGCAGACCAAAAAACTGATTTAAAATCAGATAAAATAATAAATCAGAAGTCTTCACAGCTTTTCAGAAACACAAGAAACAGCTGCAATTTGCTACATAACATTAATGGTGTACTATTAACTCCCAGCCGCAGAGCAGGCAGANAAATGGAGTAGAATTTCAACACTGATTTTTTGAAGGAGTGGCTCAAAAATTCTACACAAAATTCACAGCCTGTCTCACCAAAGTTTCATGCTCTACTTACAGGGTGAAAATATTAACAAAATAAACTGTTCACTGTCTTTACTGGTACATTTTGAGGAAAAAATACATGTAACCAGAAAAGAGATTGCGAGAATGAATGCAAAACTGAAAAAAACCAAAAGTGCTGTTTATAATACCCCAACAACTAAGAACACAGATATATTTGCTGTTACATTTTTTTAATAGAATATCTCTCTACATATGGTCCTATGAAAAACAGTTACAAATATAGACTAACATATGGTTTTAGTATGAATTCATACATTTAAAGAGTTATTTTAAAGGGCTAGATTAAAGGCTTATTTTAAGACTTTTGAGAGTCAGAAAACACACACAGCTTTCCATTAACTTCAGCACATCACACATCCAAAATAGAAATTATATTTCTGCTGGTGACTTTCCAAACAAGAAGGACATGTTAAGTGTGTTTAGGAACAGAAGACTGTCAATCTCCATTTGAATTTTGGCAAGAACTTGTCACAAAACCTATTGATAACTGCTATGTGAGCAGAAACAATACTTAATGGACAAAAAAACCACCTTTCATTCCAACAGCAGAACCCACACGGTTTAGAAATTACTTGAATATGTGAGCTTGACATGTAAAACAGATGAATAGTAAAAAATTAAAATGTCAAAATTTAGGTTGCAGCCCTCATACACCAAGGAAATATATCACTTGACGAAACACATCACCACTTAACTGAAAGACTGCTCCCTTCTGACCTGCATAGGAAGTTCACGCTGATATAACTAGACAGGAAGGATCTCTGCAGCAAGGGTTTCCCAGAAGAAGTGGTAAGGTACAGGAAGAGTAAGGAGGGGAAAGGAATTCTCCAGCTTGCATTTTCTAAATGTTGGATGCACAGTTTCTTGCCAGCAAGTCAACAGAAAACGTCACTGGTGTCACCAGAATATGAAAATGTGAAAGGCTTTCAAAGACACCAAGAACAAAGTTTCCACAAAGGAGAAGGTCCACAAGTCAGTCACTATATATAAGAATGAGCTATGGAAATATGGTGCTTGCACCATTGTTTTAAGGCTTATTTCTTAAGGATATCGAGAAAAATTATTCACTCCAGTTTTTGCTTCCCTGCCCTCCTCACAAAAATCACAGTGATTTTTTAAACACAAAGACTAATCTTAGCCAGACTTGATAAAAGTGTACCTCAGCTATTAAGAATCTAAAAGTTCCAGGAAACTATGTGCAGAGGGTCTAGATGTTATTAGTGCCCTCAGTAACAGAAAGACTGGGGACTGAATACAGGAGTCATTAGACACCAGAGCATCCAGATGGGACTGAACTGCTGGAAATACTTTAAGTTTGTATCTCTTTCAAAGGCAAAAGTAATATAGAAAGCCATAATATGTTAAATTCTATTATTTCCAGTATTCAAAAAGCTCAACTGGAAATGCCCTTGTGATGTTATACAGCTTTTTTAATATATTGACCGTGGTTTACATGACAATAAGTATCTAAGTATTCACATAAAATAGGCATATGATCATTTTTCATAATAATTCAGACAATTATTATTCAGATAATTCAAATTCATACACATGTACATTTCAAATCCATAGAATACAGTGGTTTACAGGGCTATTAAGGAAATTTTTTTTGAGAATAGACCCATTCCATGTTTTTGAATGTCAGGATTAAATTAATTTTATTGCTTCAGGAATCTTCAGTCTTAGACCTTTTGCAACTGTTTCATGCTTGCATAAGTTTGGAATAGGTCCTGAGCTAGTTAATCGTCATGGAGTCTTTTAAACTATCCAGTTGAATTTAATGCCAACTAAAGACTTTGCCAATCTGCCAGAATAGAGGCAAAACACAGGTAGCAATGTCAGCAGCTGTATTCCTGTACCTCATTAATTGATGGGCTAGTTGTATCTTTCAGTCATTTTTTTTAATCTTACCACTTACATTATAGGAATCAAAAGACAAAGGAAAAGGTGAATCAAAATACTTAATCAAGTACTTTGCTTCTGAGTTCTATTCAAGTTGCCCTCCTAGGGTCAAAATTTTCAAAGCTAGCTGCTGTTGCCTTCTGCTTCCCTCAGACATGTAGCACAGCTAGTTTGATTTTCAAAGCACTTCCAACTGAGCATGGGGCTCTGAAAGTTGAGCAGAATCATTTGTCATGTTGAAGCTAGACATATTCTCAGAGAAAATACTTGGGAGTTCAGAAACATTTTCATTTTCCTGTTTACTCACATAAAGATCCTAATTAGTGCAAATCACTAAAGCCAAAATCACTAAAATGCACTGACAATAAGATTCTTTTACACTCCTTAACTCTTCCTAGTGAAACAATTTAAAATTAATCTGTGTGGCAGAGTAGACAGAAGTTCTGCTCTAACCTAAAATCTGTCAAGCCCTAGAACTTAAGGTCCAGAAGAAGGAGTATTTCCCAGAGACAATCTTTTTTCAAGGGGGAATAATGTGCAAGTTTAACCTTCAGAACAAGAATGACAGCTTGTATGGGATATCTTAGCTCCTTTAATTCAAGGCTTTCTATATAGCCAATGCACTGGACTACAACTGGAGTAAAAGAGAAAAGTATGAGAACAGCAGAAGATAGAAACTACAACTGTTGGTATGGTAAGATCTGGATGAGTAAATCCAGTGGACAAATACACTCTTATGTTGATGTACTGGGTACTTTCCAAGAATCACAGAAACACCAAGGTTCGAAGTGATGTCTAGAAATCATCTATTCCAACACCCTGCTGCCAAGGCAGGGTTACCTAAAACAGGTTACACAGGAACATGTCCAGGTGGGTTTGGAACGTCTCCAGAGATGGAGGCTCCATGTCCTCCCTGGGCAGCCCATTCCAGTGTTTTGCCACCCTCAATGTAAAAAAGTTCTTCCACATGTTGAGGTGGAACTTCCTGTATTCTAGTTGATGGGCATTGCTCCTCATCGTATTTCCAGGCACCATTGAAAAGCATCCGGCACCATGCTCTTGGCACCCTCTGGGATATTCATGTGCATTAATGAGATCCCCTTTCAGTCTTCTCTTCTCTGGACTAAAGAGGTGCAGCTCTCACAGTCTCTCCCCATAAGAGAGATGCTTCAGACCCCAAATCATCTTTGTGGCCTCCACTGGACCCTCTTCAGTAGCTCCTTGTTATTCATGAACTGTGGAGACCAGAATTGAACACAGTACTCCAGACATGGCCAAGTAGAGGGGCAGGATCACCTCCCTTGGCCTGGTGGCTACACTTCCTGATGCACCCCAGGATACCACTGGCCCTCCTGGCTGCAAGGGCACTGCTGGCTCATGGTCTGCTGGTCATCCAAAAAGACTCCACTCTCCACAGAGCAGCTCTCTAGCTGGTCCGCCCCCAACCTGTTCTGGTAGTAGGGTTACTCCTTCCAAGGTGCAGGACCCTACACTTGCCCTTGTATAACCTCAGTACATTTCTCTCAACCCAGCTCTGCAGCCTATCAGGGTCCTTCTGAATGGTGGCACAGCTTTTAGGTGTATCAGCCACTGCCTTAAGTTTCACAGCATCAGCAAGAATTGTGCAAAACAGAATGCTCTTGTATCCCCGAAATAGCATACAAGGTCCACATCAGCATAGATCAAAGTCCTCAGGCACAGCATAAAACCATGGACAGAGGATATGAGATCCTTAGGCTTTCAGTTCCACCTCATGGAGATTAAGAGTAAGCTACTCTGTTCACTAAAAATCTCTTATTATTATTCCAATTATGTACGAACAGTCTCACCACTGTCCTTGCAGAAGTCATGAAAAAATCCCCAGGTGCAAAGCACCAGTCAGGCTGTTTTCCCAACAGCTTGACAGACAAAATCCTTGGCTTCCAAGTGCTCTTCAGGTCACAATCAGACTTCCCCCTAACTAAACCCAACTGTCAAGTATTCTTGATAATGGTGCCTTGAGTTATGACAGTGGAATACAGGTGCAGGCCCTAAAACACTCACTGAATACTCATGAACATCCAGCACCATTTACAACACTATGAGCTCACCAAACTCCCTGTGAGTGTCCATCATAACAACTCACTACACTGCGCATGCCAACAAGGAAGAAGAAACAGCCTCTGGTTAGGGCAATAGTAGAAAAGACTGCAACACACAGGCAGATACTACTGCAGTAAAATCTTTGGATGATATTAAAAAGGAAGTAAAAATGAAGACTTCCACTGCTGAATTCCTTTCAGTCATTTTTAGGCATGCTGCTCACCTAGCACTACTTGTTAAAAATTCCTGCACAATACCACAGGACAGATAGTGGGAGTAAAAACTAACCCTAAATAGTCAGTCACTGGTTCAAAAAATAGTTTTTATGTAAAAATATGATAGCCCTCAGTATCACAAGAGAAGCAAGCCACAGAGGCAGTAGCTAAAACCTGAAGTTATGGCATCATATATTGTTCATGAGGCAAAGCAAAATGAGGGAAAGTAGTAGAAGATGGTTTGAAGAATTTAAGAAATAGTTTCTGAGTTTGGAAAGACAGACATATTGGAAAGAAGTTAATTGAATGGATTGTTCATTCAAAACGATTCAAAAAGGCAAAGAGAATATAACATGTTTCAAATGAAAAGGGATTTGAAATGTCGATGGAATGCATATTTAAGCTGCGTGTATGTTTAAAAAATATAGCTTAGATAAAGTGTATTCATGCAAGTCAATTCGGTTTCTAGACTTTTTTTGATCTGGGGGAAATTTCAGAAATTAATCCATTGAGTTGATCCCTCAGTGTTCTCAGTAGTCAAATCCCACCATACATGTTAAAACTGAGCAGTAGTAAAATGGTGTGAATTTGTAATAATATAAATGACCACAATGTATTAGACTGCTTTATCTGCAGAGAATTTGTCTTTGCTGAAATTCAAACCATGCTGAAACTATTTGCTCTGACATCTAGAATCTGCAGACTTTCTGTAAGGAGTCAAATCACATGTGGCACCTAAAACCTCTCATGCTGTAAAAGGAGGAGAACGCTTGCTTCAAATCACTGGATGTACATCACAACTCACATTACAGCAGGAGTTAGTGAAATGAAGGAAGATGAAGCCAGAAATATGGTGTTATTGAACAGAACAGCTCTTACTACTTCTTGTGTGACTAAGACACATGAAAATTAAAGTATTTGGAGAACAGTGCAAATGACCATAAAATCCTACTTCCACCCACTCAGCAAGCAAGCCAGCAAATGTTTTTGGAGAGGCCTGGAGGACATACTTGTAGTACATGACAAGAATACATGATCCAACATACGCTGACAGGCAACAAGAAAAGCCTGGGGTTTTTATCACACACATTTAGAAAAGGTAATATTCTTCACCTTTAAGCACAAATACTACAGATATATATACAACATCAGTTATATATATGCCATCCTTCATATACCACCTTTGTCATGACCCTAGGTCAATACTATCCTTTGATCAGGAATCCTAAAACAAACTTATGTCCAGAGGGATCTGAGCAGTGAAGAGCAAGAGCTGAGTCTTTCATACCCACTAAAAACGTAAACACAATAACTTTTAATTTCAGTGGAAGATAATATTTACCTTTGAAAATTTTAGCAGAGAATTTACCTACCTCTTATCAAAACACAACCATCAATTAAGGTTTTCAGCTTCTTAAAAGATCATAAGGGATTTAGTCAAATTTTGTTGTGTCACCTGGTATGGATGACACCCTATCAGCTTTTCCAGGAAATGTAAAATGGAGATGTTTTTCTTTCTATCCTCCTCCCTTTTCCATTGAAAGAAAAATCCTGCTTTCTAGATACAAATATAAGCAACTGAGCTTGGAGTCACAGAATTATTTACGTTGGAAAAGACCTCTAAGATCATCCAGTCCAGCTATTACTCCAGCACTGCCAAGTCCACCATTAAATCACGTCCCAAAGTGCAACACCTCAAGGAATGGTGACTTCACCACTTCCCTGGGCAGCTTCTTCCAATGCTTGACAACCCTTTCCATGAGCAAAATTTTTCTAAGATCCAAACACTCCCTGGCACAATTTGATGCCATTTTGTCTTTTCCTCTTGCTTATTACTTGGAAGAGGAGACTGCCCTCCACCTGGCTGTAACCTCCCTTCAGGTATTTGTAGGGAGCAATAAGGTCCCTGAGCCTCCTCTTCTCCAGGCTAAACACCCCCAGCTCCCTCAGCTGCTCCTCATAGGAGTTGTGCTGCACACCCTTCACCAGCTTCACTGCCCTTCTCTGGACATGCTCCAGCACCTCAGTCTCCTTCCTGAACTGAGGGGCCCAGAACTGGACACAGCACTTGAGGGGTGACCTCACCAGTGCTGAGTACAGGGGGACAGTCATTGTCCTGGCCCTGCTGGCCACACTATTCCTGATATAGGCTAGGATGCCTCTGGCCTTCTTGGCCACCTGGGCACAGCTGGCTCATGTTCAGCCACTGTCAATCAAACATCCCCAGGTCCTTTTCCACTGGGCCACTTTTCAACCTCTCTGCCCCCAGCCTGTAGTGCTGCCTGGTGCTGCTGTTACTCAAACTTCACCTCACTGAACCTCAGGCAGTTGGCTTTGGCCCATCGATCCAGCCTATCCAGATCCCTCTGCAAAGCTTTCCTGCCCTCCAGCAGATCAACAGTC
The DNA here is from genome assembly GCA_013400515.1 of Erpornis zantholeuca. Classification (NCBI taxonomy): domain Eukaryota; kingdom Metazoa; phylum Chordata; class Aves; order Passeriformes; family Timaliidae; genus Erpornis; species Erpornis zantholeuca. The sequence goes on along the minus strand of VZTN01024646.1, from coordinate 40,940 downwards.
CCATGCCACTTGGTGGTGTCTGCAAACTGACAAAGAGTGCCCTTGAACCCCTGGTCCAGGCCATTGTTAAATATATTAAATGAGACTGGACCCAGTACTAAGCCCTGAGGAACACTACTGGTGACCAGCCACCAGCTAGATGTAACTCAGTTACAATTTAGTGACTTTTCATGTTTAGAAAGGAACTGCAGCTTTCACACTTTAATGGGTATGCTATAGGAGTTTTGTAGAAGAGTTCTGTTAGGAACAAAGCAACATTAATGGAAATAAAATTCCAGAAAAACCTGTCAATTTCTAATTTCTGTCAGTTTAAAGAAGTACAGTTGTATAGCTGGAGTGAATTTTGCAATTCAAATAAATTTGTACATACTCCAAGCCTGTCTGGAATTATCGCACTTAAAATATAAAATGATAAAGACATATACTAAATGAGCATTGAAACAGAAAGCTCAAATGATTGAATCTCTTTCTGAAAATGAAAATTAGAACTACCTCTCCTTCGTTTCTTAATAATCTAAAATACTCTCAAGGAGGTTGGGAAATTTCATGGGAAAAAGCCTTAAAATTGTGACTGTTGAATAGAAGACTGTTGAATATAGAAATCAAATAATTGCTCAAAGATCAAACTCTATGAAAAAAGTTAATCTCATTATTTCATTATAAGTTTGTACAAAAAGTAAAAATATTTGTTTATAATAGAGACAAAACATACAAAACAGAAAATGCCTTCAGAAAACAGCACTATATTTTAAACCCGCTATAATACTTATATTGAAATCTTATGTTTATAATTTAGAGTGTTGTTGCAACCTTTGAAAGGAGCCATAGCTCCAGTTCTGCTCTATGACTAGGACAAGTCAAAACAGTATATGACCACAGTATATATAATTGTGCATCTATTCAGTCACAAAATTCTGCCTGTAGGGATCTAACTGTACTTTTTGTGAGTACACGGCTACTCATTTAAATTATTCTTACTACAGATTTGTGAAAAAAAAGCCTGCAGTTCACTATATATTTATTTATGCCTAGGGGCTTGCTTGTAGGAATATCATAAAAATGTTCAACATGTCTGATAAAAATTTGGAAAAGAATGTATATGTATCTACCTTATGTTTTCTTTTAGGGAAAAAAAAAGTCTCAACCTGGAGCTCCTCTTTTTATACAGTTAGATCTAATTTCACTCTCATTGAACAGATAGCCATTAAACATAAGCCATTATTCCACAGGCATTAATAATCACTTTGATTCCATTTTTAACATTCACTGAGTCGCTACTGTCATACGCAGATTACACTGAAGTCACTCACTGTGTGACATTATGCTTTTAAATTCCTAGAAAATACTTGTTCCTGTTAGTTTCAGACCCACACAATAATCTTGCAGAGGACATAGAAGCTTCTAAAGTAAACATCAGGCATATGCGTGCATGTCCACCATTGATTCCCAGTTTGAGAATAATACTCCTAGGAGTGTAAGGCAGGGAAATATTGTTTCAAGCACAAATCCATAGTATTTAGGATGTCAAGATTGTATCACCCCTGTTGCCAAGCCCCTGGCCACACCTAGTAACGTGGGACAAATTGCTGTGGCCATAATAATCGTTAATGAGAAAGGATGCTCTAGGGAGAGTACTTTAATATCTTGAGATGACATATCACTGCCTTCTGGGGAGCAGTTACCAAAATATGACAGGGGTCAAGGAACTTAAATGCTTTCGAATACTGCACAAGTCATCCCAGCTGTTGGAGTGATACTTGCATATAAACACATAAATATTGCCTGTATACAAAATAAATGAATAATTAAAATATGTAAAGAAAACAGCCAAAGCTGTTTGTTTTGCTATTTAAGACAGCAGGCTTACATAGTGCAATGAAATATTTATTCACCATGTTTTCCTTCTGCTGATCTATTTTTCTGGATTGATTACCTCTGAAAGCTTTCCTGACATGAGCTTTTGTATGCTGACAAAGGGGAGGTGAGGTGAAGCATCTTGATTAGCTACAATGCAGATCAGCTCCTAGGCAAGTTTATCAGAGCAGGAAGAACAGAGCATGTGGTCAGGGGAATGCATCAATGCTAAATTAGCTTTTATGGAGAAGAGTAATCCACCCTCACATTTTCACAGAAAAACTAGCAGATAATAGTTACAACTGAGCTTTTAAATTTTGGGTCAGTTCTTCTGAGAAATAATAACAAAAAGGATGGTTAGATTTGATTGCTCTGAAAGCTGTAGATATTCTAACAATGTGCTGCCTCATACCCAGCATGCTTCAAACCAGAGCCGTGCCCGGATTCCCGAGACCCTTGACCTTGTCAAACCTTCATTATCCTTGACTGAAACTACATAACTGTACATTGTCTACTTGTGTGACCCTGAAAATATATACATTTAACAAAAAACACTGTTTTATGACTACCTAATGAACGTAAAAGGCAAATAGACTTGTTGAACTACTTCTGCATATTGTATTAACACCCTCCAAAGGATTATATTGTCCTTCCCATACAGGAGGGTCTAGCTCTACTGTTAAGTTCAACCTTCTAAAACCTATGAAAACCACTACTTACGTGCATGAAGATGCAGAACTGTTAGGCTGCTATTTTAAATGGCATATTTAAATTTAAATGGTATATTAACCAGGTGCTTTATCCGTGTTTCAGTAGCTTCCTTTCCAGTTGAGCCCACTGAAGTTTAACTAATTGTTCTGACACAGATTATAAGCAGCTCTGTGTTACCTAAGTATCACATATATCACAGAATAAGCTGAGTTGGAAGGGACTCTCAAGTCCAATTCCCAGCCCTGCATAGCACCATCCCCAAGACTCATATGTCTGTATATCTATTCATTATAAATAGTTATGCATTACTTAAGATTATAAGTGTTATCTGCCAGCAAAAGAAATGAGAACTATTTATTTCCATTTAAAGTTATGCTGTGATTTGATAAACTAAACCTGAAGTACACATAGAGGTTTATTCTATACACTGCTCTAATTCAGTCTCAAATCTTTCAAGATTCCAAAATTGGTTTCTTTTTCTGCTTTTTAGGCAAAATCTAGTGAAAACAATATTTTCTTTAAAAATAACCCTTCCTAAAATTGTATTTTATGGGTTTATTTTTTCATAATTTATGAAAAATATGTAAGTACCATTAAATATTAATAATAAATCATCTGAGAATTTCCCACTGACTCAGAACAAGCTTCAACAAATATCTATATCACCCAAGAAAAAAAAGAAGAACAAAAAAAGCCCAAACAAAAATATGACACATTTGCAGATCTATTATAGATATTATGTTCCATTAAGGGCAAAAAGAAAAATTACACTAACATGAAAAGACTATAAAATTACAGTCCTTGGTAACCAGAGTCTGCTTATGTCAGTCCCAACTAACCACTGAACAGTTTACAGGGGACCTGGGGAGTATTTAGGCCTGATCAGTCTCTACCATGATCTTGAGCTTGTACAGGCCACTGATCATGTAATTTATCTGCCTTACAATAACTCCAATTTATGCTGTGACATGAAAGATGACACAGCCTGAACCCAAAGAGATGAAAGTGGAAGGGTAACAGCATCTGTTTTATGCACCTTGTTCTAGCACTCCCCAGCTGCAATTAAAACTGAGCGCTAGCAATCACTTGGTTCCTCCTAAATAAAATGCTGTTCTCTTAATAGACTGTATCCTGTGATAAACACCTTAAATAATCCTAAATTGCTACAAAAACAGCAATCCTGTCTTAACTTTAGCTCTGCTCACAGTTACCTATGCAATAATATATACTGAATGAACTATCAGACTTGCATTGACGCATTGCAGACAATTAAACTGGATTATATACCATATGATTTGTATACTATGTGTAGTAATTTCTTCCCTTCACCAGAGGTACCCCACAAACGCCACAAAGGACTGACTAGCCCTTCTGCATCAGCTATATCAATCAGCAAGTCCCTTACATCTAGTGATGTGCATTTTATACATTATGATACATTTTATACATTATGTGGTTTCTTCCTCTACTCTTTTTTGTTCTTTCTTGTTACTCTGTTTCTCTCTCCCTCTTTCTCTCTCATTATTAGGAAAGGAAAAGCTTTCTGTACTATACCTCCCTATACTGTGTGGGGAGGCTTAAAGACTCCAAGCAGTTTGCTCAAAGTCTATTTCCTATCATTCAACTAAAAATAAGTATTATTGCTCCATCTGTGTCTGTCTCTATGGATAATTACAAACAGTATTCATTGTGTCCTCTGTATTGCAGCATCCATGAAGATAAGGACTCTGACAATTCAGTGTCTCACACCTACTCTCTTTTTGCCAAATTAGAAAGATGACTTGAGCATTTTTTGGTCAGCATCAGTCATCTCAAATATGCATACTCAAGTATTACACATCTTACAAATAACTGTGACTTTGCTGTATAGTAAATAATTCTTATTAGGTACATACAGTTCTTTAATCAAGTAATTTATAAAATCCTTCTAACACAGGATAATTTGCAAAACCTCAAAAATTTGTTGATTTTTTAATACCTTTAGTAACAGGATTTTAAAGGGAATAGTCATATTTTTTTAATTCATAACAGAATTAGTTAAATACCAAATAAAGAAGTTTCTAGGTTTTTCACTTTGACTACTATAGTTTTCACAATTAATTTCCAATAGAGATTTCAGCTCAATGAATGTGTACTCACTGTTTGATAACTCCATTTGACGACTTCTATCATGCAAAATGTATCAAAACATTTTTATTACAAGACGAAACACATGGCTTTTTTCTTTTTTCTTTCCACATCCTCAGCATAAATACAAAATAGAGATTTTAAGAAATGCAGCACAGACTAAGGATGAAGTTGAGTATATCAGATCAGATGTGTTACAACAATGAAGGGTCAGGGGTTCCTCAGCTCTTCTGCCAAAGTGCCTAATTCAAATTCTAGTGCTTGACTAAGTCAGAGTATATTACTCCACTCATATTTCTATGAATATTACAGACCCTTGTACATGATAATTTGACTTCAAAGCTAGCCACTAAGTTGAAGGAGGAAATGGCCACCTACCCTGACGATGTTACAACTTGTGGCTGCAAGAAAGTATTTCAGTAAATCACTAAAGATACGTGCATTTAACGTTTCCTAAAGCCATTTTACCATTAGTAATTTTTAGCAATTAATTCATAACTCATTATCCCATATTCAATGGGAATAGATTTTTTAAAATTACATTCCTTACTACTGGTGAAACAACAAAAAAATATACTTCGGCTGCTTGTTCTCATCAGTACATCAGTTCCTTTTGCACACATATAACTGTCACCTGAAAGAAAGAATAGAAGCTTGAAGGTCAAAGACTATAGAGAAGCCCAAAGGAAAGGTAATGTCAAATTTCTGCCCATGCTTATAGTAACAAAAAGGATTACAGTATGAACAATATTATCTTTTTACCTCATTATGAAATCTTGTGAACATTCCACCCTTACAGCTCAATTGGTTTTAGAAAACAGTAATTTCAATGTCAATTTATGATCTCTAGATCTGGCTTTAGCAACTAATTCTTGAAAGTATTTTTAATGCAAAAAGATAAACAAACAAAAAAAACCCCATAAAACAACACCCCCCAAAACATAGGTGTGCTGTAGAGACCTTTAGATAGGCTTCTTTCTGCACATATCCTTATTGTCATTGGGTTCTTTTAATGCTTTTTAGAGTGTTCAATACATTTCACAGCTACTATATTTCACTAATAGCAGGCTCCAAGAGAAAAAGCCAAGAAATGAACCAATGATAACCTTTTTTTTCTTCAGCTAGGCTACATACTCTGAATTAGTTCCCAAACATCCAAAATGTTAACTTTTGCAAGCTGTGGGTGACATACACTCCGGGAAAAAAGTGTAAAAAAACCCTATGCTATAGGATCCGAGCACAACCAGAAAGTCCAAGCACCTCCTCTAGTTATCAAAAGCATCTCCACTGTAGATATAAGAACTTCTGGATTTTGCCAGGAATATAAACAGAAGCTGCATTGGCACCTGTGATTTCACATGGGCAGGAGAAGTTCTTCTTCCAAGTAGAAAGATAACAAAATTCTCTCTTACATTTTCTAGTTACTGCTCTGTCCCTCCTTTATAAATCAAGTGGCAAAAAACCATTGCACATATATTCAATATAGTCATGGTACAAATATAACATAGGACAGGAAACAGCCCTCACATCTATCTCAATAATAGGGAATATCAGAAAGAATCTAGAGCAGAGCAGAAATTGATATTGCTCTACCATGTAAACACACCTCACCTACAAGGTCTTTGCAAACCATCTTATTTTGCATATTGAATTCCTTTTCTGGAAGTATTTGTGCGAAAGACAACACAAACACCTTGCATTAATTAAAAAATTAGGTAGTATTGTGTGTTTTGTCCATTTTGAAAGCTGCACTGCTAAGATGAAGAATCTGTTATTAGAATGCTTTATAGCTCTGCTGACAGGAATGAGTTAAGAGTAAAATTTCACATATAAAGATCACAATGACATTTTTCCTATGCTAAAATTGAATTTAAGAAGCATTTGCTGCATTTTAATAAAATGCATCACTGATTTCAATATTTTTTATGGTTCTCCATGGAAAATGGAGAAAATTTTATTTTACATACACTAAAGTTCTCTTGCTGATGCTTTAAGATATATTTTGGGTTTGAGTGCCATTTTCAAGTTATCTGCCTGTCTCTATTCTCAGTACTTACTCTTGCTATGGTTATTTTCTTTTTACCATATGTTCACAATTACTCAGTTTTAAAAGTACTTTGAAATGTATTCTATGTCTGAGCATCTAATTCAAGAAAGAGTTATGTGTTCATATGTTCCCTGATCATTTTCTCAGGGAAAGAACAGATCATTGATTAGATTGCTTTCCACACTGAATGCACATTATATGGCTCAGGTTAGCCTTAGATTTCATAACCGGTTTTTGTATTAAGTATTTTGTATTAGTATTTGTATACAGAAGGCTTATTAGATTAACTAATCTGTTTTCCTGCTAGGGAAGATTTTTAACATCACTTTCTGACTTCCAGTTATTAGCCAGGAATTGGGTATGACAAAACAAGATTAACACCCAGGTATTTACCCAAAACCCCAGGACCCAGGATGCACTTCACTGCTTGAGANCGCTAACTGCTTACTGTATTTACCCAAACATTTAAAGGCAGGGAAAGGGAGAGTTGATATCTAAATCACTGGTTCTGTCCAAGCTCAACATCCTTTAAATAGAGCTATATAAGGTTTTTTTCCCCAGTGTTCCTGTGGTGTGAATGCTTTTTTATGTCATCATACAGAAATCCTCTCTCTGAATCCTCATTCAGTTGTAACTCTAGGAAGAGACTAAGTCTGGATAGTCTTTTATTGTACATATGGAATCTTGCCTGTGATAAAGAAATGGATTCCTAGTTTTGGTGTTCTTGAAAAGTTACCACTCAGCATAACCCCAAGTACACTGTAAGTATTGCAGTGCAGGTTAAGCTGCAAAGTGAGATTCTGCTTTATAACCTTCACAATTATTTTGTTTGTCATTCAACAAAAACAATACTAGGTTAGCATGTATGAAAAGCAAATCAAGGGTGCTACTGTCTACAGAGAGGAAGCAGTTCTTGTGAAACAGAAACAGATGAAGCAAAATATTAAATAATTCATATAGTTGAGCACTTTGCAAAAAGTGCTCACTGTGAATTGCATATGGATATCTGGTTTTATGATTGGAAAACTGATATTGAAACTCCAGAAAAAAAAATCACGTCACTAATTTAAAATTCAAAGCAATATTGAAAAGAATTGCATGAAGATCGACAAAAAACTACAATTATTGTCGAAAATTATGAATAAAACATTAAATTGCAGGCTGTAAGCACCATTAAATTAATTTCTGTTTTTATAGCTCAACTCTGTCTGAAAAAAAATTGTCGGAGTCCAGGGAAGTCTGAAAGCTTCTCCTGCTCCTCTGGTGGTTTCTCTATATCCCCAGAGCTCCTCAAAAGTGGCCTAGCCAGCGACCTAGGCTTTTGGAGAAGCTCCCTCCACTTTTGGGAGAACCTGAATGCACCAGAGAGGTGAAGAGATTTTTGTTTAGTGTACCACAGAGAGTTTAGCTGTAGTTTTAGGATCTTGCTCTATGTATTATATAGAGACAAGATGGAGATTCTTTGGGTGTGGTTTCTCCTTCTTTCTT
>VZTN01024646.1:0-32320 GCA_013400515.1 Erpornis zantholeuca | reverse complement strand
TCCAATATAAAATTATTTAAGTAGAAAAGAGCAGGAATTTGTTCAACAAGAAAGAAATTGGATGGCAGAATATTTCCAATATTGTATGTACATTTGCAGGTAGAATACATATATTCTGATGCACCAATTTTTCTGAAATTGGTATTGTGTATACAAAAGTACACCTCAGGAAGATAAGAGCTATTTCTAGAGATTCAACATAAGCAGAAATTACAACCAATTACTTTCTCTTCTTGTCAGGAACTCGTGGTCCCTTGAAAATCTAGTATGAAGGTCTATCTGATTTCTGGATTAATTAGATGAGAAAACTGTGTGACGTTTTGATGCATTCTATTTTAAAGCTGCTGTGTAGATCAAATAAATAAAATGTGTTTTCCATAGGTTTATATGTCTTATAGGATCTAAAATAGATTGTAACTGAATTTCGTGTATTTGGGGCATAAACCTTTTCTGGTATCATTTTATGGCATTTTATTANNNATGTCAGTGGAGGACTTCTGTTACAAAGGTCCTTGCTGCAAAATGCATTACAGAACTATTTCTGCTTCATAATATAAACAATGTTTCATTTCTTTGTAATGGCTCTGTTTAAACATTTATACTTATCTCTATTGTTACAGTGCAGTGTTTCTCCTTTCTGATTCTTGTTAAAAGCAGATAACTTTTTACTGTGTTTTAAATCTCTAAACCCAATTGTTTTGAACTTACCAAGTAGCCATTTCCTTCCATTCAGTATGCCCTTTTTCAAACACTTATTTAGGAAGTAGTTAGTATGAATCATTGCAAGTTTCTGTCAAATGGTCTGACTGCTAACATCCAAGCCAACCTTGGCTAACACTGGTCAAATGCTACTAAAACCAGCTAGCCTGCACATGCTCCAGTGCAAACACTTCTGCTCAGAGCTCAGTGCTCTTCCTCTAAGGCTGAGAGACAAAATAAAATAATTGTGCATTTTGTTTTTAAATATAAAAGTAGTTCTATAGGTAAAGTAGCCATGCATTCAAAATCAAGTACCAGGAAGATAAGTCTACCATGTGCATACCACATTATTTTATTTATTATTAATTATTGCAAGATCTAGAGATGTGTTTTAATTTTCAGCTTCACGACCCCTTCTCTCCTAAACCCAATATATTTCATCATTTTAGCAAGCTCTGTCCTGATGCAAGACACTGAAGTTTCCTCACCCTCTTAGCCCATTCTACAACATTAATAAACCCTTATCTGATTTATTGTCCATATTTATTATTGACCAATAAATACAAAAAAGATAATACATCAAAAGCTAATTCCATTCTGTCAAAGCTAATGGTACCCCTACACAGAATCCAGCAGGCTCCTAACTTACAAAGGAAGCTACAGGTTTTGTTTCACAAATGCAATACTCTTCTATATTTATTTACTAATAGAAAGTTGACTGACTTTCTACTGAACCAAAAAATCCTGACGGATGGCATAAATACAAAAATAACTATGCTTTCAAAGGCCAATTACTTCCAATTACTTGTTGTTTACTTGTAACTTGGGAGGATCTTCAGAACAAGCTGGAATTGTTTTAAGATTAGCCCCTGAAACAGAAAATGGGTATTAAAAATGTTGGACAAGATGACCATTGAACGCCTCCTCGCTTCACGCACAACATGCTTTACATGCATGCCCAACATCGAGTGACTAAAGCAATACTGAAAAAGCTCCAAAAAAAGCCATTTTTCAAAGGGAGCTGGAAAGATCCAAAACATGGGCAAATCCTAGAACTGTCCTGGATAAATGAAAAGTCTGTCAAGTTTACTTTTTTGCCCCACATGGTGGCCAAAAGATGACTAAAAAAGAATGGAGAGAAGGAATAAAACAGTCTTTAAAGGTAATTTAATAAATAATCTCAAAAATAACTGAATCAATTTAATAAAAAAATTATTCAACTGCTTAGCTACAGACTGAAGTAATTTCCTGAGTCATATGTAGGTTAAAATTTAACACTGGAATCTGAAGACACTCTCTAGACAGTGTCAAAGCTTAGGCTGGATCTTTAGACAGGACTTTTGTTTTGTGCAGCAACCAGCAGCAGCTAAAAAAATAAAGGGGGAAAATTGTAAATTTTTTAGCTGTTTTTTTAATTGCACCTTCATGTAGGGAACTAATAGTCCGTTGTTATGGCCAAATAAGTCCAAATAACAAAGCAGCTGGTAGAACTGTGCTGTAATAGAGAAGTGCTTCTAAAGGTACATAAGTGATAGGTTTATCGCTGAGCCAATACCAAACACTGGATAGTGCTAAAAGAAAGGTATTGTCTACTTTAAGAACTTATATTAAAATGCAAGAGAAACAACAGATATGATCCCTGTTATGCTGAACCTGTTTCTGCATAACTGACATCAAAAAAAAATCACGCAAATCTAATTATTTTACTATACAATACCAGAAGCAATTATATTTCTACTACTATATAATTTATGAGAATAAAATAGAAAATATTTAACAAATTTAATGAATCCTTGCAGAGAAAAGTTAAGGTCTCTAAGACACCACCAGAGTACAAACTAACCCAGTATTTTGAATAGTTACTGAATGAGGGTGACTAAAATTGCGTAAGGATATCTATAACACACTGTAGGCAAGAACAGTGACACTAGAGAAATGATCACTGTTTCAGAATGCACATGCTAACTACTGAATTAACAAAATGTCTAAAAAGCAGTACTTGGGCTTTAATATGTAGCACCATGAAGCAGGGAATTAGGAATGAATTCTCCATAGACAAAATCACTGCACACATTGCTGTGTGCTTATAAAAGTGTTCTAACCAGAAAGTGTCAAAATTTCTGATGAATTAGAGACAAGTGCCTCTTGTCCTTGCTTTCAAAATGCACATTTATATTCTATTTCCTTTAAAATAATAATTGATTGAAGGACTACTTTGTGATGATTACTGTTACAGACAGAGGAAAAAAAACATGAAAAAGCAAAAAGGGAGATGGCATGCAGGAGCTGATTCACAGACAGATCATGTTCAGTGTTGTTCACTCTAGTTCTCCTGACAGCAGAAATACTTTGTATACCAACTTTTGATTAGCATGAGTAGAAATACAGCATTAATTCCCAGAGGGCTGTTAGACATTCAAGGAGAGCAGATGACTGATCATATAGACAGCAGCAGCCAATATATTAATAAATCAGCAGATCTCCAAGTATTTCCAAGAGTGCCAAGTAACACTTGGCAAGTGACATATTATCTAACTTCACAATAAACATTACAGATGTTTTTGAAATGCCAAAATGAAGCAATAGTTCACTCATATTAATAGTATTTTCTACTTTAGTAGGTTCTAAGAGTACCTCTACCATAGCCAACTCAAGTCACCTTTAATCTCAAACATACCACAGCTGTCCAAGACCATTCACACCAAATCTCATAATATTACCTTTAGTTTTCATTATGATCCCTTTGATATTCAAGTAGTACCTGCCCACCATAAATCAGCACTGGAGCTCAAAACATCCTTATATAGAATCCTAGGCTATGTGCACATTTTCTCAGATGATGTGCAGGAAATTGGCACTGACTTTACAAAACATCAGAATTGATGGAAAACCTGTTGCTGCTCATAAAATCATGAAATATAAAGCCCTTCCCAGACAGCTGGAGAACAGGTTCACTCAGGCCATTTATACCAGATAGCACCGAGGTCTCAAATCATGTAAAATTGATTCTTGGTGGCCACCACACAGATGGTGTCCTCCTTCCTTTGAAGTCCAACAGGACAAGGAAAAGTAATACAACTTGCAGTAGCCCTCAAGTGTCCAAAAAACAGAGGAGAGAGAAGAGGGAGGATAAAAGTCAAGCCACAGAACAAGTGCAAGGTCTTCATCACTCCCATTTGCATTTATAGTCTGAGTGTCAGAAGGGGTAGGAACTAAGAAGAAAAGCTGTGGCATAGAAGTCTTTGATCTTGTTTTCCTACCAGGAATCTAAACTGGTAGTCAAAACACTAATGCTGCTAAGTTGGAGGAACTGGAGTGGCATCACATCAGACACTCGAAATACATCCACTATGTTTTGACACACTGCATACATCATGTCGTCTTACGTACTACCACAGAAATATGATAAAGAAAAACAAGCTAAACCTGATGCCAAGCCTTAATTCTCTGGAGAATAATACAACATTTTCCCACTTGCCATATTCACTGGGGAGATGAGTGAAATCTCCACAGTGACTTAGTACAGCTGTTCTCTTGACACTTTTCAGGTAAATTGCTGAACTTGAGTTCAATTCAGGTGTTTGTCACTGCCGGCCTGGAGGCTGCTCCAGAAAACAGAGGTTTCTGAGATAACTAAACTTGAAGGTCAGCTAACCAATACTATCTTAATCAATCAAAAAATTGACCCAGCAAACAAACTGGTACATTTCTCTAAAGCCAACCAAATGATTAGCCTCACTACCCCACCCATGAATTTGTCAGTAACTCATAAAATATTACATGGTATTAAGCAAGCTTCTGGAGCTCTGGCAATAAAATCATGTTGGAACAGCTCCTTTCTGTACATGTCTGGATTTATTTCCAAATAAGATAGCACAAATTGCATCAAATATATATAATAGACTAAAAATCTCAGTCCCTCCAGTGTGTCTGAATCCCTTTGTGAATCCCTCTCAGCCACACAGAGACCAGAAACCAACTTAATTTCCCCAGCCAAGAACTGTGTTTGCAGACTGGTACAGAGTCCCTCTGGCAGACACAAAGCTGGCACTTCTACTCCAGCTTCCAGCCTCAGTACAGGAAGCACAAGGGGCACTGCTGGAGTTTCTGTCTTCTCTGTTGGCAGGCTGCTATTTAGAGGACAGTTGGAAGACTTTAGAATATATCCAAGACTGCTCTAAACCACAGTGAGTTGGCACAAATCTAGTCTGGGAATCCAACAGGACTGCAAAGCTCAAATACTCTTTTTTTATGCTCAGTCTTGACCCACCACTTACTAGGTATTCTACTTTTTGCTCACTCAATTTCTTTTCCTGCTGCAGTTTCCAATATCTTCCAAGCCCTTTGAATACGAAAATTTGACATTGGTATTAATAAAGGAGGTCTTAATTACTGTGAATTCTCAAGTCATCTTTTTTCAAAGGACAAAAAATTAATAAGGAAAAGAGATTAGGTGCTGCCCTAAATCATCACATTTGAGCTTTAAGCTCAAACAAAACAGGCAGACTTAGAGAATACTTTCTTTAGCTAGTTTTAATAAACTCTGCATCTCTTCTCAGATTCTGTCTCTACATACTGAATCGTTCCCTTTCTTTCTGCTGGAGCACTGCTTGCCTCACAGACTGGCAGTTACATATAATGATTATGGCATGTACATGTACAAATAGACACTTACCTTTAATTCCTTAACAGTTAGAGTACTTTCTAACTTGCAATTTTTATTGTGTGTTATTTTTATTGTGTGTTTTATTGTGTATGGCTGTCAATGCAATATGAGTCTTTTGCATCAAGCTTCTTTTTCCTCAATGCTCTCAATTTTCCTAAAAAGCTGTTTGTAAAATGCCATGCAAATTAAAAGAGACTGAGAAATTTGTGTGGGTGAAGAACATGTTAAAATAATATATTCATCCCTAATGGCAATGTGGGAATAACAACTGTGCTTTGCCATTAGTCATGGATTGGAATAGCACCTATCAGCCAGTAACATTATGCACAAACGCTTTCCCCCTCAATATCAGAGTATTGTAGAAATACTAACAGGTTAACTGAGGGGTGGCTGCTCTCAAAGGGCAGCAAGCTGCAATGAGTACAGCAATAAGGCTGGCACCAGCCACTGCACCAACAGGAACAAGGATGGAAAGTAGAAGCTGCAGGACAGGGCCAGAGCTGATGGCAGGGTCAGACACTGTGCAAATCACCAAGCACGTCTGTAGTGATTAGGCTGGTTTCTTTCCAGGAAAACAGAACTGCTCTGAATCTACCCTAGATGATCTAACAGTAGGATTATCTGCTTATGAAACAAGAAATGCATTTCCCCTTCTGCTGAGAATAAAATAGAACTTCTTTACTATATAGTTTTGCACAGAACAAAACACTGCTATCACACTGAGGGCACTGCTACCACTGCAGAGAAAATGCAGATCCTACAATGGCTTAAAATCCAACTATGAAGCACAGGAAGATCTCAGCTACCACTATCACATGATTCTGGCTTCCTGTCTCTGGAGTCAGCCTCAATATCCTTTCTTTTCAATAAAAATCCTAAATTTGTAAGAGATGGGTTTTTCAAAATCTATGTAGATAGTTATTATCCAGAAAAAACTTAGTGGATTTGATGCCTAAAGATTTGTAGCTTTTTACATATTTTTAATATATTTGTAACTTTGTAGACTGTTAATACATAGTTATAACTTATAGTACTTTCCTGCTGTTGGAGATTGAGAAGCTCCCCATTCTTTCTTTTTTTTGTTTCCCCTCTCCTCTCTTAAAGGAATTTTTCCCCATGTTTGGTTGCTAGGGAACAAATGGCTGGGTACTTAGGAGAAACAAAGGGACATGGCCACGGAGAGGGGCCTGGCCCTCCTTTTTGCCTGGAGCTGTTCTCATTGAGCAGAAACTGGAACTGGGCGGGATTTTGAACTGGCAAAGGGGAGCGAGATACAGCCTGNTTGTGAGTTTACTCTCTGCCGCCGCCATTCCTGTGAGGGCCGAGCTGGCTCCGGAGCGCCCCCTGCAGCCGCGGGGGAACATCGCTGCCTGAGAGCCCAGAGAGGCTGCACCGGACTCTGCTCTGTTTGGTATCACCACCAGGGTTACTGCTGTTTGTTTGCCTTGCTTTATATATGTGTTTATATAATCATTAGTAAAGAACTGTTATTCCCATTTCCCGTATCTCTGCCTGAAAGCCCTTGATTTCAAAATTATAATAATTCGGAGGGGAGGGGTTTGCTTTTTCTATTCCAAGGGAGGTTTCTGCCTTCCTTAGCAGACCTGTCTTTCAAACTAAGACACCTGCCCTATCCCACAGTTTAACAAAGCCTTAGTAGCACATTTTTGAAATTCTGTGTAGTCTTACCTTTAGTTTAGCAAGGACACTTTGTTTTGCACCACACATCATAGACACAATAAAGTGTAGGGCTAAAAGATTGGGGGTGGGGGGAAGGAGAGCTCCAATGGGGCAGAACCCATGGGGAAATTACCCAACCAACTGCTCTTCTAATTCGACAATATTTGGTAGATAATTATATTAAATAACCTTACAAAAATTATAGAAATACTGTATCATGCGTGTATATTGTGATATTGTGCAGCTTGAAAGCTTTCAATTAAAGGCTTGCTTTTATATTATCATTTTAACACTGTTTGGAAATGTTTTGTGTTTTATTGCAGGCAACAGATAGAAAAGCCAAAGTCCAAGATCTCATCCTGAAACCCTTACAAAAGGGTTACATTAAACAGGGCAAATATAAACAAAATCAGGTTTTCAAAATACTTGTTTGCTAACATGAAAGACAATTAGATAGGATAAAGGGCATAAAAGAGACAGTATTTGAAATACCTACCCATGCAGCATTCTTAGTATGCACATGATCTGATATGAAAGAACAGCAAGAAAAGAAAAAAGACCCTGTAAGACATTATTAATGCTATCTAATCTTACTGATTCATACTAGACTGACAAATCCATTAGAAATACTTAATAAAGAAAGATAAAATTAGTTTCTTCTATACTTAATTCCATACACACATTTAAAGCTGCCCTAAGCCCTTCATGAAACTTAATGTCATCTTCCAGCCCTTTCCTCTTCCATTTATTAAAAATTGGAGATCTTAAATGTGGAAATCTCTATTAATGATACATTAAGACTGCAGAGTTATAAGAAATATATCAAAACGACTTATTTCTCAAATATACACCAATGACCTTGACATGACATTACTTTTTGCTGTGTGATACAAGTCTACCTTTACACATGTAATAACATTACTATCCCAAGATTCATACATTTTGAACTTTATGCCTTTCAAAGGCAATCTGAGTCCTTACCAGTGCATTGACACAGACTTGGGTTCCGTTATTTTTTATCTTCTTTAGAACAGAAAGAAGGAAATATTGTCAGCTACATTTGAAGAGCTGACAATAGACTGAAAGAACACTTTTCCTTTTTCATGGTTTCTGTTTTTAAAGCACAGTTAAAATACATTCAGAGTAAACTCAGGAGAGTCTTTCCTATAGAAGCAGAGGCTGGAGAAGAACTACTTGGCTTGGTATCAGCAAAAGTAAAATGCAACTAGAGCTGGAGAGGAGGATTTTAAGTTGAGCATGGAGGTAGATAGGAACACCTGAAAGGCAAAAAGACTACACAAAAACTAAATCGATTGACACACTATATTTTCTCTAGGCAATGAATATCATATGTAAAAGTCTGAACTGCAAGAGGAGCAAAACCTGTCTGCAGAAGTCATGACTCTTAGAATGCTGACAGGAAAATTCTGCTAGAGGCATTTCTGTAATTTATTGTTTGTTTTGCCTTGGGGGGAAGTGAGGTGACAAAACGACAAAGGAATATTTTATCACCGTACTGAAAATGCATTTGGTTTCCTAAACAGGGATGTACTTTAGCTCTACCCATCTTTTCTGTTCACAAGAAAGCTAGTGTATGAGAGAAATCATGGACTTTACAGCAATGTCAGCTGCCTGTCTCTTAACTCATTAATTGACTTTCTCTTCTTGGTCCCTATGCTCCATATTTAAAGTTCGTCTTTTCCTTTTTACTGTTTTTTTTTAACCTTTTATTTTCTTTTGTTCCTCCTCGTTAAAGTATATTTTCCTAAATTACTGATATTTCATTTTTCCAGACAAGATGATTCAACATTACTTTCTGATAGACTCATAAAGGTTGGAAAAGACCCTCAAGATCACAGAATCACAGAATATTCTGAGCTGGAAGGGACACACAAGAATCATCGAGTCCAACTCTTAAGCGAATGGCCAATACAGGGACTGAACCCGCAACCTTGGTGTTTTTAGCTCCAGGCTCTAAGATCATTGAGTCTAAATCTGTAATCACCATGTTACTTTGTAATACTTCACATTTGTGTTATATTTCTTACTTTGTATTGTTTTCGAACACAAAATAATTTGCTGTACTTTGTTGACAACCCCAGAGTTAATGACTCTATTGGTGAAGTAGGGAGAATTAATTCTGACCAGCATATAAAAAGTTTTCTTCTCTCCCATCTGAAGATGCAACAGATTCTATGTGTATAAACAGATAATTCATATTTCCATATGAAAACACCAATATAATTTCTAAATTTGGATGGCTTTTAAGTGTTACCTACAAGCATATACAAGGTAAACTTCATCCTTTTTTTCAGTTCTTCATAAAGCAAGGACACAATCAAAAACTTTCCTGAAAGACAAGTTTTTCCATAATGTAATTCTAGAGTGTAGGGTTCAAGTTTATTATCCACATGAGATCCATAACCTATGAATACAGTACTGTTAAAAAATGTGATTTCTCTCATAAAGTATATACTTTCCAGCTGGGTGCAAGTTAAAATAGTTTGATATTTATGTTCTTGTGAAACTAAAGTGCAGATGGACGTAAAATTTGTCATGGAGCCCAGAAAAAAAGACATCTCCAGGGTATTTTTTTTCTACTACAGCAGCCACGCACAATTCAATATGTGCTCCAGAGCATTTAGTTCTTCTAAAAACAGTGTCAGCAAAATTTCTGGGTCTCTTTCATGAATATTTTAAAAATGTTAATCAGGCTGAAACATAAATGTTCTTCAGCAAGAAGGCTGCACCTCATCACTGGAGGTTTAGCAAGAGGAGGGAAACATCTCAGAGCTGCAGCTAAGTAGATTCCAGCAACACTTTTATTGCACACATAACTGGATCAACATTTTACTGATAAAGTTAAATTTCAAGCATTCAAGAAGCCTCAAAATACTGACATTCTGGAGTCTCACACAGAATACATACATATTGCTGACATTGCAAGCGATTTGCTCAGAAATCTGTACTACAATATTGTTGCCTGAAGGATGTCTCTCACTTTCAACAACTCCAGAAGCTATGTCAGGATTTCTGTGATTTAGAAAAAACAATTTTTTAAAGCTTTTCTTTAAAAAGCATCCGTCACAGCTCACACGTTTAACATAAACCTGCAGCTAAGAATAAGCACAATAAGCCTACCAGTGGTGGGGTGTATGCACAGAGGATGCTACCTGACATGCACAACTCTACAGACCATACCACTGTATTTCTACCACTGCACAGCAGCTACTAATGTCAATAACAGCAGCATTATTGAAAAATGTTGCTTTGGCACACTGAATCCTATGACACCTACTTCTTGACTAAAAACCCCATTCTTCATTAATGTCTTTTCCCTTAAGGCATATTAAGATCAAACTTTGAATTTGCTATGTTGTCTCTCTCTCCTTCTAAATTATCTAAATACAGGAGTTTAAATTGAGATTTTTTTTTTCTTGGAAAGACTGTACACTAAACCAGCTTTCAGGTTTTTTCTTTCCAT
Organism: Erpornis zantholeuca; assembly: GCA_013400515.1. Lineage (NCBI taxonomy): Eukaryota > Metazoa > Chordata > Aves > Passeriformes > Timaliidae > Erpornis > Erpornis zantholeuca. Next base: position 21,791 of record VZTN01024646.1, on the reverse strand, counting down.
GGGAATTTCCTAACGTGGCAAAAAGGAAAACAAATTGACATTACCTATCCACGAATAAAATGGAAAACAGGCATTCTAGGCAGGTTTTGTTTCTCTTTGTGCATCTCTCTCATATGAAGCCAACCAGAATCTTTAGCACTCACATACTAATGACATGTTTACTTCATGAACACTAAGTTAAATCACAATGCTTCTAAAAGACTGGTTCCCAGGTTTCACATGTTATTGGTGTCATTTTATGATTTTCTTTTTACAAAAGCAACAGCAAATCAGAGAAACTCCATGGAGGCTCACAGCAGTTTTACACCAAGGTCTTTACAAACATTACAGAAACAGTCTCCAAGGCAGGGAGCTTACAAAAGAACATACTGCTCCTAGAAGATTTGGATTTTGGCTGCTCCTAGAGTGGCCCAACTGCTGTCGTGCCTTGCAAAGTACTTATTCACATAGATATAAATGATTCTGATTACAGTTCCACTGAACTAATTTTAAACCACTCAAGCACTCTGCATTTAAAAGCATAGAACAGTCCCAACTTCCCAACAGCTCTGCAGATGTGGCTATTTTGGGAGTCGCTGGTGACAGAATGGCTTTAGCCAGAGGTGCTGGGTCCCGTACAGATGGGAGGGGATGAGGGGCCCTGTACCCAGGGCCTTCATGGCTTTCTGCTTACAAAGCAGGATTATGTATTTAGCCAAATACTAAATCACTCTCCATCCCAGTCTGGCTGAGTAATGTACACTAAAAACAAACAATCCTTATAGGATAAAGCTTCTGTCTTCCCAAGCAGGGAATGCTGTAGTCAGGAGGTTCCCCTCCTGCTGTGTGTGTGCGGGCAGCCAGGTGTGCCCCTAGGCACCAGAACAGATGCAGGCTGCAATCTGCACAAAACAGCAGCACTGCTGCACAAGGGCAGTCCCATGGTGTGAGTAAGGGAAGGACCTTCCACGTCTCTTATCCTCTGGCTAAGCTGGTTGGGGTTTTTTCATTTAAAAATATGCACATCCTTCATTATTAGTACAGACTATGCCCGTGTGCTGGTTTCAGCTGGGGTAGAGTTAATTTTCTTCACAGTAGCAGGTAGGAGGCTGTGTTTGGATTTGCGCTGAACATGAGGTTGATAATAGAGAGATATTTTGTTATTGCTGACTAGAGCTCACACAGAGCCAAGGCCTTCTCTGCTTTTCCTATAGCCACACTGGAGAGGAGGCTGGGGATGCCAGGGGAGGTTGCGAGGAGACACAGCTGGGACAGATGACCCCAACTGACCACAAGAGATATCCTGTACCATATTGTGCCATGCTCAGCATATATGGGGAAGAAGGAAAAAGGGGGGATGTTTGGAGTGATGGCATTTGTCTTCCCAAGTCACTGCTATGTGTGGTGGAGCCCTGGCTCTCCTGGAGTTGGCTGAAACCTGCCTGCCCACGGAAAGTGGTGGATGAGGGCCTTCTTTGGCTTTGCTTGTGCTTTTCCTTTACACATTAAACTGTCTGTACCTCAACCCCTGTGTTCTGTATCTTTTACTCTTCGGTTCTCTCCCCAATCCTGCTGGTGGGGCAGTGAGCAAGTGGCTGCCTGGGGCTTGGCTGCTGCCTGGGGTTAAACCAAAACAGCCCCTAACAGGACCAATGGTTGTACACAAATACAGGACTAGGAACACATAATAAAAATTACCAAATTCACCTGAAAATATTACATATTAATGACTTGGATCTCTTTCACTTTTAAAAGCTTTATTGCACTCTGCAAGCCACACATTATTTTTAAATTTTTAAGATAAATACTCTGGTGTATTCTCCTTGCCACAATCCTCAGGTAGCTGCTTGCCCCAGCCCATGAAGCACTTCATCTGAAAGGAAAGCCATACAGACAGAATTATTATTTGTCCTTATTTAGTATTCTCCCTATTAGTCTCCTTGTTACAAAACTACTCTGAACTTAAACCTTATTAGAGAAAACAAAGAAATCAGTATTCTGTAACAGGTTTATGTGAATCCAAACATTTTGTTTTTCCAATTAAAGAAAGAAAGGGTGCAGCAATAAATAAATAAAATAGGCACTGTGGTGGGGACTGCTTGCCACAGTTGACAAGGATTAGGAGACACTCAAAGCACAGCTGCCTCAAAACAACATTTCTGCTGCTCTGTATGGTTTGGGAAGGCAAGGAAGGGCCAGAAGGGAAGATTTCATGCATGCTAAAAATCCCAATCCAGATATTAAACTCTTCTTGAATTATTTTTAAGGTTTCCTTTTAATGCCAAAAGTAATGCTAATATCTGAAATTATGTCCCCATGCACTCTAAACAACAGTCCTCACATTTTAAAAGAATTCTGAACCCCAGCAGGACTACTGGCTCCACTGGGGTTATTAACACACTGCAGAAAACTCTTCATATTCTTGTAAAAATCATTTTCCTCCAATACAGAAAGGGAGTTGAAAGCAAAAATACAATGGACTGGCAGTAAAAATGCCAAAGAGCAGATTGTGAGGCCTACAAATGAGTTCACTCATCCAGTCAATTTGAACTCAAGCCTGTACAGTTACTGTGCTGAGTTGGTGAGGTGGGAGGTCTTACAGAAAATTAGCGAGACTGTGGATATTATTTCATGATCTGCTTAAAAGAGTATAACCTAAATGCTGTTAAAAAGGATAGGTTTACTAGTCCCTCTACCTCCAGTTCCCGAAGAAACATTAATTCCGTGCAAGCAGAGACCTGAGAACACTTTCACGTCTTCTATGGCAGGCCCTAAACACGAATAATGCCCAGGTACTACCATCTCCTGTTAGCACTGTCCTTTTCTTTCTCAGGAGGCTCTTCTGTAAGAGCTCACAGAGCACATGCTCCTTCTCCCTTCCTAGCACCTTAATTATCTTGTTGTTGTACAGAATTAATATTTCTTTGGTGAGCTAACAAAAATCAATTAGTCATAACTTTGATTAGTAATCACAAAATAATTTGTTTTCTTAAGTCAAGATGTAAGAAGTCATTGTCCCTATGAACTAAAAGAGATTACAAAAATTATGACTGCTTTTCTTGACAGTAAGGGCACATCAGGCTTAATTAAAAGAGTATAAGAAGCTGTTGTAAGTTGTAAATTAATCTAATTCAGAAAAAATATTGTACATTTTTGCATATATTGGAAAACAGGTCCTCTGCTAGAGCATTGCCAGCATAAAAATATACTGTGACTTATGATGAAATTATTCAGTGAGAAAGAATGTAAAAGAAGGCAAAATGCCTCAGAGGCAGGAAAGTGAATTCAGTGGCATTTCAATCCAAATATCTTCCCACACATTTAATGGAAAGACCTAGTGAACAAATAAGCTCCCCACCATGACCATCCAGACAGTGCACACCACAAACCCTGACCCTTCCATTGAGATAGTTTCAGTAATGAAGCAAATTAAACTCAATGCCTTTGTGCCCAAGGAAACACTCCTCATAATGGGCAGGGCAGAGGGATTGCACTGGCCCTAGAGAAAAGCCAGTTACCATTTAAGCATTTTGGAAGAAGCAGAATGGCGTCACACGGTAAAACATGTAATTTCATTTCGCATAAATCATCAGTAATAGAGAAAAAGTGAACAGAAGTTAGTAGTTTACATACTTAGCTGCAGGAATGTGTGTGCATCAGTCCAAGGCTCACCAGGGCAGTCAAAACCAAAACAAAGAAACCCAACCGTTGTTAAAATATCTTACTCGTGTCAGTACTTTGAGTCAAAATTGAAAAGTCAACCTGCTTTTAAATGGCATTTTCAATAAAAAGCACTGTACCTCTACATGAAAGAGCATCATAACAAGCATTCACACTGAATCAACGCGAGGTTTTGCATTTGCATTCCTAAGTTGCAGCTGCAGTGTGAGCAATGTGATCACCCAATATCTAAATAGAAAGAAGGAACAATTTGTTTCAGGTAAATAGAAAAGAAAGGATTTCATTGATTTTAAAGTTCTTATAGTCACATTTAAACAACCAGAGCAAGTCAATAAAAAGGACAATCTCTACAACCATTCTGTCCTTCCTATAAGGTCTAATCCTCCTCTCTGCTCAGACAGGAAATTAAAACACTGAACTAGAAGGTCTCCAAACTGTTAAAAGAAAGATGAGAATATTTAATTTCTTCTTTTTATTTTTGGATTTGTAACCTTGTGTTTCTGGGCACAACACAGATTAAGAAAGAGGTATAAGTAAATATGCAAATTACATTTTATATTCCAGTAGTACTCTTTACCACTTACCTATATCTCATCCACTAAAGTGAAAAGTTTACAGGGAGAGAGAGTGAAAGGTAAATAAAACCCACCAGCAACAGCAACAGAACAAATTAATGATTTGCATGTGTTTTACTCTGCATTGCAGTTGATTTAGCTATGGCTTTTTCTGTTCAGTTACCTGATGTCATGCTCACTCCACAGTGGAATTCCTCCAGGTTAAAAACTTCTGGTATTGCTGTTCTTTTCATTGATAATGGTATTGAAGTGACTGCTTTCTTGCACTTTTCCTTATAAAACCCCCATTACATATGCCTGATACTCTGACCTGTAAAACCCGTCATAATCACTGCCTGAAAATTTCTTGCTGAGTTTATTTGATGAGATTACTAATTTTCAACAGCTACTGACTGTGCATATAACTGAAACCTGAACAATATAACATGGATTATTCTGAAGGCAAATACAATAAAAAGAGTACTGTGTTTTGCTCTAGCTTAATTTTTACTTCGGGTGCTTCATAAAAGCTACTTGGAAAGATGAGGTCTCCTGGGGTTTTTTCCCCTGTGTAGTCAGCAATACATCTGACAAAGTATCAAAAATGTTTTTTCTTTCTTCAAGAGAGTTTTAGACAGTACTACCACTATCTCCTCCAGAAGAAAACCAATTATTTCTGCTACTATTAGTAATGAAATCTCTTTCACTGTTAGGGTGAAAAGTGTAGCCCAAAGACAAGAAGGTAACAGAAGCAAGCAGTCTTTATGTAGAGATTTATTTATATGAGATAGTAAAGGTTGCCATGTCCTTTTGATACTGGTCTTGGACATCCAATGGAGACAAAAGACACAGAGGTTCCTTGCAGAACGTCCTAACAGAAAGTAAAGGCATCCTGCAATGGTGTTTCAAGTGGACCACAGAAAATACATTCATAAGACTGAAAAAGGAAGTAAAGCAGTAGGCCAAAGCTGTTTCAGGCTACTTTGAAACCTAAAAGCTACCAGGCATTATGAATAATTAAATCTTTTAAATAACACCTGTTTTTCTAAGTCATTGCTTGCCAATCCTGAGGCTACAAACCTGTTCCATGCCTTTATGGTAAGGCCTATCTTTGTTAAGCTTATTACTTTGGAAAAGGGCTGTAGTTTTCTGACACAGGTAGCAGAAGAGCAGATATGAGTTATCTGCATGTTCTCATCACCTTTTCTTTCAGAATACCCTTTAGGATCATACTCTTAGAGAAAATTTCATTTAGAAAATTCACTAAAAACAACTGGAGTTTCTCTGCAGTTGTAGGTTAAAAATAATGAATATTTCAGAAGTTAAAGAGAACACATAATTTAGTCTATCTGAAACCTGTATAAGTTTATGTGCCCCCTACTCTGCTGTCATGAGACGCTGTCTGGAGTACTATGCCCATCTCTGGTGGATCTTAGAGGTAAATAAGCAAAAATGTGTCAATCAGAGACAATGTCTATCTTAACTCAGTTCCATTTACCTTAACCTTTTTAAACCACTTGTAAAGAGAGATATGCAGACATATGTAAAGAGAGATATGCAGCAATACCCTATTCTACTAGGTCCATATATCCACATTTGACAGCACAGGTTCACATATTACTTCCCTATTTTCGTTGTTTTTGCAGGGCCTTGTGCTTACTAGATGAAATAGTAACATCACAGACCTATTTGTGCCTCTTGGGCATATAACTTCACTGAAAGTATTTTTTACTACAGTGCTACTACTGTTCTGTGGAGGAACAAAAGGAAAAGAAATATCTCCCTTCAACCCCCAACCCTACCTCACTCTTATAAGAAAAAAAGAAAAAAAAATTTTCCACATAGTATTCCCAGTGGGAACATTTCTGTGCTTAGGAGAGACCAAGGGAAGGCCCCAGGCACTGATATGGACACTCAAGCCATAAAACCCTAGTGATGAGATGAAAAGATTAATCAGGTATGAAAGAGAAAAAAAAAAATTAATAACCTTTTCATACTTTTAAAGATTCCATTCTGACATGATCCATACCAAGATTTTACCTTGCTTTATGCCAGAGGTTGTTTCCCTAAGTTTAAGTGTAGTGATAGCAAATGTGGATCAACTTATGTACCTTTAATCAGTCAACACTAAGATACGAAAATCTTATTCCTAAAATGAGCATGGTCAGCAATAGATATGCCTTCTCTGCGTCATCAATATTTTGTTTAACATGAATGTTAGATACATTTGGTCATGTGTACTTCCTGTACTTGTCAGGTTATACACCTTTGCTCTGTCCACCAAGTACCTCAATGTAGTGCTTCAGCCTTTTAGCACTCATTTTATTTCTGAACTTTGTCTTTAAGGTCTTTCTTGATACAAAATTTCATTCAGATCACTCTTCTATTGCTTGGATGTTACCCAATGCACTCGGACTAGCCTGTCTTAATCTTTGTACTGAGATTTGCTGAGTTGCTTAGGTCAGCTCACGGCCTGTGACATTGATCTCTGCTTCCCTCAAACAAGTGGGACCTCTTTCATCTCTGTTTCATACATAGTATCAAATCTGAAAACACCCAATCATTTTCAAATTGTTTAATACTGTCAAAACTGACAACGAAAGCTACAATTGTCTTGACTGATTCCAGCATACCAGACTGTAACACACTGAAGCTCCCACACGATGAACTACAAGGAGAATAAATGCAAGATGCATTTACTTCCAGAGATATTCACATGCTCATCATCATAATAATGTGATTAAATAATAACAAATATTCGTATATTCAAAATACTAATAACCGCTCTACTGAAACCTTTGTTTTCCCTTATGAAGGCACATGGCAAACAATGCCTATTAAAAGAACAGAAATAATTTAAACAACATATATTAGTAATACTGTCTTTTATGTGGAGAACTTGACCAGGAATCCCTCTCTTGATAGTCTCAGAAAGATGGTTGAGGTAACTACAATATACTTGCTTCAAGATCCCTCATTGTGGAACTCCCTTCTGGACTAGATAGAGCAGTATTATGAAAAAAATCCATCATGCTGAAAAGAATGTCATATGGCATTTCGCCAGCCACTCCTGAGAGACATTAAATGCAGAATTAAGGCATTCTAAATATTTTTCGCTATAATGGAGAGTTAATGATTAAGCACAGTGAGCTCTGGTCTCTAGAGTTAGAGAAGTGACCATCCACTGTCTTCAGCTGTGTTTTTAATGGATGCCACTCTTGAAATAACATAAGGGTTATTTTCAGTGACTTATACTAATGGAATTATTATTAACATAATCATAATACATTATTCCCAACAAGCTACCCAGTTGCAATTTTTCCATTTGAAAATAACTGAATGATTAAAGTTATCCAATTTGAGTGAATCATACCATAATCCTGGTAATTTCAGCCAGATATTTAGCACATTGCCAAGGCTTGCTCTGCTCACAAGGTCACAAAACAATTCTTTTTTCTGTGCTGATTCATATATTCCTGCCAAGATGGAGCCATGACAGTCACATGTGGCTGCAATTCAGGGCTCCCAGAACACTGACTACAGTGATGAGGTTATAAACTCCTTACTTCCATTTCACTGCCTCTATCTGTGTAGAAAAAATCCCCAGAATCCTACTTTGAAATGGATCATCTAACTCAGAACTCCTTATTTAAATTAAAGTATCAGGGTTTTTTTGGTAAATCTCAGCATTAAAATGGTTTTTTTTGTGCACCCTTGCACCCTCCTGCAATATATTCCTCAGGACATTTATTAGCTGTCAGCTGAATGTAACTGTAGAACAGATGTAATGTAGACAGGTAATATGCATCTCTGGATCATCTTTTCTCATAACCATGAGGACCAAGTTGCTGCAATTCAGGTTATGTCATTATAGCTACAAACTTCTGACTTCTTTTCCTGGTTCTCTATAGAAGCAAAGAGGTCTATGTAGGATTTCTCTCCAATTTCACTTTTGCTAAGAACAGGCTAACCAAGAAATCCACTTTCAGAGGACTGAAGTGTACATCAAATAGCCTCACAATGAGTGTGCCTGAGAACTTAACAGGAATGATAGGAAGCAGATATTGATCAAGAACATTCTTATTTTAAAACATAATCCTAATTTTAAAAAATACAAGAGGTTAAATAGATTTTCTTATGCAAAAGCTAAATGCAACAAATTGCTTATGAACCTCTGTAGGAACAGAGGCTGGTCAGTTACAAGAGCTTTAAAAGTATATAGGAACATTCTACCAGTTCACAAGGACAGACCTGGGAGAGTGCATAGAAATTATGGAGGTGAAGCAATGAGATGGATAAGCGTCAGAACAGGGATTTCATGCTCAGCAGTATTGGCCATAAGCTTTCTGAACCTTCAGTTTAAAACACACCATGAAACTAGATCTAATTCCCTGTTGCCTTGTAGTCATTTAGCCAAGATCAAACTTGAGAGAGGGAAAAAACCTGCCCAGTGATTTGGCAATTCTGTGTACTAACTGCTAAGAAGTAAATATAACTGGCAAGGGCCGGAAAGAGGACATTCTGCACACAGATTTTTGACCACCTCTCAGTAAACACTAGACTGAAGCATGAGTCACATATAATCAACTTGCAGCATAGTAAGTTTTATTCCAGTGTAAGCTTTGCCACTATTTCCAAGGTATGGGGGAAAACTGAAAGAACTTTGTAGGTATTTTAAATAGATTTCTTATTTTGTACATTCTGTGGTCTTCTGTTTTTAAAGTAAGATTTCATACCATTATTATGGGTTACAAAAATGTGGCACAAGACTGGAAACAATAGGGTACTCTTAGTATACCCTTTACTTTGCTAAAGTACCTTCTATTGGACAAGGCACTTTAGCCTGAAAGTCAAAAAAGCCTCAATAACACTAAAGAAAGAAAAAGCATCTATTACATTACAGAAAGAAAAACAAGTGTAAATCAAAGATAATCAAGTATGGCATGCCAGAGCTGACTGAACACTTACTCCTGCCCAGCTGGCTATGTGAGAGAACCTGAAGTTAGCCAAGTAATTGAGACTAACAATGAAAAACAGGTGCTGCCTATGTGTGGGTATTTTTATTATCTGCTGAATGGTCCACCCAAAATCATGTCCCTAAGGACAACAACCTGGGGAGAAGCTGCAGAACATATGCTGTCCCTGCATGCATCCTCCTGGCTGGCATCCTTTGAAAAGGAGTTCTGGAGGCTTTGATGGCTGTGCTGAATAGCAAGCACATGGCTACCCATTGGCTCGGTGGCCCAGAAAACCCAGAATTCAGCTGTGTTTGTCCACAGCAGTGAGGTGGATAAACGTCAAAAGGCAGCATCTGTAGACCACAGTCTTCACCTGCTGACCTTAAATTGTGACGGTTGTGGACTGGGACAGGGGGGGAGAAAAAAGACAGAGTAACAGCCCTGGAACATAGATGAAAACAGAGTGAAAGAAGATCTTTGAAAATACTTCTAAATTTTTTTCTGTATGATTTATACTCTGTAGTTTTGGTTAACAATGAAATAGTTTAAAAGCAACTATGTTTATTATTGAGAAAGCCAGCTGCATTGGAATGTGATCTCTTTAGATCGTTGGAATTATATGAACAGACACAGTACTTTATTATCCATTTGACTTACAACTTACCAATTGTACTTTCTCTCCAAAACTCTCCAAGGTACTTAAGAACCAACAATTTTTTACTGGAAGGTGCTTTGTTTCCTGCCAAAGAGCCCTGAAACAAAAGCTGTTGCCTGCAGCCTTTGCTAGCGCTAAGCAGTGTAAGGTGAGCGCACGCAGCACAGCCGGAGGTACGGCAGAAAGCATACCTTACCTCCACGCCTCGCTAAATAATGCATTGGCAACGCCAGCACGCAAGAGATTTGGTGTCCTGTAACTACTATCAGACGTGTGTCTATCAAGCCTCATGTTCGTTAGTCAAATGAGACCAACGAATTAGAGAATGTTTAAAATTATCTTCCTTTAAATACGCACACAATGAGTGCAGCAGAGTCGCAACTGAAAAACTTGACAGAGAAGAACACAGCGGTAAGAAACTCAGTGCAAATATGCAATTTATGCGTTTTTTCTTTGTTTTGTTTTTGTAAATAGGCTGTCTAGTGGGGGGCCTGATACTGCTCATGTAATAAATGAGAATGGTGGGATAAAAGGAAAAATAACAAGATGGTCTTTCCTCAATCACTTTCTAGTCCTCTCTTATTAGATGATACATGTTTTGATTTCGCTGCTAAGATATGAGAAATTAAAGTTTCAGTGTGATTTGCCTTAAAATACTGGAACTTTGTTACACTAGCTAGAACAGGGTCTGTCATAATTTAAAGTTGAAAAACCATTTAAAGTTTTATTATTTACCTATGCATATTTGTATCAGGATAAAAGTTGGCATGTTAAAAGATAGCCCCAAATAATGTATTTTCTCAAAATATAACTAGGAATTTGGAAGAGTTTTACAGTTTGTAGTAATGAAGAACTAGTTCAGCTCTTCATAAATTTGTCTAAGTTGCTTTTGTTAAGAAGTGTCTGAAATGTAAATGAAGAAATGTTACAGATACTGGAGGCTCTGCTTACCTGCAGAAGAAATTACAAGCAGCAGAACACACAGCAGAACTGATACAGCTTTCCTCAACAGCTCTTTCCTTGAATGCATATGTTCACCTACTATAAGAACAGTCTGTGAACAGTAGAGGAGGGTATATCTCATTTACAGTGAAGAAAAACAATACCAATTCAATATCCTACTGTGAAGACAGATTTATCAACAACTTCTGATTTAAAAAAAAAACCCTGATGTTTACTGGATATCTGCAATTCATGAGTCCACAAAATCCACAGGCCTTCCCAGAGCTATTTGTTTAAGAAAAGTACAAATTTATCACATTTATAACATGAAATGGAGAATTACTGTAGGCCTCTTATAAAATCCGTGGGAGAAAGATACAAAAGATCCAAGAGAAGTAACACAAGAAAAGGAAAACTTACAGTTTGCCTGCAGTGTTTGAATGCTATACTATCACTGGGCTCATAAAACAGACATATTAATGCAAAAGGTTTATAGGTAGCATTCACAAAGATCTATGTTTAATGGTTATATAGCATTTTAGGTACTTTCTTCACAAAAATCCCCCACCCATTTCTGCCATAATTACTGCTCACTAACATCATTTTTTCATAAATTATGAAATTTTTTTGCAATCTTACTTTGTCCAACACATCACTTTCTGTCAAACAAGCACACTTGAGTCTCCAAACCAAGGAAAATGAGAGGACAACACTCCCTGTAGACTTTTAATCTGACCAAAATCTTTATCCTGTCACATTAATGATTTTTTAAAATATGTTGTTCATTTTTATGGGCACTTACCTGTAATAATCAGGTGCATTAGAACTGAAAACATGACTGTAACAGACTGGAAGGTCTACCTTGCCATCAGCCCCATACATGGGTGGGCTCCTATTATGCATCTCCTGGGAAGAGCATAGTCACAGACCCACCAATTTGCCTATATTTCAGATAATTGGATAATGCAATAAGTCTATTGCCACTATCAGATAATAAATCAATGTAAGTTTGGGGGAGAAATAAATAGCCCAGAGGAAAAATATAGATAGCTGAGAGCCAAAAGTAGCAGACACAAAAAAACCCACCCTGTGATACTTGATAAAAGTAACAGTATCTGTTCTCTGTCACTTATAGAAGATACTTTTCGAGATGGACAGTAAAAGTTAAAAACTAAAACAAGCAGAACCAGAACAAAATTATAATAATGATTTAGGTCAAATTCAAAATCCATGCTTTTCTCATTTCCTCTATTTATTTCCTACATTTTCAGAAGGGATAAGGCACTAAAAGTTCAAGAAACAATTGAAATAAATGTCAACCCTAGATATCTAGTATTCCTCAAATATTTTACATGACACAAATTACCATTATTCTACATTGGTTGAAACTACCATGAACAAGTAGGGAAAGAAATTAAAATATCAGAGACACCAGTAATAAAAATGTGAAAAATTCAAATGATCTCTAGAATACACCTAGACCTGGTTAGGGTTTTTGGTTTTGGTTCTCCCCTCCTCCACCAAGTTTCAGAGGTACTTTCATTGAAACACATCTTTAGAAAGAGGCTAAAAGTCAAGTTTAGGTCTACATTCAAATTTATTCCTGCATGAATGCAGGTGTTACAATGAAATCTCTCTTTCGGGGTGGGGATCCAGTTTTATAAACTACTGAATTTCCACACGATTTCCCTTCATCCAATGCACACATGTGAACAAAGAAAATGATCTATCAGCCATAGGTTCGCCACTAGACAAGGGTAAAAGAAGCTACCACAATTAGTTCACAGTATTTTGAGAGCTGTAAGAAGGAAGCAGGTGCACTCCAGACTATTTTTGAAAGACAGCATACATTTCCCATACCCTGAAAATTACTGAAACCAGCAAAAGGACCCACCAGCAATGAAGCAAAATATAGGAGAATGTGTGTATTGCATAAGCACTCTCACGTGAACTAGGAAAAGCCTGCTCCACAGACTAAAGTCAATCCTTAGATGCAGTGTAAATCAGAAGTGTTTCTAAGCTATAACTGTGAATTAGGACAAACATTCTTGCAACTGGGGAATTTAACAGCTGTTCTTCATTTTTGGGCCAGAAGCCAGACCCATTTAGGATTGTTGACAGAACAGGTACTTTCATGGATGTGGTAAAGAAAGGAAGGATGCCACTCTATTGCTTACAGGAAGGGTTTGGGAGACAGGTTGTGTCAATTAAGGAAAACTAACAGGATGTTAATCATAACCACAATGTAGTTCTGCCAAAAAATTAAAAACAAGTCTTGGGCCAACTTCTGGTTGTACAGAAGGTAAAAACTGTGAGCCTAGAAATTCTTTTCATATTGTTCAAGAAAGGTGGGCCTTGAAGTCTCCTCTTAAACTTATTCTTGGAGTACATCAAATACCCAGTACCCTACAGTGTTTTTTACTCCTAAGTAAAATATTACAGACCACATTAACTCTGGTTAAGAAATTACTCAAAAACCCCCAAGTCCAACTCCTAACTATTGATAAATTGTGTCAAACATAAGGATATTAAAGGACAGCTACACACACACATACAAGAACCCCTTTCCAGAAAGAAAGGGACTAATGAATTGGGATTTTAGTTACTAGTTGGGCCTCAGTTCTTGGTAACATTTCATTCTCTTTACTATTTTAAATTCAGATTTTTTTTACTTAAATCTCCTTTAGAATAAGATGTGAAAAGTTACATTTGAGTGTTTGCTACAGGCAGAAAACATCAAAATCAAACCTGTTGGGAGCTGATTTCAGGAAAAGGGGAGCAGAATCCATCAACCTGTGCAAAATAACAGAATGGCAATTTTCCTTCCCAAGCATACTGTAAGAGAGATGGAATAAGTCTCTGTGAGCACAGTGAACTGATCAGAAAGGTTGAATATCAACACTTAGCAATTTACCTGACAAGAGTTACAGTGCAATTAGGTGAACTGCCCTGGGTTGTGTTTCCAGGCTACCCAAGCACTCTCTCAGCTAATGCAGTAGCCTTTCTTTCTCCCAGCTGCTTTAAAATGCTGTGACTCACCCCACAACACAGACAGCTGTACAGGTCTTAAAGAAATCAGCAGTCACCTGTCACAATACCTTTCATGCAGCAGACACTGATTACCAGGTACTCATTCATTAACCCCACTTTGTTTGGAATTCCCACTAATTGCACACTTGCTGCTTTTCCATTCATGATAGATAGCAATTCTGCTGTCAAGCTTAAGAATAAAACAGCACCCTTAATTCACTCTATAATTCACATACTCCTTTGTATGAATACACTGAACCCTTTCACTGACTCTTACTGGATCTGATCTTACTGGATCTTGCATCTTCCATTGGGAACTGGCTTTTGTCCCAGCCACCAGCCTGTGTCCTGGCCTGTCCTCCAACCCACAAAGACTCCTGAGCCACTCCATGGTGGCCTCTGCTGGCACCATGAGCTGGCCTCTGACCCCAGGCGTATGTTGCATTGGCAGGGCATGCTGGAGCTGGCAGACTTGCCCCTGCAGAAGGGCTCTGTGGAGCTCCTCAAGCAGAGATGGGAGTCTGCCAATGCTACAAGACCGGGCCTGATGTTCCACCAGCACTCAGCAGCCCCACCATCCCTGGAGCCAGACAAGATCGCCCTAGAGAAGATGCCATCAGACAGCAGGAGGGCAGATGTGTTCAAGGAGGAGACCCTAGGTGGATCTCAGCTGATGGAGCATGTCCCTGTCACTGTGGAGGAGCTGCGGAGCCACTTCGAGGCCCTGGGGGGCAGGAAGGTAAGTGCCTGGGCAGGGTGGACACCTGGAGGGAAGGAACAGAGAGGAGCCCCAGAGGTTTCCCCAGCCTCACACCACCCCTCTGCTGTGCCCTGCTGGGAACGGGGAGCACTGGCCACAGCTCCCATGGATGTTCTGTGGACTCCCCATCAGTTTGTTAATAGTGGTCGTCACTATATATTATTATCTATAGCTATCCTTATTGCATAATTTTACTGGTCTGCTTCATTTTAATGGTTTCTGACTGGTGCTAATTGCCAAGCTAGCAGGTGCAATTGTGCAAAAATGCTACCAGCATGCAATTGTGTTTGGTTTGTGCTCTTTAGAAGATGAAAAAAAAAAAAGATACTGCCCAGAATCACAGAATAATCTGAGTCGAAAGGGACTGATATGGATCATCAAAGTTTGACTCTTAAGTGAACGACCTGAGCAGGGATCAAATACACAACCTTGGCATTATTAGCACCATGCTCTGACCAACTGAGCTCATCTCGGTCTTGTTATATGGCCTGAGAGAATTCCCAAATGAAACTCTTTACAAACACTCTGAAACTTTCTGAAGCATTTGTTTTTTATTTGTAGAGCAGTATTGATTCTCTTTCGATGAGAAGCTTGCTGTCATTTTACCCACTGGCTGTCATTGGCATTAACATGACAAGCCTGGTCAAATTGCAACATTTATTTCGCATCAGATTTTTGTCTGAGCAACATCTGTGATTTCTTTGAACTATCTGGGGAGAAGCTAGACTTCTTTGAAACTTAAAAAATGCTTCATAGAAGTAAAGGATTCTGAAAAGGTTAGTAATCTTAATTAGGGTGACTTTGTTCATTATTGTAGCTAGAAAGTCTTTGACCAAGCTTTACCTCTTCTGCATGAAAACTGAAATGTCCCTGCAAGTTTTGGTTGCTGATGGAGTATTTTATACCTTCCACACTTTAATTACTCCCTTTTTGTTCACTTTTCAGTTAAAAAAAAATAAAAGGAAATAAAAAATCCCCTTGGAATAACTTTTACCCTGCTTTGCAATTAAAGGCATACTAATACTTGGTTTCATAATGTGTTCTGCTGCAGGATGACCCTGGCAGTCCATGCAGGCAAGTCATTTACCCATTTCATTTTAATGCCCAGGGTGATTTAAACATGGTTTTCTGGTCCAGAAACTACAGTTCAAAATAACGCCTGCTGACAATTACATAATTCATACACAAAATTGAGGTACTAAGAGGTATTTTAAAGCTTTTTTATGTGAACAGTAAAATAAAAATTCATGTGATTCATGAAAAATCTTTTCATTTGCTTTAAACAAACAACACACAAAGTAACAGGAACCAATGAAATAAAGGTTAAAACTTTATGGGATTATTGAGCACTTTAAAGACCATATAAAATAGCCATGGACTGCTTCTAAGTGGCATGTTAAAATGCCTTTTTGGTTGATCTTAGAAATTTTTTTTAAATTGTGAAAAAAACTTTTCTTCCTATGAAGCAATACATTCACTATTGCAAACATGATCAATCTTGTAGGAGCAAAGTGGTTCTATTTTTTGTCTTATTGAAACAAAGTGTTCCTTATTGAGTGAGAAAGAATAAGTTTTGCACTTAAACAGCATTATTCTCTTGAGACAATTGAAGACTTTTCTTTAAACCAAATGTATTTAAAGGTACCTTTTAAGAATTTGATGTGTATCTGCCTAATGCTAAAGACTCTAGAGGTTAGAGTTAACAAAGGTGTTTATTAATATTAATGATTGCTAAGTATTTTAGTAATTAAATATTATACCATGAGATAAAAATCTTACCATGAAAACTAACAGCATTTGTATTAGGATGTCTTCAGAAGGCACATCTTGACTATAGTTCTATCATCACATAATGACTGGCACAAGAAGATACTTATATCACAATGTAATGAAAGGCCAAGGAAAGCTTTTAGCAAACTGCTTAAGATCCAGTCTCTTTCAGCCATAGTACATTTCCATGGGCAGGAGGAGTGAAGAATGCAGGAGGAGATGATGCATTTTCCTTTGGATTTTTGTAGTGGTTTCACCCAGAAGCCATAAGGAAGGTTAGAACAAAATTAGAAACAGCAGTATGTAAAACTAAGTCAAAGCCATAGAAATCACAGTGGAATCTGAAAAACTTAAACAAAATGTCTAAACAAAATGCCAGTGAACTACATCAGTTACCTTATGCCCAAAAGGCTGTCTTTACTAAGTTTTTACTCAGGAAAAGACTGCCAGCTCTTGGAACCCTGCATGGACTCTTGACTAACCAGACTTCCAACATCAGGCCCGTTTTATTACATTATTCCACAGGAAAAACACATTTTATTCTGAGGCAAAATACCAATAATTAAATATTCTAAAATCTTTCATTCAGGTTGAATTCATTTATTTTCATTGCAGAGCTGTTATTTGTACATGTACAAAATTATTAGAGAAAATCAGGTCAATTAAATCACATTAACCCATAAAGTTATTTAAAGAAATGGATCAATCATAAAAAGAACATTCTGCTGGTTCAAAAGACAGCTGCAAATGTATTTAGACTTTTCCCAATCCTATTTATTTGAATGAAATTCACTTCATATTGCAATAAATAACACAAAAAAGAGTAAATAGTCAGGCACCAAGTTCAGTAATTTTGAAATTACTTTGAATTCACCTAATTTTATCCCAGTGGAACTTGGATATATATCTTTCTTAGGACTATTTATAAGTTAATAATCATGTCTAGTTTTGGAGCCTTTTAATTTAGGCCTATTGTATCAAGCCTGTCCATATATTTTCATTATTTAGACATTAACTGATGTCCCATTCTGTTAAAACCAAAAGCATTTTCCCCTTTTCTATAGAAAAGAGCATTTCATAGGAAATAATAATATATTAAAACATCAATTTACTATTCAGGTGTCTCACTCCCACAAAATAACTAGTTTATTAGCATGCAAAGCCATGGAAATGCTAAAAGCAACTAAGACCAGTGTTTTCTGTAAAGTCATTATGTATTTTTTTCTTAAAATATGTGAAAAAATCCCAACTGAGAAAGTAATTTCATGCTTATTTCTTAGAGAAACCTATTCAAAAAACTCATTAGACCCATTCATTTAAATAATCTCATATATGGTCATTGAATTGTGTCCTTTGCTGAAAACATATGAACTGCTGCCAGAAAGTAAATGAAGGCAACTGATGTTTAATGTAAAAGGTTAGACCTTCATTAAAATTGTCTAAACAAGCAACATCTTTTTTTCCCTTAGCACTCTCAGAGACATTCCTATTAATTTAGCATAGCCATGGAATGTGGAAGAGAATGGACACCCCATGACAACTGTAGGTCAGTTTTGTACCCCGTTAGCACTCGCATCATTTCTGGTTTTGCTGTGGATGAATAAAAGGGAATGAGCACACAGGATGGCCCCAAAACTCCCCTTGTTGAAAAGCTTGCTGTTAAAGGGACTGCAGTATGGTCAGCCTTCTGGATTTCGGCTTCACCTCTTCCTTAACTCGTTCTTTTTGTGACGCATGCATTCCCCCTTTTGTTTGCATTGACATTTTCTAATGTCAAAAGGAAAGACCACATCCTCTCTGGGACCTTAACTGCAGATCATGAAGAACAGCTTTTCGTAAAAATTCTTTTTTTCCCTTAAGAGGAAAACTTTTTCCTGTGCTTTTGGTTTCTAAGTAAATGCATCAGCTTTTTACAGGTAACTTAAAAATCATCTGAAGAAACAATCCTCATCTCTCTTTAGTTACTCTTATTTAACTCATCTCTAAATTGGCCCAGCTTTTCACAGTTTGGATGATGTATTAAATTTTTGCCTTTTTAGAAAGTGTACATGTTGTCAGACTTCTCACTGCTATTTACAATGTTTTACACCAGGAAGAGCAGCTGCTCTGATGGTAAAAATGAAGCTTCCCAAACCTCCTTTGCTCACAAAGAGTTCCCCAAACTATTGCAGAACATTATGTATGTGTGTGTATATATATATACATACAGACACACAAAGGTCTTCTATAATGTACTGCTGTTGCTCCCTGTCCAATCAGTGAATTGGCACAGACTCACATTCCACCCCTGTTTATCACCTGCAGTTTCCAGCTCCTCTGAGCTATTTTCTCCATGTTAGTTACACCAGTACACATGTTGGCATAATGTTGTGCAAAACTGGATTTGAAACGAGCAACAAATGATTCACACTTGGGACACATCAGCATTTCAGACCTTCTCCTCCACCACATCTGTTAACCAGTTTCTCTAGAGGTCCCTGCAACTTGTTTCACTACTTGCCTAATTACTAAGCAACTGTGCTTCGCTCAAACATTTGAATGTGTTCTAAATAAAAAGTGATATTTTTCTTTAGCAGATCCTCAAGAACTCTTTTATTCTTCTGCCTTCAATTCAGCTTTACCAGTTCTGTGCTTTATTTGGAGGTGTGGACAGCAGAGGAAACAATCTGTAAGGGGATCTTGCCTTACAAGGGTAGAACTGTCCCCTTTTCCTCACAGTGAGAGAAGTTACTGTTTGAGCTATGGCAACAATGAAGGTTGCTAGAAAAAAAAAGTAGGACAGATCAGTTGGAATCTGGAACTTGTGTGTCACCAGTTACTTACAAAAAGTTAAATTTAGTTTTAATCTCATCTACATATAAAGCACTGCTGAGCAGGTTGTGGTTTTATAAGCAAGAGAATGGGATGGATCATAGTCATATGCCCTCAACCAAACTTTCCAAAGGAAGTCTTCTTTATAGTAAGATTTAATAGATACTGGTTTATTGTTTTGTAATGGTCTTGTGCTTATGAATACTGCTTATTCATAATGCCCAAAGATACATAATGTACCATGTGCTGAGGATGAGGGCGCCTTATTTTTAGGATCACTCATCCTCAACAAATTGCAGTGATTTCAGTGTGTCTCATTTTTGTCTGATTATTGTCTATATTTTCTGCATGACTTTTAAAAATATTTCTTGTCTGTTTTTTGGCTGCTGTATTTTTAATTTAAAGAGGCATTTTTTATCTGTTATGATGAGTTGAATCTTATGTGGAGTACAGATAGATAAGAGAAAAAAGTATTTTGACAATGCATCAAATGCCACTTCCCAGGACGACTGAAATTCCTAGGAAGGCAGTCTAAAAATCACAGTTATTTCTGGAACAGAGAAGTATTTAAATAGGACCATTTAAAACCACAAAGCACATTTTCTCTAGGAGATTACATCCCATTTTTTTATGCTGTTAAACACCATCATAATTCCATCATTACATGGTAACATGGTAATAGATATCCTTACAAACTTGAATATATATATATAGCAGATTAACAGGTATTGTAGAAGTCTAGAAAATGAAAAGAGTGCATAACACAAAAGACTTTTTACAAATAAAAGGTTTCTGACAATTTTTGAGATTCTTAGGACTTTTTAATGTATCACTGCAGATACGACAGAGTTTTACCTTTAGGTCTTTCAGTTAAGACCATTGAAGTTAAAGAGCAGTATTATTTAATTTTGTGCTAACTGAAGTTCTACAGATGAGTCTGTAATTTTTAAGTAGAGAAAACAGAGAAGAATTTCATTCACTTCAGGAAAACTGAAAAAAAAGAAAAGCATCAGGTTGGATTTTTCTTTCAGTGTGCTAGTACTGTGATATAAATCTATTTGTAGAATAGAAGTATCTACACTTGTTTCTACATAAAACAAATGAAAGAACACTAAGATGTATAGAAATAAATACAACAATGTTTCCTTTTGATCTCCCTCCTTGTTCTTTAGAAGGATTTAGAGGAGTGTGATTTTAATTTTTTTTAAACTTTTCACAGTGCACTGTAAGCTATGGTGGTTACAAGAAGAAACTAGATGTTGCAACTAGCTAACTTCATTTTTAAAAAACAGTAATTTCCCTCCTGAACAGAGAGGAGATTTTATATTTTTCACATTTTTTTAGGGCCTAATTTAGCAGAAATTAACTTCTGCTAAGTTCAGGATTATAGCAGACTGACTATTTTTTGGCTCAAGTCTCCAGAAGGCAGAGAAAAGCAAAGAAGCTCTGTCTTAATATGCAGATGCATTGTCTAATCTGACTGTGTGTTATTAAATAAGAACACAAAGAGGATGGAGAACTGAGGAATATGACACTTGGGACTTCTTAAGAAAGGTGCACATAAACACACACACAGAGTCATGAAAGGGTTCTTTAAATATGTGATCACTTATAAATGACCCAAAAACTGGGTGTTGTAGAAATAATTATTAACACTTTTAAATGTGCAGAGATCAGTAAAGTTAAAACCTTTTAACTTAGATACCAGTCACCATGTGCATTTTGTTTTGTACAGTTTGATCTTAAGGGTGAAGGACTGAGTTTTTGAGGTCATCAAAAAAAAATTACTTCTTCCCTTTCTGACATATAAGTCAGTAAATACCTCACTTTAGCCAAGTCTATTTTTGTTGTACAGTTTCCAACCTATTAACCAGCAGCATCAGAGCTTGATAACCTCTGTGGGAAACTGACCATAAAGCACTTGGAAAGGCACAGCTCCTTTCCACAGTCAGTGGCCAGAAAATGATGGTTGGAAAAGTATGTTTTATTTATAATGTGTTCTTTAATTCCATCTCCACATTTAGTTTAAATTTAGTTTGCAATATTTTATAGACAATACTTCTTATCCTCAATAACTTCTTCTTGAGTATTTGTCCCATGTGTCAGACAGAATAAATCTCAAAACATTTTCACTGTCATTCTGTCTGCTCTATTTGGAACAATTTACCAGCCTGTGGTAGCTTAATCAATTCTTGAAGTATGAAAGTGATGTGGAAAGATGAGAGGTAAATGTGTCATTACTAGCATGTCTTTGGAAACAGCACTTGTAGGAAAACCTAAGACTGAGTTTATTAGGAAGGAAACAAGCTTGTGACCTAAAGCCTGACAAATCAGGCATACAGGTGTTGGTATGCAGGAGAGAGCATACCTGTAAATTAAACAAGAGTGAAAGAGACATTGCTTGCACAGTACAACCTGTAATGTGTCAAATGAACAAGATCAAGTTAATCAAATAAGAAGCTGCACCAATACTCACAATTACTATTTCAACAGGCTATTAAATATGCAAAATAAAACCTCCAACATGTCTGCTGTGTTATCTTTCCTCCAACCTGTATGGCATTTGTGAGAAGAAACTGTTAACAATTCTGTTATTCTCTGACAGTATCTACCACAAAGAGAAATGCACTCACTGTTATCTTAAGTTGTGA
>VZTN01024644.1:33087-45579 GCA_013400515.1 Erpornis zantholeuca | reverse complement strand
GAGAGGAGAGGAGAGGATCCCTAAAAAAATTTATTCTTTAGGAGTACATGGATTTCCTAGCCAGACATGACAAATCACATCATAGGCCATGAAGTAACTAGCTCACAGCATCATAAGGAGGAAATAAAGGCAGAAGGAGATGGGAAACACATCTCTTGAAGTAAAAGAGCATGGCAGCACTTCAGTCAAGACTAAGAACTGGGCCTGGAAGGCATTAACAGATGCACACTATAGGAAATGATTTTCCAGAGTATTGCACATTGAGCAGAGTCTTATGTCTGTATTAAAATCTGCAAAAAGTGCTGTCATTTTGCACAGATGACTACCTGAGGAGCAAAGGCCAAGACAGTCAGGTCTTTCATCTCAATAGTCACAGGCAGGATCAGAAGAGATCTGGTGATCTACTAATGTCATGATACAAATTTTTTCTTCCACAGAAGAGGATTAAGTACATTCTGACAATTAAATTCTATCCTTCTTATAATAAGCAGTGAAAGACTATTTTAACTAAGCCCAGCAGTAAATCAAAGTTGTGTGTATACAGAGTAAAATTGCTTCTTTCCTTTTTTACAGTTACAAAAAGACCATCTGATTCCAATGATAATCAGCCACTCCACATGATTCCCATTAGCTCTGTTCATGGAACACCTGAACAAAAGCCAAAGGAATTTGGACTTGTTCCTCATTCTGCCTTTTCATTATTTTTTTCATCTAAACATCTGTTTTCCCATGTTGACGTATGAGCTCATAACTTGCAGAACAAAGACAACCCGCGCCTTCATGTAGCAGCATGTTTATGTAGGTAGCACTGGGTTTTTCTGACAATTTCTCCATATCAGTTCCACTCTTTAGTCTGTTGTCCAAAGCCACTGCCACATTGCAAGGAATGAGCAAGAAGCACTGAATGCTTCTTTAGTGGGGAAGGTTTTTCAAAAAACAACCAGAAACTAAGGCATAATTTAATGAGGGATATTGGTTAAATATAGCTTTATAAGGAAAACACGATGGTGATTACTTCATGAATAGCAATGCTATGACCACTATCACAGATCATGTCTATTTAGCTGCACAACACCATAGCATTTTCAAAACAAATGTAGTACTTGTGCCCTAGTTTGAAGCTTTTACATTTTAGGGCCATGATCCTGTAAAAGTATTCACTTTTCACAGATCACAGGGATCTCTTGCAATACCCATGGTAAGTATGTGTGTGTAACAGCTCAAAAGGACCAGGGCCTCTTAAATACACTGCATTTAAGATCATCAGATCCCGTGGAATGTCTCACATATGGAAAACTATGAAAAGTTTAAGTGCTTGCAGATCAAATAAGTGAATTTAGGAAAAAAATATTAAAAAGTTAAGAGATTACAAAAATAGAGTATCAAGTAGAGTTGCTTTGGACTGTAATATGATTTGTACTAGTCCTGTTGGTGTTGGCTTTTCTTTGTTTACAGCATGAATGCTGTAACCCCCGTCCATATATCCAAAGTTGAAATAAAGTTAGATTCAATGTGAGGCATTTAAATATTTTAAAAGTTTTAAGAGTTTAGAGTGTTAGATTTTCTTGCAATAATGCAGTTAATATTATTTTTAGATTAGATTTTACATAAAAACAAATATCTTAATTTTCTTATTCCATCCTTCTCGATTACATAAGCAGACACTGGAGTATTGAGATCAAGAAAATGCAAGGCAAAGAGGAAGAGCCAGATGATAAACAACACAGGAGTTGCAGCAGGAGGAACTTGGGAACAAATGAGAGAATGAGTGCCATTAGGTTAAGGTTAGGACAGTGAGGCAGTAAGAGTATGGATGTACAGATTTGTGGCCATTAATACAGAAGTACAGGACTCCAAATGTAGCTCTGTGTATTCCTTCAGTAACATAAACAGAGTGCCAACAAACACTCTGTCAAACAATGTCAGGAGTGTGGCACCGGGCTCCAAAGAGAGCAGGCTGGGCTGGGTGGGCAGGCTGCTGTCAGAGACCATGGGAGAGCACCAGCTCCAGCCCCGGCTCCAGACCAGGGCTTAACAAAGTTCTTGTAGACCCTGCAGCATTGAAGTGGGTTGGGTAGCAGCAAATGGGGTTTCAGCAGATTTGGGGGATTATTCTTCTTGGGACTATTCATGCAGAAATTGTTTTCTCACCTCAGGCCACTTTAGGGAGCCTGTATTTCCCATGAGGGATTTCTGGAGATACCCATTTCCATAAAGTTTACTGTTGGAAGGCTGAAAATTTTTCTTTGTTTACAAGAAATTATTAGCATTTTTACTAGCATTTTTAATTACTAGCATTTCAGCCAAAAAAGATAGTCATAATTTCAGGTATCAGCTGCCATCACCCCATCAGCTACAACTACTCACATATCTTTCTCACCAGGAGGAGAGTTCAAATGCCAGTTTTAGCTGACTCTGGTCCCATAGCAAAGACAGACATTAAGAGCAACAGATTCTTCAATCATATTTACATACGGCAGATGCAAAGGATTGCAGTTTGTACCCTTCTTTGCCAAGCTTTATTTCATCTGAGTGAGTACACACTCAGAGAAAGCATTTGTGCTGTGCAGTTTCATGGGAAGGCTGAAGGGTTGGGATCCCTGTTTGCTGCACAGATGGGCTCACCTGGAGGGCGACTGACCGTGCTGTCACTTCTTCACTGATTCAGCACATGTGGCCAGCTGATGCCAAACTGGGCAGGAGCAGCCTTCTCAAATACCTCACAAATACCTTGAGCTGTGTTTTTGTGCTTTCTCTTAGGGGGGCACTGCACTGACACTCTCTGCAATGCCATAAGAAACCAGACTGGAGAGCTAAAATAGCACCTAGCTATTTGCATTCTCCTCTGCTGGTTTTCTGATAAACTAGCTTCTGGTCCCATTCCCTCTGAGAGGGCAAGGGGTATCCCATTGAGTCTCTGCCAAGTCACCAGGCTACACAGAAACCTGCAGCATGACTCACCAAGAGTAAATGTTTTGGGTCTAGACACTTAAGAAATCTTGAGTCATATATATTTAGCTATAGAAACTTACAAATCTGATTGTAGCAAGCTCTGCTGAAACACAGTTAGATGCTCCCCTGGCCCTAAAAAAACCACAATGTGGGAGAAGACCAAATGATAAGTGGGAGAGGAAAAACATTAAATAATAGGAGCAAATATTTCTGTAGTAACTATAAGTAGCTAAAGTCTTAAAGATTCAAACAAGATTAAACATTAAGAAGAAACACTTTGTAAAGGTATGGACAATTTGGGAAAGATTTCTTGGAGAAAATTAGTGTTTCATGCAGTTCCATGGTTTTGCAGATTTGTATCATTCCCAGATGTTCCACAGGTTTCACATATGAGATCCTCCTTGAAAAAGAGTGTAAAAGAGAAGCATAGTTCCTTGCAAATAATTCAGAAAAGATAAAGGGGCACCTTAAGGGGCACACAGCAAAAAGACAGCCACAGCAGAGCAGATAGCTGAAGGAAGAGTAGTGTTATAATGAACTTACCTACGAAGTGCTTTGCACAAAAATTTACAAAAAATTTACACACCGTGAAATTCAGCAAGTCTTACAAATCTGTTTTCATGCTCTCCATTTATATTTAGGGCTGATTTAAGCTTTTATTTCACTTATAGCAGTTGTAGTACAAATTAATTCTCATAGTTCAACTTAGCTCAACAGCTCAATTTTGATTTATTAAAAACCCCTGCCATAGACAATGAAAAGTATCCCTCTCTGTTCTTTAAATAGCCTTCTGTTCTGTTCACTCTGATTGCTGCACAGCCACAGCCCTATTAATTAAGAACATGCCATTACCCTCAGCACTGGGAGAAATGAAGTTACTGATAGATAGACACCTAAAGTTTTGAGGTGCCTATCCCCCATGAGGGCTTCCAATGAAAGGAAATGTGGGTGTCTGATGATGTAAGTGCTTTGCAGCATGGCTGATAAAATTGACCCTATCTCTTTGCACCCTCATGTATTCTAACAAGAGTGGTGTTCTTTCTGCAAGTATTCATCTGGTCTCAAATTGGATTGTTCATAATGTGTGGAGCTGTGAGAGGTTCCACAACTATCCTTCTCTTCTCCTTTCTCTATTCTTCCTTGCTTCTGTGTACACTCAACCTGGGAAATACTGTATATAAATTTCCAGCAATGTGGGGATATAGGAACTTTGTGCTTTGGAGATCTTATGCCTAAATAAACGGTCTAGGACATGACTAAATTCCAACTAAGTTTATATATCAGACAATATAAACAACTTTATGTGAAGTTATGCTGATTATAATCCCACAGTGAAACTGCCAGCAGTACTAAATCACATTTAAACCTCAATAGTTCCTCTTACTGTTATTTTCCTGCTATTTTCCTTCATGGTTTGGTCTGTGTAGATGTTTAGATGTGAAATGATAAATGTGACAGATATATCAATATTTATATCACATATGGGTTTATGTTTTGATTCAAGAAGAAAGAAAAACTATGCCTCCTAAAGATTCTCAGGAGAGGATTGTTGTTTCACTTGTTGCATAAAGACATATATGTGTCAGGCTTGCAGCACCTACAGCAATGAACAGGGCATGAGGAAAGATAAGCAGAAGTTTTTACTCAATCACCTTTATCTTTTTCCCCTTTTTTGTCTTTCTCTCCTTCCAAATGCGTGAAAGGGAGAGAACAAAATGGTTAGTTCTTAACAAACCAAATTAAAATCCAGGCTAATCTCCTGATCCTTATCAAGACAATGACACAACAGCACAGTATGCTTAGAGGAATAAAGGATAATATTTTGTAAATATATGTACATGCTCCTGAGACAACTATTTATGACCAAGAGATATTTGCTTCTTAGAGGTGATAGAAATTTTATCATACAAAAAATTATACCACGCAAGACCTAAAGCCCATTTACTGACACTTAGGTTCCCCATCTGACTTTACAGATAATTTAGAAATATTTCATTCTAAATTCTAAATACTAAATTCTTCTTACTGATATTTGAAGTCTAACAGTCCAATGTTACATACTGATGTAGGTGCCACTAAACATTTCATGCTGTATTTCACACTGGCATGAAAGCTCAACTTTTCAACAAAGTAATGCATTTTCTCTTGGACAGAGTTATCCCTGTCAGTTACAAAGCAGGAGGCTAGACTTGATAGTGGACACTTTCAATACCTGACCTTTGGCATACACCTCATAGGAAATTCTCTTAATTCACAAACAAATCCTGAAACTCTTATTCATATTAAACAGCCTTCAACATAAACAGGTGTCATGGCACTCAAGCTTATACTAGATAACCAATGGAAAAATGCCCTTAGAATCTCTTTTTTATCCTTCTGATCTATGGAATGGTTTCAACATTACATTTGGGTAAAGCTCCTACCAATATACTAATACCATCAGTAGTAATAACATCAACAAAGCATCAGCTAGCATTATATATTTTTTCCAAGAGACCTGTTATCATAATAAAGAAATTGAAGACCTGTTTGCTTTGAGGTGTTCATGAAGCATTTAAATTTACATTCACAGAATCATATTAAGCAACTATATAGTATTTCACATTAAGAGTGAAGATGATCCCTGTCCTCACACAAGCTGATTGTTGTTTAAAAAATGTTTCACAGAATAAAAGATAGAAAGAGGACTGAGGAAATTTTAAAATAAAATACTGGAAAGAAATGGCTTCCTAAAGTACCATATAGACAAAATAACCCAGCCAGCTAGAGAAAAAGAAGACCAACCCCCAAGTGACAGAAGAAAAAAAAACAAGGTTACAAAGCTCACTACTTTCCTTTGCAGAACACTTTTAAGGTACCAAGGATGAACAGATAATGAACAAAATCCTAGATGGTATAGCATCTCCTGTGTGGGAGTCTGAGACCTTTGATTTAGAAAGTGTCAAAGAAAAATAAGAATGGAAATCAAATTTTATATTATTTGTAAGTAAGATGGTCTTTTGTACCATATCTCAGATCTGGAAAATAACTCAGGCTCTGCAAAACAGGTCACTGAATTGTGACTTTTGCAAATATTTTCTTTGTCTTGCTACTTGCAAATATTTTCTTGTCTTTGTTACTATTTTCTTTGTCTTGTCTTTTCCCAGTTGGACCATTTTTCTCAACCAATAGACAAATAATAACAGAATGGAGCACATTGTGAAATTAGAGCTCTCCATCATCTAGTCTATTTTATGCTTCTTACATCATGAAGTGAACTTTACTATAACTTCTCTGGCTCTGTAAACTTATATAAAGGATAGAGGGAACTAATGAGTACAGTGGGATAAATGGCAGTAAGAATAGAGCAGATGTCAAGATTTACTGAAAAGCATACCAGGGATTTAAATCTACCATGAATTGTCCAGACTTGTATGAGTTTATCCTGTTACAAAATGCCCAAATGACTTGAAGACTGAAAGAATTCTGACTGATTAATTTGCATTATCCATGGCTATTCATGCAAGTCAGTAAAAAGAAATATAGTACTCAACCATCACCAACACGTGCTCAAATTAGAACTGTTTCTGATGCTTTTGAACAGATCCCTAGTCATTTTTCCACTCAAATATTCCTTTTTATCAAAAAATACTCCCATAATGAAAGAGAAGCATACTCTAGGGATTCTGTCCTAAGTAAATGCATAAAAAACAAAGCAAACTTTAATAATGCTACCTAAGACTTTTCAAAATGTGTGTGTGTTGAGAATCAGTTATTCAGGTTTTAGCTCCTGCTTTTCTTGATGTCCCAGGTCCCACGGCTGCAGTACTGATCAGAACGACAGCATTACATTGGACAAGCAATATCTGCCATCTGCTGGAAGGATATTTTCTAGCACTGATGAGGCTGGCACTGTTTGGTTAGGTGGCCAAATAGAGAAATTGAACTAATAGCATTCTAGAAGTTGTTGAGAAATTGAAACTCAGTCTGCAGTACAATAAAGACCTTCACATGCTGTTTACTGGTGGAGAAGTGAGTCACAGAAGAAATTATTTCCAGAGCAACCCAATGGAACAGGACTCGAGACTTGATCAAAGTCCTAATCCCCTTTTCAGTATGGTATCCCACACTGCTATCACTGCTACTGTAGGAAAAAAAAAGGGGGGGAGGGTTAGTAAACCACACTAAGCCTTACTTTCTATTCAAATAATTTCAAAAATACAATTTTCCTCTATCCACTCTGTAATTATTTGCCAGAAACATAGAATATAGCAATACAGCATATTTGAACAGAAAAGGGTCTCGTCTTACTATTTTACATGAGAAGTAAAGCATTTAAGTTAACCATGATGATAAAACATTTTAGAAAGGGAATCAAACCTAGTGTTCCTGTAATGGTATACAGATATAGATGGTTACTGTCACATGCATATGTATTGCATACAGAAAAATTCCAAAATAAATATCTTTGGGATTTTGACAAAACACTGCTATTTGTCTGTGCTTTTTAATGCCCGTGAAAGCATTCCATTAGGCTTCAAACTGATATTTCCATGATGTGAACGAATAGAGTGAAATGCTATAATTACCTGAGCTAACAGAAATTGCACATTGCCTTTGCTACTCTTTGGTAGCAGCAGTACACTACCTGTTTAATACATTAGTGTGCTGTAGTAGGACTTGTAGCACTATTATGACAATTATCCATCACTTCTGAACCCACTTCCTTTTTATGAGCTGCATATAATTTTGCCACACATGAACAGCTCAGTCTAGAATTTTCTGTGCTGGATGTTTGCCTCTGGACAATTTTGTAGAAATCTTCAGTCAAAAGCTTTCAGCTGTTTCTGAAAACACAATTAAGAGGGGGAAAAAAAAACCCAAAACACGTTGTTTTAACCATGCTAAAATATTCTGGCAGCCTTTTCTTTGAATAGCTATAGTACATTCATCCTTCCGTACAGGGACTTCCTGTTTGCAAGCTGGGTGGCCTATTTATCGAAGGTAAACTTCTTGTTACCATCACGAAATTTTATCAAAGTGTTACAAAACTCGAAGCCTTTGCATTACATGTTTTCAGTAGAGACCCCAGTACATCCACCCACTCCAGCCTTAGGCTGTGCACTACTTTCCCCACGTTTCAGCCTTCAAGCTGGTATCATGGCTGGCTGGTCTGGGCCTGTGATCTGAGAGCAAGGATACACTTTCAACAGTCCCAACACCAGTGGCATGGGACAGAAAAAAAGGGGAGCTGGCCAGGACAGAAGAGCTATAGTAGTTGTGGGTGGTATGGTGCAGAGTGGTGTGGTGTGGTGCAGAAGCTGCAGCATGAGAGAGGAAAGCTGGGATGGGTTGCCAAGGGGCTGAGAGCAATGGGATGGGAACAATCAAGAGAAAAGAAAAGGTTGGTGTGGTTACCTTAGACCTAGTTCAAGATAGGATTGAGATGAAAGTCTAGAGGAGTGTGAGAGTGAACAAATAGGTTTGCAGGAAAAAGATATGAAGGGGAGATGGATTCAGTTAGTGATCAGATATGGTGGAAATAGTGGGAAATGTCTAGGAAAAGAAACTAGAACAAGTAGCCAAGAGCAGATGACAAATCTAAAGAAGAAGACTGGAAACCATAGTGAATGGGGAAGCTGAGGAAGAAAGACTACATGAAGAGTTAGGAGAGAAGAAAAAGTATGGGTTAGACAAGCATGGAGACATAAGATGAGGAATGAAAGGGGGCCAGTCAAGGAGATAGGGTGGGAGTAAAGCTGGGATTTAGTTGGATCAGAGATTAGTACTGGTTTGAGAAGTCTGTCAGACGGAGTATTCTCAGCCATCATTTATTTCAAGACTCCTTGGTCAATATGGGATGTGTCTCAGTGGACTTTCTAAGGCATGGGCTGTAGGCTGGGTATCCCCCTGTGATGTCATTACACGTTATCTTTTCCTCCTGTTTCATTCACTCATCTCCTCTGATGATGCATTTACAATTAGTGTAGTAAAAGAAACTGATCCTTTGCTGGCCAAAATGTGCTTTTAACA
This sequence comes from Erpornis zantholeuca, assembly GCA_013400515.1. NCBI lineage: Eukaryota > Metazoa > Chordata > Aves > Passeriformes > Timaliidae > Erpornis > Erpornis zantholeuca. Next base: position 36,615 of record VZTN01024644.1, on the reverse strand, counting down.
GAGGTGAATGAAGAATTTTATTCAGTAAGCATACCACCTATCAGAGAGTCTGTTTTTAACTTGGCTATTTCCAAGTATTTCCACAGCCCTTAGGAGGGGTGTGAATGTGTCTGTATACATGCATTTCTCTTAGGTTACCTTTCCTTCACAGAGTGGGAGGGAGGTATGAAGGAGGAGACACTGATCTTGCCATCTCAAGCCATTGTAGAGGTGCCATCCTAATTTTTGCATGCTGCTTTAAAAATGGACCTCATGTTTCTTCTGGTATGAGGAGAGCTGGAAAGTATAAACCCACGTTTGGAGAGCCATTACATTGGGAACCAGAGGCTGGAGAGGAAAAGATGCCTGGATAGAGCTGTGGGCAACTGGCAGTGAGCACAGGCTGACCAGAAGTTGCTGCATTTCTTGCACTCGGTAATATGAAGATCCCACTCAGTCCCCAGCCATACATTTGCTTTGTTGAGAAACCAAATCTCAAGAGTTCCCCCCCAGTTTACTCATAATTTTTGAAGACCTCATTGGTCTCAGGGGCACTCTACTGAAAGACTGTTAGTAATTAATTAGTTTTGGATTTTCGTAACCATGGTTAGAATATTACTTATTTTGTGACTTCAGCAATAAAGAGATGTCACTTTCTCATGCACCTGGGGAGAAAGTAACACAGACACATTTCATAATGCCCCTATCCACTGAAAACTGTAGTGAAAATGCTCATCACCATGAGAGTAAGAGGAAAAATGCACATGAGATTAAAGGAAACAGTCATATGTATAACATTATGGATGAGTGGATTTAGAACAGATAGGTATCCATTGCTCCCTAAAAAGGCTGCATATAAAATATCTAATGTCCTGTAAAATGTATGTTTTGCTAACTAACAGAAAAAAAAATAAAAAGGTTTCAAATATTTCAAATCTTTCAGATCCTTAAAATATTCGAAATATAATTTGGAGTATTATTAGTATACTTTTAAGAGAACCTTACTACCACAACTGATCTTTAGTCTTTTTACACTGGATTCAAAGCACATATGAAAGAACAACCCATGTTATTCAGTGACAGACAAGGGAGTTTTTTAAACTATGTGGGTAATGTGTGTACTTCAAAGCTTCCATTGCTCTCTGGTGGCAAAGGTTCCTGGGCATCAAACCTTTCCCAAGTGGCCAAAACAAGAGTTTTTTAAACCTCCTCTAATTCTAAGCTATTTTCTTCCTTTTTCTCAGTCTGTCCATGCCTATTCCCGTCTTGGGTTCATGTGAGTGCAGAGTCCTGTGGTATTGCTGCCTAGTACCCAGAAAAAGCTGTGCTGTGCAATAGCAGCTCTGTCTTATGCAGAGCAGTTAATTAGTGTCAGTAGGAACAAAACCAGAAAGNTTTTTTCTTTCTTTTTTTGGATCAAAAAATTATTTCACTCTTCTGGACTCATGTCAGGAAAACAGAATCCAAATCACACATGTACACTTCAAATGTGGGGTGATGTATATTTATTCCCCATGCACAAAAATTCTCCTCCCCCATCTCTTAGCCAGCAACATTGAGGCAGAGCTAAAAAAAAACCGTTTGAGGCTCACTTGGAACTTGCTGCTGCCTCACTGTAGCCCAGTTTCTGGATGTTTGAGCTTAAATTCACAAGCACATGCCAGTACAAAAACCCATATTGAGTTCAGTGGGATCATTTGTGACATTTTTCTTCTTGGTATGATTTCATGGTTTTGGTAAGTCTTTATGCCTCTCTCTCCATTAAGAAGCATTTCAATTCCTTAGTCTTTGGGTAATTCATCTTTGTTTTAAACTCCTCCCTCTTGTTACAATAAGGGCAAATTTTCAAAGTCACCAAAGTGCTAAAGTTGGAGGAGAGGCACAAAAGGGGTAAGGGCGTGGCAAAAATATTTCTGGAAGAGGGCACCGAGTACCTGTGTAGAGAACTGAGTGCATGTGCACAGGATTCAAGATTTCTGTATGTTTTGCCTGTGACCAAGGATAACATGACCAAGGATTTTATGCTCAATAAATATTTCTGAACCAAGTAGAGGGGAGAGGAGGTATTTATCAAGATTCCTCATAAAGGAAGTATGGTCTCATGGACAGAAACAATATGTTTTTTCTGTTTGTACACTACACATATTATTCTCAAGAGTTTCTCAAGAGAGCTCAGTGAACAATACAAAAAATAAGCAGTTGAAGAACTTAGACGCTCCAAAGTTAATTTAAGTAGTTAAATTGTAGCCCACTTTTTGTTCCTTTTTAAATTGTGTACTTGCAAGGAATGTTCAGCAACACCTAAGGTTCAAGATATGCAAGTCTATCGCGAATTTTTTCTAAAGAAGTTGAATGGAAAAGACTACATTTTCAACAGTGTCAGACTGTTAGTACTGAGTAAAAATGCAAATGTGATCAGTACATTCCTCAGAAAACAAAAAGAAGGTGTGAAGTCCTGCGATTCTTTTTTGTGAAGTTCTAACTGAGGGGATTACTGCAAGGAAGGTGTGGTGAACTACACCAATCTAACACTTGGTCTTTTTTTCTCTGGGTGCTTCTCACCTGGTTTTTCTAATTGACTCTACAATGCAAAGTTTTCTAGGTGACCCACATCATTTTTCAGTGCTGGATAAATCTGCTGACAGTCTTACAGCAGACAAAATTCATTAAATGGATGCAAGTTTGGAAACCTTGTTTTCTAATGCTTTTCTGCAGCATCTTAACAACCACATCCAGTGTTCCTAACCAGTTACCTCTTGTTAAAATGTCACTTAATTGATTAAGAATCCTGATAATAAAAGGAAATAAGTAATTTGTCATGTCATTATTACTCTTAATGCAGCTCTCACTTTCCCCTTACACCCTAGTATATTGCTACCATGGCTGGCGAAGTCTGCACAAGGGACCAGATCAAAGTTTTCTTTTTAAGCTATGCCAAACAATTTTCCAACACTGACTACTGACAACTCTTCATTCTCTTGAGAGGTCCTTCTCCAGTACCACAACATCTTCTCCCCTCTCCTAAGGATTAAACTATTCTAGTTCTCTACTTCTTCAGAAGAGAGTTCCAAAAGCTGCATTTCTGCTATAACTTTATTGAGGCTTGGATAGTTATCAGCCTAGACAGACAATTTAATCAGGATGGAAATGTGCCAAGTACTCCCTAGCAGCCAAGACTGATATGAGATTTCTAAGGAAGAGCCAGAAATGGAGTACACCAAGTCAATTTGTTCTTCCTTATTTCAGAATGTCATTCTTCTCTAACTCATATAGCAGATGGAGCCTCTTTCTTCCTTTTCTCAGCCAGCCTGATCCATTCAAGCGTTTGGGTCCTTACAACAGTAACAAAAAGCAATGTTCTAGAACTGTCCCAAGGGACACATACAGGGGATGCCAGTGTACCTAATCCCACCAAAAAACATTGGAAATGATGCATCAAAACAGATACTGACTTGCCCTGAACAGTTTGCACTTGTTGCATTAAGAGTATAGAAATTTGATGGGAAATAAACCCTTTGTGTTCCAGCTGGTCCTCAGAAATCAGGGAGG
>VZTN01024644.1:941-21185 GCA_013400515.1 Erpornis zantholeuca | reverse complement strand
GCCGGCGCGGGCCTGACGGCCGGCGGGAGCCAGGGCAAGGCGGCGGGCCCGGGTCCCGGGCAGCTGAACCTCAAAGGCGAGGAGCAAAAGAAGCGAAACAGGAAGAAGCTGCCGGAGAAAGCGGCGCGGGTGAGAGGGCTGTGAGGGCCGGGAGGGCAGCGGGGGTGAAAAGCTTATTGACAGCGGCGGGACGGGGCGGGCGGTGGTACCCGGCCGGACCCTTATGGGAAGGCGGGGGTGTCGCGTCTGGCGAGCGGCCCCGAGCGTGGCTGCCGCTCCCCAGGCCCTGTCGCCGGTGGGAAGGATCTGGGTGCCATGGAGCTCCCCCCGAGCGGCCGTGCGATATTTGCCTGTGGAAGGAATGGCGGGGGGGGGCGGTTCGCGACTGCTCCGGAGCCGTCTCATGTCTGGGTTACTTGGTTGCTTTGAAAACCTGGAGGAGGAGCACTGCTACAAGTAAATTGCATGTTAATAGTCCTGGGTGATGAGGAAACGGCTAGCTTTTTGGAAGTTTTATTGTAAACAAAAATTATATGAAAGCTGCTATTACTGTTATTATTCACAGAATGCTTGCAGGGTTAGCAACCAGTAGTGGAGACCTTAGCATACCTTAGAATTTCAAACCAGGAGTTGTAGTCTAGGCAGGTAAAGATTGTAGGAAGCAGCATTCTAGCCCTGTAAATGCTGTGATGATTCAAGCTTATTTAAGTTTTTTGCTTTGTATTTTTAATAGAACGTGTTACTGTCAGTGTTGCTGTGAACTTGCCTCAATAGGAATGTGTCTGATTTAGTTGTTACAGTGAGGATCATCTCCTTTAATAAGGAAATCTGTGTCTTAGCGGCCCCTTAAAAAGCGATCATTCCTGTAGTTTATATTTTTTTTAATCTTCGATACGTGGTGTGGGAACCTTCCATCTTTGACAGTATGCATCCACTTATGAGAAAATTAGTAGAATGCAGAAATTGTCAACTGGCCTTTTAAAGCTTACAGTTGTCACAGTTTTGGGGCTTGAAGGGATTGCTTCTATAGCTTTTATATTGTTAGGATGTTTGTAATCCTATTTATGTCCAAATGGATTATAGGAATGAAAGTGTAGCAGATGTCCCCTGCCTATTACAACTGTGTCGTATAATTATATCTTGGTCTATAAAATCTGAATGGTTTCCTTAATGACGTTAGAAAGGAGAGACAGTGAGTTTGTGCCTTCATTTGAGTCTGTGGCAGTATTATGATTTGAGAAGTTTGGGAAGTTTTTTTATGAGAACTTAAGGCTAGACCATCTTAAACATAAAAAAAAAAAAAAAAGTCTGCATATGCCACCAACCTGTCTTTGAACATTGAACTGCTGAAGTTGTTTCTGGAAGTTGCAAGAGACTGAATGCTGAGCACCAAGAAGAGGAAACATGATTCAGAATCTTTCCAGTGTAGCTAGGTTCTCCATTTTGGAGAAGGCATACCAAAGATGTAAATTTTTTTGCTATCTTGAGAAGTAAATACTTCAATTTTAAATAAATATGTTATGACTTCTTGACAATGAAGACTAATCCTAGAAATTATTTAGATTTTGCTTGATTTGTTTAGTTTAAATTCCAGTATGAAAACAAAGCACAAACTCTTGCAAGTCATTGCCTAAGACATTAAAAACTGCCACCACAGAAGACAGAGTGAGTAAGTAGATATTCAATGTTAACTTGACAGTGCTTAGTAAAAAGGTAACTTTAGTAATTTTATATAAAACTTAACTAACTGATATTTTTGGTGAATATAAATAATTGTACTCTGTTGAGCTTGGTTTACAAAGGCATAGAATAAAGTTAAGGCAATGTAAGAGTAAATCTTCTTGTAATCAAAAGAGAGCAAAGTAGTTTTTAAGCTGTCATTCTGTATTGTTACAATTTTGGAAGTTATTTTTATAGTAATTTGTATTCATTATTTCCATGGTGAGATGATAAAAAAATCCTACTTTTCTCCAAAAGGAAATGCACAAACTGAATCATTAACTGTAGTGCAAATAAGTTTATACCAGTGACAAAGTTTAGTAGGCCTGCCTTGTGCCCATCTTCCAAGGTAAGTTTAGAGAGACCAATATTAGCATGTCCCAGTATTTTCTGACTTTCATGTGAAAAATTCTCAAAATAACATTGGAAATTTAAAGATGCAACAAAAATTCTTACTGATTGCTGCCTGGTCATTTTCATCTTGTGGTTTTGTCTGCTGTGATGCTATTACTGAGGTCTGGGAGGGAAAAAGAGTAAGCCTATTACCAGTAGATTTACTACAGGGCTTGCTACGCCAGGGTCTAGATTTCCATTGTGGGCATTTCAGAAAGCTTAGAGCAACTGGTCTGTGGCATTAAGAACACACTACAGATGTCTAATTAAAAGCTGTAGGGTTACTTTAATACAGAATTACTGAGCTCACTGTATGGCAGGTGATGTGTAACACTTATCAGTCAGGATCAGAAATGTTCCTTACGGTACCTTTTCTGAGGAGGGGTATTAATTGCTTTTTTCCTTGCATGTGGCTTTATTCAGTACCTGTATAGTAGGATACAGCTTACCTTATGTTCTTAGTAAAATAGGTTTCTTTGAGTAGCACTGTGTTGAATACACTGAATACAGCAGTACCTATGAGATTCTGTTTATTTACTTGCTGTGAACAGACTGGGAAAAAAATTGAGCTGAAATTGCTTAGCATGCATTAACATTACATATGGAGCCAGTTCTGGCTTTCTCAGGCTGCTTGGAGCAAAGTATCATGGTGTCTTTACATTAGATTCTGTGCAGTAAACCTGAAGCTGGTTGTTTGTTTTTGTTTTTGTTTTTATTTTAACTCCTGGAAGAGGCAGAGCTCTTTTTCTCCTGTCACAGAGTTCTTTGGCCCCGTTAAGATTTTTTTTTTCTGTTCATAAAACTTGATATTTAATTTTAATTCCTTCCCCTTCTGAATTACTGTGCCTCTCTCTCCTACTTCAGCAGAAAAAGGTGAAGCTGTTCTTACATGGTTTCTGTGCAATCTGCCAAACACCACAGAAACTTGAGAGTAGCCATCTTCTGTGCTGTGCTACTACTTTAGAAAGCCATTCACACTATCTATTTGTAGATGTGGAAAATATCAGATTGACTGTGTACTTCCCATTGTTTGTCATACACCTGGAGAATAAATGTGGCACACTCTAGTAAAAGTATTTGTATTCATTTGAGGAAGTGTCATATTTGATCTGCTTGAAAGAACTTTCTGGGCTATGGCTGTTTAGTGTTTATTTGCACTTAGATTGTGTAAAGACTTTATACTTTCAGCTGATACTCATGTGTTGGTTTGTGTATATGCTAATCGTCAAATGGCAGAAGTAGGGCTGTAGGATTCTTCAGGCCTCACAGAGAAAATTGCTCAGTTTTTTCCTGAAGAGAAGCTTACAGAAAACATTGGTAAACAGATTCTTTCATTGGCCAAAGATATTCTAAGCAGAGGTATCTTTACAATGTGTAACTGAGGATTTTGGCTGATATAGCATAGTAAGATTGAGGTGATAGCAATTTTGTTAATACTGTTTGAAGTGTGGTGCTGAGTTATCCTTTGCACTACCCCACTCAAGAGTCCTTTTCATTTTGACAGTCTTAGCAAAACCTGTTCTATGTTTGGTATATCTTACCACCCTCATGAATGTATGTAGAAAAAAGTTTAAGTATTGGAACTCTAAGGTCCTCAGGCAAGAAAAGCATTAAGTAATCAGTACTGTTACTGACAGCACTACTTCTGCCTTGTTGCATTGTGCCTGGCAGCTTTAAGATGTGGGTAAAAAAGATGGCAGATAATAAATTGCACAATTTTGAATTAACTAATTTTGTCGGTGGATGTTTAATATATTACCCATAAAGTTTTAACTTGGGGGTGTGATTGTCTTTTTAAAATGAGACATTTCTGTATACTGTAGAAAGACTTTTTTCTTTCCCGCTTCTGTTGCTTTCTTTGGTATATCCAAAAATGGTCACAAGGATTTTGGTTAAAATTCTATGATTCATCTGTGGGCAGAAAATGTGAAAAGCTTCCACTGAAAAGGAGGGTATTACAATTAAGGGATGCATTTCTCCCCTGAATGTATCAAAGTGCAAGTTTTCAAACATACTTCTAAAGGTTGCTGTTTACGTGATCAGATGATCAGACAGCATTTTGAACAGTCATGTGGATTCATTTTTCCAGAGGGTTCTTAATGGGTATGAATTAGTTTACTACTTCAGAGAAACAGCCAAAGTTTTTTTTTATTTAAGAGATTAAAACTTCTATTTATTGAATAGTTGGGAGGGATTAAGAAAGTAGTTTTCAATTTAAGGTATATATGTAATAGCAAAGAAGCAAAGCAAGGTACAGAATTTAAAGTTAGTTTGCTGTAAACTTTTTGATGTACGTCCAATACTAGATGCATCAAATATGTTGTCTAACTCTACTGCTAAACAGACTGGAGAAAGTACGCACAAGAATTGAGTTTTGGCAATGAGTTATTTTCAAGATTTAATGTAAGGTCTTTGATATCCCTGTGGAATATGCCAGCACTGTGGACTTTGCTGAGAACTTTCTTAGAGAGAGTTGCTAGACACAGATTTTTAAAATATACTTCATTTTCAGAATGCTGAGGGAAATGTGCTGCATATTAGATATGAGAAGTGTAGTTTAAAACTGGTCGTTGCAGGAGGAGACGGGTTAGGTGACCTGATCTTTCAATTTCTATTTATAGTTACTTTGAAGAAATGGGCATGCTTGCTAACTACAGTAAGCAATACTGTGTTATGCACTGGTGAAATCATGCCTAAGGTGGTTTCTAAGCATAATACAATGTGGCATGGCTTACATGCCTGTAACACTTAAATTGAGGGTCAGATATAATATTTGAAGGAATAGGCTACACTAAGTTGTGATACGGCTTTTGTTGTGTTTGAAAGCAACTAAGTTTGTGGTATGCAGAGTTAGAATAGCTTTTGGGTTTTTAATAACAAAAAATAACTAAAGGTAATAGAGCTTGAACTTGATTTGGAAAGAATTGCAGGAATTAAAGCAACTTTAAAGTAGCGATTTCGGCTTATTTAGTTTTCAGTCATTAATTTATCTGAGTCATTCTGAATGTGAACCAGTGACATTTGTGTGGACTCTATCAGTTACTGTTCTTAACAATTGTTTTTCATTCAGTGAAATTAATGGCTGACAGTAGTATAATATATGCATATTTTCATATTTTTTGCAGTTAAGGGATTAAGGGTTAAAAGTAAATTACTTTTAAATTACTACATTTTTGTATGGGGAGTATATAGGCTAAGGTGTGTGACTTTGCTGTCAAAGGTAATGTAAAGACTCATTTAATGATTGTCCAGAGTTTTAATTTTATATGTTGAATAATACATGTTCATTTTCTTTCCTTAATTGTGTGAGGGGGAAATGGCAGACTAATGTAACGCCTGTAATCAAGTCTGTCTGAAAAGAACAATGGGGTGTTGTGCTTAGTCATGCTTCATGTTTGATTTCTAATTTCTGTTCTACTATGAAGTTTAACTTGTGAAGGAGTGAGCTGGGAGGAATATACATAGATAGAAATTGTAGATGTTCGGTCAATGTAGAAATGACTTTTAAAAATGAGTCCTGTTGCTGAACTGCTACAAAGTGGTAATTGTGTTAATTTAATTAGATAATTTATGGCACATACAGCTGTAGCTGAATCTGTTTTCAGAACATCTACAAGTAATTTGAAAAGCTGGTAAATTTCAGAAATTTGCCTTTTGTTATGAAATTCCTGGATCGAATAGAAGTGAGATAAAATGAGAAAACCTGTTCTCTTTCCTTTTTAATTCCTGTGTTTAGTAAATACAGAATTGCAGTAGATACTTCGTACACCAATCCACAATTTGGCTTGCTTTATTCAATAATCTTAGAAGCATTTTTCAGTAATAGTGTAATTTGAGCTTTGCTTCATCTACTTTCTCTAATTTTTTTATTTTTTATGCTTATTATTTACAGCCTAATGGACGGTCTTTCCTTGATGTATCTGAAGATGAAGTAATACAAACTGTCCGTAAAGACAATATAAAGCAGCCTGTGGATGCAGAAAAGAAGAATGAAAAGGTCAGTTAAGGATACAAAGCAACTGTGTTGAAGTGTGATGTATGTTATTTCAATATCTAATAACTCTATTTGTGATTTGAAATCCTGTTACATGAATGAGGAGGTGTATTTCTTACTATGAAGAGTACTAATCTAATTTGGAGTTGGAAAGAGCCAAAGTAGTATTTTCTTAACTTCAGAGAGAGGCCTTATAACAGAATGTTTGTCAAGCAAACTCCACTCCCAGCCCCCCACTAAACACTGATATCTCTGTTCATCATGTGACATGATGATGACATGATGACATGTTGAGCCTACAGATACAAAGTTTGTGTTTCATCTTTGATGGCTTCTGTGGGGATACAGCATAATGATAGTATTGTTAAGTGCCTTGTAAATGGTCTACCAATTGAGGGACTACTAATCAAAGGATTAAGACCATGTGCCTGCTTATTTCTTTTGCCAGGTGTATCCATTCATAATTAGAGTTCTTGATTTTTGATGACACATGTGAGCTTTGAAGTCTGGTGTGAGCTTTTTGTTACACATATTAAACAGCTACACTAAAAATATCTTTTTAAACATTGGTCTGTAGTGTTACCTAAAAGGTAACCGTACTAATAGCAGTGTTACTTTTTGAACTGTGAGGACTAATCTTATTGTCTTACCATGTATGATGTCATTTATGGGCAACATGGATATACTTGGGAGGCCTTCGATAATTTTTTTTGCTAACATTGTGCATTAAGTTTTCCCACTGTTACTGTTTTCTGATTTATTTTCTTCAGTAAAGTGCTTCTGTTGTAACTAAGGGAAAATAAATGATAATAAATAATAATGTATAAACAGTCAGAAACACTTTGCTGGGAGGGTGGTGGGACACTGGAACAGGTTGCCCAGGGAGGTCATGGATGCCCCAGCCCTGGAATTGTTCAAGGCCAGGCTGGATTAGACATTGAGCAACTTGGTCTAGTGAAAAGTGTCCCTGCCCATGGTGAGGGGTTGGAACTAGATGATTTTTAAGATCCCTTCCCACCCAAGCCATTCCATGACTATTGTCATTTTTTTAGCTTATTCAGGCTTTAATAAATGCACTTGACTACCCTCTAACAACTTCTTTTGCCATTAGTATTTTAGCTAAAAGACTGTATCCTTTTGGTTTGCTGTAGGGCTTTAAATGTTTTTGTAGTTGGCAAATTGAGTGACTTTTCTGTGAAAAGTTTGGTTTGCCTTAAAGATTCATGCTGTGTGCCTCTTTCTCTTCCCCATGTTTTGCATATCAGATTTACTTTGCTGGGTTTTTTCCCAAGAACATAACACAATTTGAACCTGAATGAATAACTCTATTTGCAGGTTTGCAAGTAGGCAAGGTGTTTAAATCCTATACTCAACTTCACCTTAAAATTGCAAACCTAGTGATCTGAATTTTAAAATGTGAAGTTAAAGCTGCAGCTCTAGGAAATCAGCTAAGTGGATATGGATGATAATTCAAATTGTGCTTTCATATCACTTTGGAGGACCCTGGGCAAAGCCTGATTGCCTCAGGAGTAAATTGTTACCCTTCAATTAAAAGCCTACTTAAGAACTTTCTTTGAACTACAGGTAACTGTTCAGGCTTCTAATTATTTGGTAAGGCTTCTCAGGGCATCTGTTACATTAGTGACATTATAAACTTGCTAAAGTTGTAAGAGGTCCTGTGTATGTGTCTTGGTGTGCCATCTTTGGGATGGATGGTATAAGACAATGGCTGGGATTAAAGTCGTGTGTGCATGTGCGTACATATATGAATACATATAATCTATGGCCTGAACGACATGGTTATTTTTTCGTGTTTCAACATATGCTTTCAGTGAAAATCACATATCCTCTGTGTTTTTATATTTCTATATTTCTTGGATGCTTCAGGGTTGTGAATTTCATACATGTTTTTCTGCTTTGTGGGAGGGGAAGGTTAGAGTAATGTCTGGACTGTGGCTGTTGATAGGGTTTATGGTTCTGCAATTAGTGACTTGCCACAGTGCAGGGTTTTTTTAGTGTTTAGTGTAAGGCACTGTTACCTAAGAAGTGGCTCCGTGGATGAGACAGTGGGAAGGTAAAACATCATATTCCATTCTGTTTGCAAGCACATAACTGCTTGTTTTGAATACTCAAAATAATTAGTCAACTAGGGATCAGGAAGAAAGATTTATTTTTCTATTGTTCTTGCATGGGTTAAATGCATCTTAAAGATTTAAAAAAAAATTGGCAGGCCTGCAGTATTCCTCATGTGCTCTTTGGCTGTTGGCAGAGCCAACACTGGCATCTTTGTGTGTTGCAGAAGGTGACAGTCTGAACGCATAGACTTCTGCAAAACGACCGGCTGGCTTGCTCTGGCTTTTACATCTCTTGCTGCTACAGTTGGTTTGTTATTGAGATAGCGACTGGTGCAGTACAAAGTTTAGCAGGTGGGGAGTAAATTGGATAAAAAATGATGGTTCTCATTGTTCAGAACAGGGTAGCAGAGTTTAGGAAAGTAAACATATTTTCAAGATTTGCATTCTTGATCTTTTCAAAAACAGTGTTTGTTAATCACAAACTTCTTTTTCAGCTATTAAACTTTGGTGTTTTCATGAAAAGTGTAAAATTTGGTGTCAGTACTTCCATAGGAACTAGTTATTTAAGGAAACTGACGTTACAATTTGGAAGAGTAGTCATCTTGAACTGTTGTCTGGGCTTCTGAAGTCATTTCAGGCGTTCTTTTAGTGCCAGAGGGCAGTTGGGTAGTTATGGCTTTGTGGATAGAAACTTGAAGATCTCAAGTTCCAGTCTCAGTGTAGCGACAAAGGTATTACCTTGATAATCTTTCCTCTGTCTGAGCTTCAGGAGGCAATTTAAACTCATTTTAATGCTAATTTTCACTTTTCTTTTTAATTCTTTCCTTAGAAATTGTCCTAGAAAATACTTTGACTTGTTCATATTTTTAGAACCAATTCTTCTACGGTTGCTTTTGAAACGAGCCCTTCTCTTTTGGAGACTTTTCAGAAGTTACTTAGCTGGTATGTGGGTAAAGGTAGTCTACTGAGCAAATGAGAATTGGTGCATGTGTAGTTTGGGTCTCCTAGTACATTAAACCATGAGTTAACTGTTCAGATAGTTCCCTAAATGTTACAGGTGTGGTGATGCAGCATTGCATATAAGCAGTGAATTTTTTATCATCTCTGCTGCCCTAACAAGCTGTACTGCTGTCAGTACCTGTATTGCAGCTACAGACTACTTTGGGACATGTAACCTTTAGAGTTACTTTTGGTAACTCTATGGTATGTGGACTGCAGCCCATTGTGGGGACACATAGAGTATCTGCAGCAGTTGTGGTAATAATCTAGGTGTTACCAATTCTGAATTCTAGAGAGGTGGTTAGACACTTCTTGGTCATTAAAGACTAAAAAACCAAATAGCTGGCAATTACTAGTCTGACTCTGGCAGATGTATTCCAGAAAGACATCCAGCATTCTTAGAATTTTTTTAGAGACAGTGAATAGTTCCCCTTGTAACACATGAGTGGATAACCATATTTCTTTTAAAAGTCTTGTTTTTCATTCATGTTTATCTGGTAGTTCTTACACCTTTCTTCAGTAGGTTGAAAAGCTTATCAGGACTGTATTTTCTTTTTTAGAAGGTAGTCAAGCAATTTGCCATCACTTTAGATTATCAAAAGATTGATCTCCAAGGCTTTCTGCAATATATTTTCTCCCAATATCTTGGGGTTTTTTCACTTTTCAACACTATAGTTGCTACCTGTTGCACCAAAACTATTTGCAATAGTCATGTCTGTTCCTATTTGTTTAGCTTAGCTCTTGTATCCAATAAGCCATAACTGAAGAAAACTTGGGGAAAAAGTAGTTTTTAATTGTATGGGTTCTAATCACAGCTTATGTTTTGAAGTAATTTCCAAGGTGGAATTTTTTTACCTTTTTTTTTTTTTAAGGAGTTACTGGCATTATTTATTTCTCCATATGTAACTTTATATTTCTGCACAAAACAAATTTTGACAGAGTGGGATCTGCCTGCTAAAACAGTTCATTTACTCCTCTGTGGCTGTGATACTGCCAGCATAGCTGCTTCTACCTAGCTTTGTACTCTGTAGCATAAGTAATATTCCCCTCACCTGCCATTTCTGTGCTGCGTAAGTCTTTCACAGAGGACTGCTCAGGAAAATCTGTTTTAAATTTATTCCTGTATTTGGGGGCGAGGGAATTCTGAATCACTATGCCAAGTGATCAGTAAGTAATTATTAGGATAATGTTTTCTTTTTATTCTAGTCAAAGAAAAAAAAGAAATCAAAAGGAGATTCCAAAGCGGTTCAGGATTCGTCTCGTCTAGATGGGAAGGAAGTTGATGAAGGTACTGAACAGAAATATACACAAAATGCAAACATTTTGGTTTAAATGCCAACATATTATATCTGGAAATGTGATCTTTGAAACAACAGTATTTAGTAACCTCAAATATTTTTGAAAGTAATCTTATAAAAACTGAGAAGTTCTGCACAGTAGGGTGCTTATGTTATTCATGTTTTGCTCTATGAAGCCAAATATCACAGAAAAACTCACCTTTGACCGTTTGTTTGTGTTTTCAAACTAATGTTGAAACTGCCCTTAGACTTCTATTTGATAGGATACAAGCTAAAAATCTTTCCTTCCTCTCTGTCTTAGTTATGGTTTCATTTGTGTGATGTTTTAGGAGCATGGGAAACAAAAATCAGTAACAGAGAAAAGCGTCAGCAGCGTAAGCGAGACAAGGTGCTGAATGACAGTGGCTCAGGAGAAGCAAATCTCCAGGGTATAGAAAATACAGTTACAGTATCCATTGAACAACTGATGCCTACACCATCACTTCCAGTTGGTCTCAGAAAAAATAAAGGTATGATGCTTGATAGGTCTGTGAATGTGTCCTAGAAAGATAACTTTACTTATCTTATGCTTAAGATCAAATGCTTAAATAGTGACTCTGGTTTGGATGTATGATAGTTATATTTGGAGGTAAAACTCTTGAGTAAATTATTTCAAGCTGTGAAAATGTACTTTCTCATTGTGCAAAACTCTCCCCTTTTTTAGCTGTATTTTTGGGAAAGCTCAAGACAGTGTTTTGGAGTTAGTGCCTAAGACACTGGCCTCCACCTGTGCTGGTGCACTGTCGGTTGCTGCGCAGCTGCGTGGGCATGTCCATGTTCCTTCACTCGTGCTCTGTGAAACGACTCCGCCCTTTGTTTCCAGAAACTTGCAATGCATCCTCAGCACTGCTGCAAGCAGCACCAACTCCTTAACTTTTTGAGTGCTTCCTTGTGGGAAGGTTATGCCCCTGAAGTTCACTTTAAATATTGTTCACTGCTTAACATGTAGGTGTTTTTTTCCAACGTAGATTTAGCAGTGTCCTGTACTAAAGCTGTTCATAATGGTAAGGCACACGTGGCTGAGATGTAGTAGTTGCTTACTATAGCTGAGGATTCAATATAGATGGCTTCTGCTGTTACAGAAAAAGATTGCATGGGCTGGTTTAAAGCATGTGTAGAATTCATACAGGAATTCATATTTGGGTAAAACTGAAAAATAGGTGCTTTAATTAAATGAAACTTGATGTTCTGGCAAAGTTACAAAAAGACTGAGACTAACAACTCTCTGGTACCTTGAAACAATTCACTGAAATTTGTATGCCTCACCCTCCTGTTTTATTGACACTCCTTTGGACCTTGACTGAGTGCATAATCCTTGCCTGCAGGACTGCATCAGTTGTTTCCTGTTGCCTTTTTTTTTTCCATTCATTTACACAGAACTTCAAGAAATGATAGTTCCAACTGTCTCTATACACTGTTGCTAACCATAACTTACTGTAACCTCTCTAGTTAGAATCTTTTATATATCATATTTTTTTTGTATCTTATGTATCACCTTCTACAAGACTAATCCAAAAATAATTCAGCTGTACAGTGTTTTCATGATAAGGTAGAAATTAGAAATAGTTACAGGTCTGAAATAACTTGGAGCCACTCTTTGCTTGCAAATGACAGCCTATGTTTTGGGTTTCTGCTCTTCATTCATTGGGAGAATACCTAAAATTCTTTGAAATCTGCAGTTACTTGGTATATGGGTCCTAAGTCACTTTGTACTTTCTGTCTGCAACATTAAGACAAATAATAAAAAATAGAGCATTTTAATTTTATTCTAAGTATTCTGGATTGTGTGAGGTACTTACAGTCTTTTCTTAAAATATTAATAATGGATTGTTTGAAGATTTTTACAGGTATTGCTGTTTGAAAAAGCTTTATCTAGCTTTGTTTCCTCTTACTTCTTATTCAGGTGATGCACTTTTGAATGCGCAGATTAACAGCTCTAAACCTGCAAAGGGGGAGTCATCAATTCCACAAGGTAAAAAGTTTTTGTTATTGGACATCCTAAGTAACTAGGGAAGTATTTTACAGAAGTGAAACAGCAACTGCCAGTGCAGGATTTTGAGCAGTTAATGAAATGGAACTTTACCATATATCTGGCTCTTTTGGCTAGGCAAATGTTGTGCTTTTAAGTTGCAGTTTTTTCTTAAGAAGTTGAAAACAGTCTCTGTTACATGTAGGAATACGATTCAGTATCTAGAATTTTCAGACTATTTTTTAGCTATTATAAAAAAAATTATGTACAGAACAGTAACATTTATTTTTAAGCTCTGCTGAAAAATTCTTTGTGGTAGCTTTTCAAACTTACTTATTTGTGTTAATGAATTATTTGCTCAAAGAAAACTGTGGTGCAGATAGCTGCAAAGAGCTCACAAGTCCTGATTATTGTTTACACTTGATTCAGGTTTGTATACATGTTACTCAGTTCTTTACATACTCCCTTGTGATGCATAGATACATTTGTTTTGAAAGTTCCTAAATGTAAATGCCTACTTGTAAAAGAATATACTTGACACGTATCATACACATAACTTAAAATATTTGACTGGTGAATCTTAGCAGTTTTCTAATAAGAGATACTGCTACAATAATGCTTGAAGTGAATTAGTTTGACATAATGAAATCAAGGTGGTTGTTTCTTACATACAGCTAACAATCGTTGTGTGCTTTAATGAAAAGTAGCTAGTGTAAATAAGCAAGTCAACAAATAAGTTATTAAAAGCACACAGATCCAGAAAGTGAATCCCTTTCTGCTTGTTTTTGAGCGTGTTACTTCACATGCAAGCTTCCTGTACCATGGCACAGAAGGAGGGAGCTGTATTTTTCAGAGATGCTTACTGGAAGGACAGGAGATGATAATCAAGTTTCAATAAGGGGAAGTTCTGACAGGACACGAGGAAAAAAGCTGTTCATGAGATAGTTCAAAGCATCTCAGAGCAGTCAGCCTTTACGGTTTCCAGAACTTTAGTAACATAGTGTAATTCTGAAGTTAGCTGTGCATTAGAACAGCATGTGGGACTAGGTGACTGAGAGATCCTTTTCCATCTTAAGTTTTCTGTGATTCAGTGAGAACTTGCTGGTCATTTAGAAGTTAAAATTTTGACAGGAGAATAGTATAACAAACAGAATAATCAAGCTCCTGCTTTAGGTCCTCGGCTGCCTTTTTGCAAAGTTTCAGAAAGGTTTTTCTACCAACTGCAGTTTGGTTTCTGTCTCATCGGTATTTTTTGTTGCCTTTCTCTAAGACTTGGTATTATGCTAGGAGGAAGTTGATAGATAGCAATGCTAGTGCAGTAGGGAAAGAGCAGTGGGTTTTGTGAAGCAGTGGTAACCTTACAGGCATCTGTGTTTGGAATTGATTTGTCTGAGAAAATCTAGGCATATCTCACCAAATTAATTCTGTGTCAGTGAGGCCGGCTTGAATTGGGCATGTTCATGCTGCCTGAGTTACAAGTTCGTTTTGAAAATAAAATAAAATAAAAATACAGCATTTTTGTTGGCATAGGATACTGATTTGAGCATGAGGGTTTGGCTTACTGTTTAAGTGTTAAACTTGTAATATGCAGATATTTCTTAACTTATTATAAAAGAACAGTTTTCTGTTTTTTCCACTGCATATATAAAAAGAGAAAGAGGATTTTATATACAAAGCACTTTTGAGAAAGGTCTGTGATACATAGGAAGTGAGGCTGGTTGCACTAGCCCTTATATTTTATAAGGACATAAATTTAAAAAACTTTTATTATGATCTACTATAGTGCTAACTTCTCAAAGTATACAATAAACTTGCAGTGGCTAGTAATTTCTCATCAGGTAACATGTAACAGAGACTCTTGGCAGTATTGTAGTCTTTCACCTTAGTATAACATAAAATATGTTACCTACAAATTGAGTGTTACTATGACTTTTACTGTGAGGGACTCTGTGGTCAGTGTGATAGCTATGCTTTTTGTAAATCCTGTGTGGTGTTTGGGAAGTATTTTCTAATACTTCATAATTTTGTCTACATCCTGCTTGGAGAACTGCTGCATGCACTTGTGAAACAAAATATTCTGCATTTAGTGCATGGGCTTTTCCGCAAGTCATCACCATACTCTGTAAGATAAATTAGCTGACAGTGTTGAAAGCACCTTCCCCATCCTTTTTTTATTCTAGAGGCACCTATTCACCAATACATCAACCCTATAAAGAAAGAGGTGAGGAAAGAGAGTGCAGTTGGTGCTGTTTTTTCCTCACTCTTCAAGTTAGTAGGCAGATGGTGCATATCATCTGAACTGGAAAATCAGCTGAGACAGAGCAGCAGCCCTGTCTGTATCACACTGGTGTAGCAAAGCTGCTGTTCATTTGGTGTTTTTTTATTAAGTGAATGTGCATGTAAGTGATATTTTAATTCTTCATCAAGTTTTTTTTTTTAATAATCCTTTCATTATTGTTGAATTTAAGTTTCTCCGGGACTGAGTGAAAGCCATACAGTAAATGGAGGAAGCTGGAATGAGAAGTCTGTAAAAATCTCCTCACAGATTGGTGTAGGGGAGGAGAAATGGACATCTGTTCCTTCAACTGCAGCTGGGAAGAGGAAGACTGAGACATTGGCTTGGGGCCAAGATACTGGAGATGCTAATGGAAATGGAAAGGACTGGGGTGTGACCCTGGTGGGCAGGCCCTGGAAAGAGCGTTCTTTGTTCACTCCTATTGGTAAGCTATTTCCAAGAACTTGCTTCACATAGGCATTCTTACATAAATGTATTTTTGCATAAATGTATTTGTTAGTAGTGTATCTCTGAAATATTTTTCGGTTTATATATTAAAAAAATCTTGATGCAGTCTAGTGAAATATTAGTTTTTGAATGAATTGTAAGTACTGTAAGTTCTGATGGCTTAGCACCTATGTCTCTGTGCTAAAACCAGTTAAACTGGTTTTTTGCGTTTATCTGACATAAAATTATTTCTGTGGAGGAATGCAATGTTGTATATCACTTTCATAAAGTTCTGAAGATTATTACTAAGCCATTTTGAAGTATAGCTTCTTTTTAAATAATGTCTTAAAACCCAGGTTGTAAGTCTGTTCTGTTGATCCAACATGATGAAATCAACTGTGTGCAGTTTTGGCAGGCATTTTTTAGGCCCCAGGCATAAAGATGGTTCAGCTCTTTTGGCATGTCGTGTTACACTGTTTTTGCCATTAGAAACTGTTTTTTAGTATTCAGTACAATTTTCTGCCTCTATCACTTGTGCTGTCCATAGTGATAATGGAGAAGAGATTTACTGATTTCTTTCTGGGCAGCAATCATCAACTTACTAGTAAATGCTGCAGCATGGCCCTTCCCACTGTTTGGTCTAAGTAATCCTCATCTCTTGTGGAGGGCAGTGTTCCTTTGTAGTCAGCAGTGTTACTTTAGTCTTGTGGAGTCTTAACCCCACCCAGCAGCCACGCCCCTCGCCAGCACTCACTCACTCTCCCACTAGCAGGATGGGGAAGACAATCAGAAGGATAAAAGCTGAAAAACTCACGGGTTGACGTAAGGACAGTTTAATAGGGAAAGCAAAAGCCATGCATGCGAGCAAAGCAAGGAAAAAATTCTCTACTTCCCATGGGCAGGCAGATGCGCAGCCATCTCAAGGAGAGTAGGGTTCCATTGCATGTAACAGTGACTTGTGAAGACAAACACCATAACTCCAAATGTCCCTCCCTTCCTCCTTCTTCCCCCACTTTATATACTGAGTATAATGCCACATGGTAGGGAATATTCCTTTGGCCAGTTGGGATCAGCAGTCCAGGCTGTGTCTCTTTGCAACTTCTTGTTGGGAACACAAGCTCCAGCAGCCTTGCTGCCACCAATACAAGAAGTGGAAAAGGCCTTGTCTCTATGTGAGCACTGCTCAGCAATAACAAAAATATTCCTGTATTATCAACCCTGCTATCAGCATAAATCCAAAACACAGTCCTGCCCCAGCCGTAATCTGCACAAGTCTAGACCTTTTTTATTTCTCTGGCATATCTTGAACTGGAGTTCCTGAGGCTAGATCTGATACACCCTTGGAAGCTTTACTGTTGCCAAGTAGAAGCAAAGGGCTTCTTTCATGTTCTGGCTAGATGCGTTCTGCTATATATTCTAATGAGGCAGTTCTTAGTGACTGTGACCTGCTTTTTTTGGTTTTGTTACTGAGGATACATCATGTCTGACCAGGCTGCTTTGCTTCTGGTAAAATGACTAATTTTGGGGGTGAAGGAGAGCAGTGAGAGTCTTTCTCAAGATGACTTGACTAATGCTTTCAACACTGTCTCTCACAGTGTTGTTGTACCCAAACTAGAACGGTTTAAAACTGTTCAGGCCCAAGGTAATGGTCCCTGGAGGCTGGTAACAAGGGGGATATCACAGGGCAGTACTTAGAATTGTCCTGTTTATCATCTTTGTAAGTGTCCTGGAGGAGGCAACCATGTCATTCACATCCCATTTCCAGATTACACCAAACTTAGATGTGGAGGCAGGAATCAGTTGAAACAGTCCAGATCAGGGATCCCATCCAGAAGGACTTAAACCTGATGGGAATAATGGGCCAACAGGAACCTGAGGAAGTTCAGTGAGGACAAATGTCAAGTGCTGAATCTGGGTTGGAAGTAACCCTGCCTGGATCTTGACTGCCTGGATTGCAGCTTTGTGGGTAAGGGGTCTTGGTGGGCACCAAGCTGGACATGAGCCAGCCACTGATCCTAGCAGCAAAGGACACCAATGGTATGCTGCCATGCATTAACACAGGAGTCAGTAAATTGCGGGTAGTGATTGTCTACTTTTTGGACAACATCTGGAATACTTGTCTAGTTTTTAGCCCCTTCTCCCCCAATTAAGTAAATGTAGTTCTAAATAAAAGCCACTAGTAGTTTTTAGTGTCTATTTCTGCTTATTTTCTGCCCTACATTTAACAGTCAAGTATTTCTTCATTTTTAAGCAGTATCTCCTATTTGTCAAAAATTGTTCTGAATTTTATTCCGTTCTTTAACATATATATCTAATTTTCTCCAAGCTGTGTTCCATCTACGTGTACTTTTCAAAACTTAATGACTGCAGTAAGGGAGGAATAATAGTGTGGAAACAGAAAACAATTCACTTTCTTTTTGTGAGAAGTTTATATATAGAAAAGGCTGTAAAGGGAAGATGATCTTGGAAAGCTTGAAAATTGTTTCAAGCTGTGTGTTTATAAAGTCACATCTCTATCAGCACTGAATAAGAGCCTCAGTTGTGAAATGTCATCATTGCTGGACTAGCCACTGTTTTTCTGATCTGATTCATAAGTAAATAGCTAAATTTTCAACATTGCCAACAGTGTGTGAAGTTCTTTTTAATTTTTTCTCCCCTTCCCCCACAGCTGCTTGGAATGTGGATGCAAGGATTAATACCTCTGAACAGAATTCTGCTTCTTTCTCCTCATTTGGATTAACTCCTGGAGTTTCTGGTATGTGTGCCTTTCCAAAGATTTTTCCACTCTCCTGTACTCAACCTTAAGTGGAATAGAGTTTGCCAAGTGTTACTAACATGCGTTTTCTCACTTTTCTGTGAAAATAGTGCTGTAAAGAGGTGAAAGACACTTAAAAAGCTATTTTGTTAACACTGAAATTATGCAGGAAACTTTTAATTGATAATCAAAAACTAGAGCAATCACAGAATATTAGTAAGAAGGTTGGAATTAGAGGGGATCAGAATGAGGTGATCTTTAAGGTATGTTCCAACCCAAGTCATTCTATGATTCTGTGATTTCTTATTTAGTTCTCCTGTTTGTGTGTTAAGTCTAAATAATGGGCGTAAGAAATTGCTCAGCATTTGCGATGTCTCAAGTTAGAAATCTGAAGATTTCTTTCTAGGAAAGCTCACTTATCCCAGTCTTCTGGTAGGTTTGTTACTTGATGATTGAGTTTTTCCCCATCAAGGAAGTGAATCACTCCTTTGAAAATATGTTCCATAGGCAGGATTTGTTCTGTGTAACAAATGGAAATGCTGAGCTCTGGGGTTTTCTTTTTTGAGGGATGAAATTGCTATATAATACAAACCTGGCTTCATAATGAATCCTGTGTGTTAAACAACTAACATAAGTCCTACAATGATTTATTATACATTAAAAGGATCATATGTCAGGTTTTCTGCTCTTGCTTGCTTACTCCATGAGCTTGGGATGTCAGTTTTCAGAAGTGGCTGGCCAAGTGCTTATGCACTTAGGCTATATTTGCTTCTATTGCAGTTTACAGGCTTTTAACTGTTGAACTCGGGCTCAGTGTCCAGCATCTTAATTGTACAGAGAGTTTTAATTTTATTTAAAAAAAAAATCCCCAGCAGCCACCTGAATCCGAGTTCAGGATTGCTAAAGCAATCCCCTAAACTAAAACTTATGAAAGTTTATTAAATACAGTAGGAAGGAAGACTGAGCTAAGATTCAGCTGCAGTAGCATCAATTTAATTTCAAGAGAAATATGAAAAAGTGAAGTGTATTAGTTGTCTTTGATGCACCTTAGCAAATAATGTTGTAATGCAAGGTGACCACAAAAAAAATGAGAACATGTCAATGTTTCTGTCATCTGAGGTATCTTTTGCAGGGGTGTATATAAAATAGAATACAGGTCGTATTCAAACTGAATTTCAGAAGTCTCATCATACAGTAAAATATTAATTCATTTCATTCTTACAATTAAGTTTTTTTGTTTTACTTTTTTATGAAATGGTTTTGTTTGTTATTTGTTCTTCTGAAAACAATTACATTAGATGTGAAACACCTTCTGTTATCATGACTGGTATTGACCTTACTGTTTGTCCTGCTGCTTTTATGTTTTTGAAACCTTTTGCTTTAAATGAGAATTGGATTCTTAGTAATGTATAATTTAATTGTTTAATCTACAATGTAATTAATGAGGTTTCTTTCCACTGATCTTTCCTTTTAAGCTTCTCCCTGTAAGAGATCTTATTGATACAGGGTAACAATTTTATTACCCATAAAATTTCATGTGAGAATGTGTTTTTCAGTTTGAGAAGACTACTTTTACTTAACCCTTCTTACCTCTTTTTGTGTTCTTCTCATGACTTTATCTTGTCTTTCTTCTTCAGATTCCTTGTTTTCTGAATATACCTCATGCACAAGAGCCTACTAGTTTTTCCTGTCCTCTGCAGTCCTTAGAATCTGACATTTTTCTTTGAGCCTTTTGTCTTCCTTTCCTACTTTGATTGGACTTCTTTCCCCAAGAAAACTTCAGGAAGCTTGCTAACTTATAAGTACAATTTTATTTATTTCCTTTCAGGATCCAACAACAGTGAATCGGTTTCTCAGGCTGGTACTTCTGATTTTCAGTGGGATTTAAGTCATGCTCAACCCCCTGTTGATGACGAATGGTCTGGGTTAAGTATGTTCCTCTAAAATGTTCATTAATAAAATGTTATTAATTACTATTAAAGTGTAGTTATTTATATTAGCTACTTGTATTAGGCAGTGGTGGGTTTCTGAGGAAAAACCTGGAAAGTTTGACTTCTGTAAAGCTAATGGACAGTCTGAAGGAATTAGATAGAAATATTTTGATAAATTCTGATAGAAAATGGTTATTTTTTAGGAAAAATGTTTGGATATTCAAACTCAGAAGTGAGAGAGCTCATGCATTTTAAGGTAGTTCTGGCTTTTGTTAGAAAAATCTTTGTAATAAAACAGTCTTGCTGCAAATGATGAGAAAAAGCTACTGCAAGTATGCAAAGTATTCACA
>VZTN01024643.1:23627-39017 GCA_013400515.1 Erpornis zantholeuca | reverse complement strand
AACTTCAGCATCTTTGCTAAGCACATTTTCTGCAGCTTCAAGACTTCTCTGAGCCAAACCTAGAAACACTAACGCTTGTTTTAATGTCCTTGCTGTCTAGATAATTATATCTTCTTCTAACTTCAGGTTTTGCAGTTGCAGCTGAACCTAAAATCTTTGCTTTATTTCTGAAACCTTCTTTTCCCACTCAATCTGAAAACCTTCTCACCTTTCACATTTCCCACAGATGTCTTCTCCCATTGTTTGCCTGGGATCTCGTTTGTCCCTCACTGCTTTGCTGCTTCTTTTCCTTCAGTGAGTGCTGTCCTATTGCAGCTCTTTAAGACGCTCTGCTCCAGCGATCAGCAATTGCCCATCAGCGCCGTGTTTGCAGTTCTGGGCCCTCTGTTTTTGACCCATTCTTGTTATGTTCAAGGCCTTTGCTTCTATCCTACTTTTAAACTGATCCTGTAATGGACAAAATCTGTTACCACGTTCAGATGCACACGACAAGTTCTTGTAGCAAGCTGATAACGAGTCCGGGGGTCTACAGCTTGGATCTGGCCCCATCCATAGAAGGCTTGTGCTCTGTTACCAGTGCTGGTTGGGCTATTTCTGTGGGCAGTGAGGCACAAATTGCTGGTAGAGTTCTCTGTACTCATGTGTTTGTGCTTCTGCTTTCATGGGCGTAGCTGGGCCCTGTTCGTCCAACATATCTCCTGTAAAACAACCACATTCCCATGACAGGCAAAAAGAACTCTGGCCCTGACTGCTCATCAGTTTCAAGCCTAGGGGAAGAATTTGGGCTGGGAATTTTTACCCAGGAAACATGACTGACTGATGGTGCTCCTCCAGTTACTACCACTATTTTTTCCCAGGGACTTTTACACAGTTCACTCCTTGGATTACTTCCCTAGGAAAGATTGAGATGAAAATCTTTACAGAAGGAGAACCGTGATAAAAAACGTCAGCAACAATGTTTTTATTACAACCTCCCATCACTGCACGGTTTGTTTATTAGCCCTTTCTTCACCTAGAAGCAGGACAATGGTTATGGCCAGCTGAACTCCTCTTGTGAGGCAGAGATTAACAAGGAAATCAAACATCTTATCTGGGGTCACAAAATAACAAGGACCTTTATTCTGACCCAGCTGACACAAGGTCAAAGGATAGAGTGAAACAGGGTAATTTCATTTAAAAAACATACACAAAATAAAATTGAATAACATTTTTAGACCTTAGCATAAATTGAAATTAGTGTGAAAATTTCTCATTAGTTTCCATTTTTACTTTAGATGGATGTCTAAATCCTCACACATCTGTATGCTAGGCATGTCTTTGAAGATAAGAGGCTCTAATTTTAGGTCTGCCTGATACACCTTTTTCATGCCTGATCCTGAGAGCTCTTATCTCTTCTCCAGCCTTGAGAGAAGCTGCTTTATTCGTTCTTCTGGTTTGGGTTTTTTTTTTTTTCATCTGAGTGGAACCAGTTCCAGGAGAAATACGGAGACTTGCTGAAAGAAATCAGGTGTCTACCAAAGCATTTCTAGGTTCACTTTTAGAGAGGCAGAAACATTCCTTCCAGAAAGTACTAGAGTGTTTTGCCCCACATTGAGTCAATGCTTCTAAAAGCAGGGGATTGATGTAATAAATATCACCATAAACACCATAAACCTTGGATCCTCTTACTTCACCATAACACCTTAGAAAACCCTAACTGGGATTTGTTTCTTTAACCTGGAAATTAAGTATAATACATATGATATACTTACTATGGCACCTAAAGCAAGGAAATTCTACCAACATCATGGTCTGCAAATAATTGCTAGTACATAAAAATCCAGATTATGAATCCATATTTCTCACATCACAGTCCTTACCTTAACCACATATCTTTATGTTAAAATAAAATATCCTTATTGGAAGCTCTATGGCCTGGTACCAGAAGATAGATTTTAGATTTCTAGATTTTCTGATGAAAATGTCCCCATCATCTACAAAAGCTACACACAAAGTTTGATGTGTTTGAATGGGAGGAGGCTTCATGAGCTTCTGTAAGAGGGACAAAGTAGTAGAGGGTTTGGTGGGGGAGAGAGGGGAGAACAGGAGAGCAGAAATTTGGGGTTGTTTTTTTTCTTTTTTCAGTCAGATAACATTAGGTATAAGTTTCTCAGGCAAGTGTCCGAACTTCAAGGTAAAAATCCAGTTAGCTCTATGTTCTCATCGAAATATTCAATGTCATTTGCACAAAGCTGAAAGAGTTTTTGTGAGCATGGTCTTGTGTGAAAGGAATGTACATTTCATTATTTGACTTGTCAATGTTATTCATGAGGCTATGCCTTTCTCAACTGTGGGTTTTTTTACACTGAGATTTGTGGGGGGTTTTTAAAATTTATTTTATTTTCCCTGAACAATTGTAACACACACAAACTTTTCATAGAGCTGGACAAACTCTGTTTTAAATGCCCTACTAATATTTACTCAAATTTATAAAACAAGGTCTCAGTGACTAGGTTAGCCCCCACTCTGTGTTTGTTTTCTGCAGTTATTTTAGTTAATGAGTTTGCTGGCTGGGCTGTTCCTGGGAACAGCTAATTTTAGACAACTATTAAAAAATACTAACAGAAGGTGAATTTCACAAAATGCTGCTATTTGCAATGGAAGTCTGGTTTTAAGAGTTGTGGTTTGCTCATCCAATCAGAAAAACATATCATATGATTTATAAGTCTGCTCACACTATCTTGAATTTCAGATTTTAAATTTTATGTACTTACAACCATCTGCTCGCAAGCTTAACTCACACCATGGTTTTATTGGAGAAAATACTTATATTTGGTAAACAGTTTGGAATAGTTGACAAAAGGGGGGGGAAGCCATCTTATTGTACAACTTCTTCAGCAGGATATGGAGGTCATCTTCCTTTTCCTGCTTTCTCAAGTCTGCAGTGTAATATTTTGACCATTTCTTTTAGTTTGGTCTGGATAGTTGTTTTTTTTTTCCTGCAGGATTCAGAGTTCTCAGTTCTTGAGTGACTACAGTTTCATTTTTAGGGAATTAATGTCAGGATGCTAGTTTTCACTAGTTTCCATATTTTCTTGTCCAAATGATAAATCACCGCCTTTAACCAGAGCCTCGTCTGGAAATACCCTGAATTTGGTGTTTAGAAAAAGAGTAAAGATTTATGCATCAAACACTCAGGAGGACTGTGTCACACAAGCTCAAATCTTTGCAGGAAACCCTGGAGGAGGAACTCTTTCCAGCCTCCCTTAGAGCAGGAAAAGGAGAGGAGGAGAGGGAAGAGAACCCAGGGCAAAAAGATGCTGGGCAGCACTGGTGCTGCTCCGCTTGCCCATGGAACTGAAGGAGGAGCTGAAAACAGCAGAATGAAAGCCACCACTTGTCTTGAGTGCAACTCTCCCATTTCCTGCAGATTGGGAGTGGTCAAATCTGCAGTGACTTGGCCACTTTTCGCTTCCCCTCACCCCTCTCTGCAGTGTGCTGTGCCGTGCAGGTTACTTGCTGTCAAAGGTCTGAGCCCCCATTGGGATTGGAACTGGGGGCTCCAATCCCTGTCCTCTGCCCTGGGGCTTTTCTTCCTTTGGTTTGTCATGTTGGAAAAAAATGCAGCAAGATATCTTCTTCAGCTGTTTCAGAGTTGTTTATTTGTCTTATCAAAACCTCAGAGGCAGTGGCAGCATCCTCCAAGGACACCAGGGCAGAAAGGCAATGGCTGCAGATCAGCAGCTACTTTTATATCTAACTAACAACCATTCAAGAAACAATACGTATCTTATTTTCTTTCCAACACCAGTAAACCCTCATCTTATTGATATGTCCTTTCAATACTAACTTTTTTCCACCAACCAACACACCACAGGAACTGGTGTCAGAGAAGAGAGGAAGAGAATGAGGAGAGAGGAGAAGAAGAAAGAAGGAAAAACCACACCTAAAAATCTCCATCTTGTCCCTATGTAATATATAGAGCACGACCCTAAAAACTACAACTAAACTCTCTGTGGTTCACTAAACAAAAATCTCTTCACCTCTCTGGTGCATCCAGGTTCTCCCAAAGGTGGAGGGAGCTTCTCCAAAAGCCTCGGTTGCTGGCTAGGACACTTTTGAGGAGCTCTGGGGACATAAAGAAACCACCAGAGGAGCAGGAGAAGCTTTCAGGCTTCCCTGGACTCCGACACTTGCCTCGTGCCTATTGGAATCCCCAGGTCCCAGAGGAAGCACTTGTTCTCTAGCCATTTATGGGCTTTATGCTAAAACATGGAAAAAGTGCATTCAGCTGTGCTGCTAACATTTTAGCTACAATTTCACTTCCTCTCTCCAGGACCCTGGTCTCCTGCACAACCTGATCACAACCTTGTTGGAGGACATCAGGTCTGCTATCCAGTGTGCATGCCCAGGTTTACTTTGTGAATGGACAACAGCTGAGAATGAGACAGTGGTTTGGATCCCTAACCTACCAACAATGTGAAGCTTGGTACAGAAAATGTGAATCCATTGACAAGCTTTAAGTTACCTCTCCATTGCGATGTGCTAACAGAAATCATCCTTTCTAAAACATGATGTCTAAGGTTCTGGTAGAGCTGAGACCTAGAAAAAGCCTAGAATTTAGGTGTATTTCATAGCATGATTAAGCTCCAGGGTAGAAGGAACAGTGTGATGAAGGGGGAAAAAAAGAGGACACGTAGAAGGAAACTATTGTCAGAGAACATGGAAGGAAACAACAAACTTCTCACCTTATTTTTATGTTTGTGCAGCTATGTCCCAGCCTCAGAGAGGATAGAAGAACCCAGACAGCTCTAAACATTGCAAAATCCCTGATGCAACTTTTTAAAGAACCCCTGTAAAACTCAGGAGAGTATAAAAGTGAAGAATGAATATTGTAGAACTCATTGTGGCTTGCTGAAGGCCTTCACTCTCAGTGAGAGAAACACACAGACCAACCAGAAGAACCCAACTCTCCTTTCCACACAGAAAGAGGCAAAGAAGCACCCAAACCCACAGAGAAGCAGACATTCCCCAGCCATTATTTTGCACAAATGTCTCAACATTTACAAGTTCATCTTTCCTTCACAGAAGTTCAGAAACCTCATCAAATGCAGCTCATTCTGCCTTTGAAGGGAGAACAGAAGAGTCCAATACTGCAACACCCATAACTCTAAGGGCACAGTCTGGTCTTATCAGAGTGAAAGAGTTCCTCACACTTAATCCCACCAGCCATAAAAGATGTAGACAAGAAAGGTATATGCTACCCAAAATTAGCTTTAATTCCCTGCAACTCTGTTCCTCCTCTTGTATTCTTTGGCAGAAAAGCAGGCTCTGTGGCATAGCTAAAAACATATTGTAACTTGAGGTCTACATCATCCTCTAAGCTTGTGGTTCAGGCATCTCAAGCAATTATGGTTTTCTTTTCAGAACTTGCTATCTCTTTAGCCAAGAGGTGAAGTAGCTTTTACGTCAGTTCATCCTTTTCTGCACTCGCTGCTGATCTTGTACAGAGCTGCCACATTTCAGAGGACAAAAGGAAAGAGTGACAGAAAATTCCTGTCCGGTTTTGTGCAGTGGGCAACTCTTCTTTTTCTTTGTATAAATGCAAACACCATTCTTTCCCATGTCCAGAAAAATCTTTGTTTGTATTTCCAGCCTGACCTGAGACAGAAAATTTTGGACAATACTGAATTGTTTGCCTGTAAAAAGTAAAGAGAAGTTCTGGTCTTTGCACTTCTAGAATTATCTCACTGTTCCATAGGAACAAAATTAATTTTTAACCTGAATTTGTTTGTATGTGGTGTTATAAATAGCTCTCTTCACCAGGGCTGCATGATGTTTTCCCTGCTGTATGGTTAGTAGGTCTGGTAAATTAAGAGCCATGCCCAGCATCAGAAAGGAGATTGGTAGCAGAGGTGCAATTTTAATCTGGCTTTGTCTGTGTCACATACTTTAACTGCAAGAAAGTCCTTCTTAGCCATCTAACAAGCAGGATACATATGATAATAAACCATGCCAGGATGTGGTGGGAGCATTTGAACAGGCTTTTCCCACAAACATTTGTCACATGGCTTTTCTTTGTTTTAGGGGCATGATCACACATAGATCAAGGTGAAGGAGTGCGACACTTTAGAGAGGGACACACCAGTATTGCCCAGAGAAAGATGCACCATAATTCAGAGGACTTTAATTCTGCTCCCAGTTCTGCTGCTGAGCTGGGAAATTCACTTCACATCAGACTGCTGATCCCAGCTTCCCATGGAAAGCTCTTTAAGCTCCACCGATGGCAAGTATTATTGTCAGATCTATTTAAGATTGATGTCATTACTTAAGCAAAAGCCTTTTCCTCATCAAAGCGGTGGTAATGTCATTTCACAGCAAACTCTACTGGCTTGCAGGTTATCACCCTTTCTGCTGCATAGCCCTGGGCTGGGTGCCCTGCCCAGGTGACAAAGCTCCCCACTGCTCTTGTGACAGAGATGGTGCAGCATTCTCCTGGTCTGGGCGGCGATCCCAGTGTTCCTGCCATTTTCTGTCATTCTGAGTATTCCCAAAGTTGATGATTTACACTAGAGTGGGGTTTTTCACTCCCTGGACAGCGTAGCACATGCAGGGAAAGGAGGTGCTGTTATCCATAATAAAAGGGGATGCAGCTCTGTGCTTCTAACAGAGAAACAGCAACCCATGACAAAAGGCATGTGGGGCCTTTGGAGCTTGAGAATATAGGATTGCACTTCTCAGATACCTGACATTGGTCTCCCATGGGTGTCCAGATAAACTCAGAGAACAGGAGCTAGACATGTTTGTAAATTAAAAACAGAAGTGTATCAGAAGCACATTGTGAGAGCTCTGGGCAGTCTCCCCTTTGTGAAAGACACGCAGGAGTGTTTCCAGCTGCAGCTAAAAAGACAGCTGTCCTCTTAGGTCATTCAGAGAGTATGAATGTGCAGGGGTCAGGTCCTCAGCACTCACAGGCTGTAAGGGGGGTCCACAGGAGTTAGTGAGAATAACCACCCACAGATACCTCATGTCTTGGATTTGTTTTCTGGTGGTCCCAGATTCTTCTTTAAAGCTCAGACACTTGTCACATGTGCTCCTCAAAGATGGCAGAGCCTCTGAAAAACACAGATTTTCTGCTGCACTCTGAGAGTCAGGACCTTGGTGTTGGTCTGTGAAGAAACCATGACAAAATGCACAAATGCCTCTGTACATTAAAGCATAAAGGTACATGAAAGAGAGCATCTCAGGAAGCATAATTGGTACCAAGGACTCAATTAAATCATTGCAACAAACGCAAAGTCTTATCAAAAAGAAATTACCTTTTAAGTACAAATTTTTTACACAGACTCAGTTCCTGCCTTCAAAGGGATTGGGACAGTGGGAGTTGACCATTTGCTGACATTTCTGGTCTTCTGGTTTTTGGTGCTGCTCAGAAGCATATATATATATTACAGCCTATTTTTTTCATGTCTGCAGGACATTCCTTGGCTTGACTGTGAACACATTGAATGCATAGGCAATTCAGTTCTGAAGATAACCTGATTTTATACACAAAAGAACGGCCAGAAAATAACCAGCTAAATTGCATGTCTCTGTTCAGAGAAATTCTTCCTCCGCCATGCCCCTCTCTGTAGAATTTTCCTCTCACTAAAATATTTTCCCATCTAGACATGTGCAATTCCCACACGCAACTCCCAGTGCTGTCAAAATGTGCCAGGCAATCAGTGCTGAGCTGATCAGTTGGGAGAGCCAATTCCAAAGGTCAGGCTTCTTATTTCATACCTAACGCTGCTGATGTGGCTGATCAGTTCAAGGATATGTACAGAAAAGAGACAGAGAAGAATGGCCTCCTGGGGAATTCAAGATCTGACTCGCAGCCAGCAAATTGTCCACCTAAGGTGAGTAAGTTTGTTAGCGCTGGGATGTCATGTCGTGCTCCTTTTGGGCTGAGGTAGTTTTCTTCCCAGTGGCTGGTGTGGGGCTGTGTTTGGGGTTTGTGCTGAGCACAGGGTTGATAGCACAGAGATGTTTTGGTTACAGCTGGGCAGGGCTTGCACAGAGCCAAGGCCTTTGCTGCTTTTTGCACTGCCAGGCTGGGGAGGGGCTGGGAGGAGACACAGCCAGGACAGATGACCCCAAGTGACCAAAGGGATGTTCTGGACCATGAGACATCATGGTCAGTGTATAAAGTAGGGGGAAGAAGGAGGAAGGGGAGCATATTTGGAGTTTGGCTTCCCAAGTCACTGTTCCACGTGATGGGGCCCTGCTCTGCTGGAACACCTGCCTGGCCATGGAAGCAGTGAATTAATTCCTTGTTTTGCTTTGCTGACATGCACAACTTTTGCTTTACGTGTTAAAAAGCCTCTATCTCAACCCACGAATGTTGAGAAAACTGAGTAAACTGGGTAAACTGAGAAGTTTTACCCTTCTGATTCTCTGATTCTCTCCACAGCTTTTGTGGAGTTAGGTGGGGAGTTTCAAAGATTTTGGGTTTTCCTCATTTTTTAATAACTCCAGATCCGAAAAGAAGACTTCATGAATTTAAAATTGGCCATTAACAGAAGCTTACTCTGTCTTGAGGGAACCTTACTGCTCAACAAATGTAAAGATTATTTCATTCTATTCTCAGAAAGAATGGATTCTGAAAGGCAGAATGTTTCATGTAGATGTTGTATTTTAATTTCAAAAGCTGGCCACTGCAGCAAACACAGTTTCTGGTAGATTCTCATCATGACATCAGTTCAGATGGGATATTGTAGCAATCCATATACACAATGTCTTACACACTGTGCATGCACATGTATGAACACCAGGAATAAACATGAACACACGTGAATAAATACACATTTATAATGTCTTCTTGGACAGTAACAAATTCAGAATTGTCCAAGTAAAAGAATTCCTGGTTCTGAAGTTCCAAGCCAGAAAAAAAATCAGCTGTGCAATGAGTTTCTGGCTTTTTTGGTCAAAAACTTTGAAACCTTCAGCTTTCTTAGTTCATGGATGAGAAATGGTCTAATACTGTGAATTGGTAGATGAACTTTGTATCTACAACACAGCTAAATTTGGATACCTCATTGAGATGACAGTGCTACAGGAGATGAATTTGGTTCTCAGCACAAAACAATCTGTACAATCCTACTCTAGTGTACTTTACACCAGTTTTCCTGGAAGACATTTTACTAGTTTTGAACTCAAATGCTTGAGTCTTCAGTTGCATTTAATCACTTTAAAAGCAAACAGAGAAAAAACAAACAAACTCAACACTCTCGGTGCTCTCAGTCTCTGTAATTAAAAGCAAGACAAAATAAAAAAAAAATCTAAACCATTCTTTTCTGTGATTAATTTGACTTCAAACTAAATTGCAACAGAAACCAATTTGCATCTGATCACCAGAAAAGTACAGAAAACACTTTTTCTTCACCCGACCTAAGGTTGTGTTGTTTTTTCTTTTTTTACTGCAGTTGAGAAATTTTAACTGTGCTTTCCCAAACTTTCATTCTCTTGCAAAGATTTGCAGGCGTTTTTTTGACACCCACAATTTTGCTGCTTTTCTTTCAGCCATTGAAGTCATAAAGTGGAGGGAAAAAAACAGTGGAAAAGCTCCCAAGCCCCAGACACTCAGTGACATTGACACACAAGCTATACTACCAAGCCATATACCATATGACAAATGAAAGGCCTGGACAATACTGTACAGACAAGGTCAGACTGGGTTTATAGGGAAGAAGTTAATTACAAATGAGAGAAGAAGTCCTTAGAGTCTCTGTAACTGTGGAGGATTTTCTGTTCCCTTGTCAGAGACTTTAGCAGAGTTTTCTGCCTTTGCCTGTCTTATCACATTATTTGAAGCTGAATTATAGTCATGCTCTGAAAATCAGCACTTAACTCCTGCAAATCTTGGCCTAATGAAAGGCAGTTTCTTTTTACTGTCCTCAGACAACCAGGTGCCTACTGCTGCTCTCCACGTGGCTTAGTCACCTCCAGCAGGTATGTCACACATGCGAGCACTCAGGTACTGTCTGAATTTTGATTTATGTGCTGTATCTCTGTTGCAACTCTCATTAAGTGAAAGTTACAGTGCTTTGCTCAGGAATGGAACAACATTTAAACATCAGCACCTCAAATTAGTGTTCCCTGGTTTCTCTATACTTGCTTACCTGGCACGGCTGATGTGAAGGCTTTTCCAGTGCCTCCTCCTCAGGTAATATTTGGCATTTCACAACTGCTTTGCATGACTGAAATGGAAGAAGGTCACACAGGAATGCAAGGAAAAACACCTTTCATAATCAAGGATTTTCAATATATCTCCTAAACCACCAGAAAACCCTCATGAAGTACTGCTTAATCTTGTTTTTTTGTCTTTTTTTTTTTTGTGTGGACTAATGAAATAATTTACATTGTAAAAAAAACCTTAAAATCATCAAGTCCAACTATAGATCTGACAAGTTAAACAATAAACCCTGACCCCAGGCAACATCTACATATCTTTTAGCTCCCTTCAGGGATGTGACTCCCTCCACCACTGCCTGGGGTAGCCTGTTCCAGGGCTTGACCACCCCTCCAGTGAAGGAACTTTTTCCAGTATACAATTTAAACCTCCCTCTAGTGCAACCTGAACCCAATTCCTTTCATCCTAGCTCTTGTTTCTTGGGAGAAGAATTCAACACCCACCTCATTACAACCTTCTTTCAGGTGGTTGTAGAGATCAAAAAGAGAGAAATGTCTCTGGTCTTTCAGACTATAAATGGCTCTGGAAGGGTCATGGGTGGCTGGCGTCAGTACTTCCCTGAAAATTGTTCTGGTTTTCTGTTTCCTGTCAGGGAACATGATCAGGAATTGGCATAGGCTGCCCAGGGAAGTGTTGCCAACATCCCTGTGAGTGTCCCAAAGGCACTTGGGGATATGGTTTAGTGGAGGGCACAGTGGTGCTGGATTAACAGGTGTGCTCAGTTATCTTGGAGGTCTTTTCTATTCTTTGTGATTCCATGGTTCTATGCCATAGGAAATCTCTTTCAAATGAAGAAACTCAACGTAGCTGGAAACAAAATCCCAGATGGTAATATCTCTTGCTAAAATCCAGCATCCTGCACAAAATCCTGTGCTATCTCTTGAATATAAGAAAAGATATGGGTAATGAGGGGAGAATTAAGTTGAAAACTCAGAGCAGAAATACAAGCCTGCACCTGATATATTCCATATCAGCAGCAGAGTAGCCAGGTTGAGATCCCTGAAAAGGAAATTCAAATGTCCAGCTGTCTTCTTTGTACAGACAATATCTTCTCTGTGGTTTGCATAAGACCTTGCACAACTCATCACCAATGTTTGGCGTTTCCTCCCAACCAATTTTTTCCCAAAGTCTGAAATTATAGACACAGACATGACATAACATTAGCACCTCAAATGCTTGAGTACAGAGAAGGCAACTCACAGGAAAAGAGAAACAACAATTTTAGCAAAAAACAAGCACAAAATCTGCCTACCCTATTTTCTGTCTTTTCACTTTGCAACTCCTGGCAGTATCTTTCCTGCTTAAATGAGCCAAATATTCTCCAAATGGAATATCATCTCTGTCATGCATAGGGATGCAACAGAGAGCTTCTGCTTAGAGACACTGCAGCAAATATAGTGGACTGATTTCATCACAGACAAATCTACTTTGCTACCTCATAAATTTTTTTTTGTGCCTCCTTCTGCATATTCCATTGTAGTCTTTGCATGCTATATCATTATTATCCCAGCAGTCCAAAAACTTTCTCCATGCACACCTTTGTATCTCAGCAGAAAGGCAAATCATTTAACCAGGGGCAAATTACATCAGATTGGATGATGATGACACCATGTCCACACGGGCACACATCACAGTTTGAATTCAAGCCATGTAAATGTACATTTTGTTATGTCCTGTGTTGTTGTCCTGGTCACACCTGTGAGGTTTTCTCGTGGTCTGCACTGCTGTACATGACCTCACTTGGCTGGTGCCGTGCTTGGTTATGCACTGCCTTGCTGTGGGATGATGATGTGTTTTATTCAATCCACATTATTTGAGTTTCACAGGCCTGGGGAGAAAATCTTCAATTGTTTCCTTACTTGAATTGTTTGCTGAGTGTTAAATCTAGATAAACAAATTTACTACTTTTGCTTTGGTTGTCCCCAAAATTAATGGAGAAAGGAAGCAGCTAAGCTTAGGAACTTGGGTGGGAAGAAAGAAAAGGAAGGGAAAAAAATTTTAAAAAAAGGGAAGCCTTGGGAATCCAACAGTCCAGGACTTTCTGTGTTTGATGCTGAATAACTGGGAAAATACAGAAATCAGCAGTGGAAAAAGAGCAGGGAGCTTTGAAGCAGGACTATGTTTGTGACCAGGTAACAAGCTTTTACTGCATGAATAAAAAGACATTGCCATAGGGGTTGAAAAGAACCTGGACTCATCAAATGTGCTAGTTTGACAGTTTTGAGAGCTTCCTTGTGCCAATCCTGTCAAACTGAAGCAGGAACAGAGGAATAGGCAAAGCCTGTGAGCTGCTAGTTAACACGCTCGCGTTCCGAGTCCCGCATGGCAATTTCAAATTGTCCCTCCTTAGATGTCTCACATCAGGGTTTTACTGCCTAAATTCTTTCCTTTCTGATCTCTGTGACCTACACATGTACCTCTTTCCTCTCGAGGCTGACATGATCACGGGCTGAAGCAAGTAAAAACTGTCCAGCACTGAGGAGGAAAATTATGTCTGTAGCTACTGCAGATTGAATGTTAAAATAATATAAGACAAGACAAGATTAGATAAAGTCTGAGTAGTGACCAGACAAAAATAATTAGTGCAAAAGATGCAGTGCAGAACCAGCCCACTCTGAATAATCAAAACAACTTTTCCTGATTAGAAACACTTGCAAAATGATATTTTTAAACCACCTCATCTCATTTTTTCCTCAACTGAGACACTTGTCTCCATGACTGGGAAAAAATAAGGTGTGCAGCAAATTTGAAGGAGTTTCACTGTGGTTATCACAGTGATACTCACCTGAGAACCAAGAGCTGTGAGTCCTCACCTTATGGCTCCTGTGACTTTTTTTCCATTTGTAAGTCCTGCCTATGAAAACAAACTCAGAGGGGAGTTTGAAAGACGGGAGATAAAGATGGAAAACCAAATTTAGGTCCTGGGACTAGTCCTTAAGCTAAATCACCAGCTGCTGCTGATTCTCATGATTCCTGTCAAAACAACTACCTATTGCTGTGTGAGGGGCCAGTCTCAGCTCCTGTAGCAACAAGCTGCATGAGTAACACAAGAAGAGCAGCTCAACTTTTTGTTTCAGCCCATCACGAATTCACTCGCCTTAACTGTTCCCACTGAATAAGCATCTCCTCACGGGCAGGAAAAGGATATTTATTCAGGCAGGCCATGCCAAATGAAGGGATATGCCACCAAAATATTTGTACCATTGGTTAAAAACTGGTCTTTTTACGTTCTGGTGTTTTAAGTTAAATGATAAATTAGAAGCTCAGCTTTGACAAAGCCAGTGCTAGTGTGGCACTTGCACCAGCGTGACAGTAAATGTTCTGCTGGGTTAGTGCAACTGGCGTCTCACTCCGGACTTTGGGGGATGGATGGCAGCAGGGTAGCCAAGGGCTGTCTGGAAGGGTGACCCAGACGTGTTGCTGGCATGCAAATATGACAATAAGTCCATCATCTTAGTCCATAAATAGTGGACAGCCCAGGGCCTGTTTGGCTCTCCTGCACAGCAACGGGCTGCGTGCCAGGATATCCCCTTTAGTAGGGACGTCTCAAGGTTATTCCTCAAGTCTCAGAGACTCCTTGCAGCAACAGATCCTTGGGAAGTGATTAATATCATGCTAAACTTTGAAATCTTAGCAAAGGGATGTAAAGAATGGATCGTGCAGACATACATTCTTTAGGCATGAACAATTGACCAAGTCTGGGTCAGGAGTTGACCAAGTCTGGGTCAGGAGTGGACCCAGGTATCCCCAGACTCCTGTCTGGCAAGGGCTTTAGAACACAAAGGGATCCTTTCTGAACCTCGTAGCTCAATGGGAGACTGTCCCTGATGGTTCAGTGTAATCCTGTTCTCTACACAGTAATCAAATGTATCTTGCTATTGAACCTTGTTAAGTCACTGTCGCGTTTGACACCAAACTTTCTTAATTTGCTGTTTTATTTCAATAAAATATGCCTTTGCTTTTCTTCTAACAGATGAAGTGCATCACTCCACCTGTGACAGCGTTCCACATAGGGTGTCTGACCATGAGGCTTCATGAACAGCAAGGAAAAACTATCACTCCTGACATAATTTCCGTCTGCAGTGATTTAGATTAAAATCCTTTGATATTAGGTATTAAAAAGCAAATAGAATTATTTTGTTTTGGAAGGACAATGAAGTCCCTTCCCCTAATGCTATCTAGCTCCAGCCCCCCTGCTGTGGGCAGGTACACCTTCCCAGGTTGCTCAGAGCCTTATCCAAGCTGGCCTTGAACACTGCCAGGAATGGGGCAGCCCCAGCTTCTCTGGGCAACCTGTGCCAGGGCCTCCCCACCCTCATTTTTTCCTTCATCTCTAATTTAAACCTAGCTTCTTTCAATCTAAACCCATTTCCCCTTGTCCTTTCACTCCATGCCCTTGTCAAAAGTTCCTCTCCAGCTCTCTTTTAGCCTCTAAAGGCTCTGAGATCTTTCTAAAACCTTTTCTTCTCTGGGTTGAATGCCCCCAGCTCTCTCAGCATGTCACCAGAGCAGAGGTGCTCCAGACATCTGGGCATATCTGTGAACTCTTCTGGTCTCATTTCAACAGGTCCACATCCTTTTTATACTGGGGTCCCCAGAGCTGGATGCAGCACTGGAGGTAGGCCTCACCAGGGACAATCCCCTCCCTTGATCCATTGATGACAACTCTTTTGGTACAGGCAGGACACACTCGGATTTTTGGGATGCAAATGCACACTGCAAGGTCACATCCAGTTTTTCATCCACCACCACCTCACAGTCCTGACATATTAGGACCCTGTTTTGCCTTAGTTTAGGTCCCACTCTTCTCTTAGCTTATAAATTGGGTAAGGCTGAGATCCAGGCCTTTTCCTTGACCCCTCATTATGTTATTGATCTCTTGGGCTTCATTCACTTTAATTATAACCTGACCACAGCACTTCCCTAGCACTCCTCACAGAGCTGTGATGAGTTAATGGACATTTGTGCAGTTGTCTGGGACACATGGCTAAGAAACACTCTGAGGAACACGTGCAGGTGCATCACAACAAAGTTACACACTTGCCTCTGAGCATTTAGCACATTTATTAAAGAGCTGTTCTCTTTTGTTTGTTTTGGTTTTTGGTTTTTTGTGGGTTTTT
The DNA here is from genome assembly GCA_013400515.1 of Erpornis zantholeuca. NCBI lineage: Eukaryota > Metazoa > Chordata > Aves > Passeriformes > Timaliidae > Erpornis > Erpornis zantholeuca. Next base: position 23,687 of record VZTN01024643.1, on the reverse strand, counting down.
GTTTGTTTTTTGGTTTTTTGTGGGTTTTTGGGTTTTTTTTTGGTTTTTTTTTTTTTTTTT